>VZTF01000980.1:2615975-2844464 GCA_013397755.1 Cnemophilus loriae | reverse complement strand
CCTGACCCAGCCCGGTGGATGGTAAAAGGGAGCCAGGCCCCGGCCCTTGTGGGGGGAAGCAGGGGAGGGGAGCTTGGCCCAGTGGATGGTAAAAGGGGGCCAGGCCCGGCCCTCGGGGAGCCGGAGGAGAGGGGAGAGGGCCAGCCAGGCCGGCCCTGAGGCCCAGCCTGGCAAAAAAACCCCTCCTCGGTCCCCTGTTACCTGTTGGAACGCCGGAAGCCAAAGAGGAAGTTCCAAGTGTCCAGCTCCCTAAATACTGTATCTCGCAGAGGGCGTACCTTAAATGTCATTGGCCCACGACACCCTGCCACTCCACAGGACCTGGCAGGGTGAAATTCACCTAGAAACCTGTCAACCCACGACAGTTATGGAGGAACTTTTCATACAAAAGCTCCTCAAAGTGTTGATGCTTTCAAGAAAGGAAACTACTGTCAAAGGATCTTTGAAAATTCATCTCTCACTGGTGACAAGGATAACCTTCATGACAGCAAACACAGTAAATAACTGTGCAAAACTTAATACAAAGTAAAAAATATAACAATTGCTGTAGTCTCTAATTTCTGTGCAAGTCTTGATAAAATGGACTTGATCATGGCAGCTTTTCTGAAAGAGTAGCTTGAATAGGCTCCAGGGACCATGTGTAAGAAGTGCAGTAAGAGATCTAGAGAAGTTAGTTTCATCCTACATGTTGGTCATGGTCTGCATTTGGAAGTGTAACGAGCAATATATGCTGCTCCCTAAGTAGGGCAGAGATATTCTGATTATGGTGTCCTTTATCCATCTAAGATCCATCAGTTCCCATGGAGAATAGCATTGCCTCTCAAAAATCAGTCTCTTTGACCCTCAAGTGTAATCATATTATTGTTATTATAGTGATCTTTTCCAAGGAGAAGGATTACTAAGTCACAATGTGAGCATAATGACTTCACTGCAGAGCCACGGGGGAGAAAAGTCACTCCTTAAACATACATATTTTGTAATTAGATAGAATAAGAAAAGAGCTCTTATGAAAATATGTGAAAGGTAAATAGCTTTGTTTTGGTATTCACCTAGACAGATACTTAAACACAGTTTCCAACTAAGCTTTAATTTAGCCTTTCTTCCAACTTACTCCCTTTTTTGAATGTCTGTTCTTTCCTTCTCAGTTTGAAGTTTTCTCTGAGGATGTGAAGATAAACAGCTTAGGATGAGGGCATCTCTAATATTGGAAAGGCATTCTAAAATAATTTCATAGGTAGGCGTTGGAAAAAGGGAAACAGAATCATGTTGTTAAGTGTATGGCTGAATTACACGTCTCTTTTCATGTGTGTGTTAGTTTACCTGTTTGTGAGCCTTTCTGTATTTCACAGACATGTATGTCTAATAATTTCTGCAGTGTATGCATTTGCTTTCTGGTTTTAGGGCACTTACTCTGAAGTTACATAGACATTTGTAATGAAAACCAGATACAAAGTCTTAAATATCTGTAGAGATGATCTGTATAAAAGGAGTAAAGTCACTAATCTTAAACCGAGAGAATCCAGGGCTGACATCAGTTGACCAGCCTGGATAACATAAAATGCAGGCTCTTCAAAATGTCAGCTAAGGATTTCAGGTATTACCTGAGCAGGGGCTTCCACAGACCTGAGTGTGGGCAGAAGAGCTGACGAGAGGATTAGAAGAACTGCCTAGTGATGATCAGGGCATGAGTCATTTTAAAGTTCTGCTGTAGACCTGTCCCATTGCCTGAAGGGCAAAGGATGATTTTTCTTGTACTTCTGTCCTGGTTAATACAGAAACTGAAGTGCTGCTGGGACTCTTAATTGCATCCCCTGACAAATGCATGTCTGTATCCTCTTGCCAGGGAAGACAGTCATGACAAACCTTTTTCAGCTGGTGATACACTTGAGTGTTATCTGTACCTGTGACAGATTGTGGTTTTTAGCTGAAAAAATTGCTGTCTGAAGAGTTACTTTGACTGAGTTTATGTAATGCAAAGTAAAGGTGATGTGGATTTGGAAGGAGATGATGAACTGAGATGTGCAGGGGGCAAGTTGTCTTCCTGATTTCTTGAGGTTGTTTTATCATATGTCAAAAGTTGAAAGGTAAAACTAGCTGTAGGGGTCTCTGACCTTTGTTATGGTGCTGGTAGGTGACCTTCCTGAACAACAGGTTGTCCTGGTTCCAGCTAGAACAGGGGTTCATTTTTGCAGTAGCCAGGAGGAGGCATGGCCAGGACCTGGAGGTTGTTCTGACCTGGAGGATACTGTGGGGGTTCTGCATGGTGAGCAATTGCCTGTGAATCCTTTGTGTCTTGTACACTGTTATTGTTATTGTTGCTGTTACTGTTCTTTTTCTTATTTCATTGCTGTTTCCAGTAAATTGTTCTTATCTCAACTTGTAATCCTTGCTTTTTGTGCCTCCAGTTCTCCTCTCCAGTCCAACACAGGAGAGGGAAAGGGGGGACAGGGGGGCAAGCAAGCAGTGTGTGGTTTGGAGTGTTTTAGTGGAAACTGTAAATTGGGGAATAGCATTTCTAAACCACAACACAGGTGCTTGTGTGTTCCAAACAAGTTCTCTCAAAGTCTTCTTTCCTTCCTGCAAGTGTAGTCTCAAATGTACTTATTCTGGATTACAGCTTCTTGGAGGTAAGGTGCTGTGCATAGGTGGTTAAGAGGAAAACGGACTTCTGTTTATACTCAGGATAGATAGTTACTCCGCCAACTTTATTATAACACAAATCTAATTAGTATAGCATTTAAAGAAGTTGCTTTAAAGTGGAGATACATACTTCATGCCTCATTAATTCACTCACAGTTCATTCATATTCTGTTCTTCCTATTTTATTTATCTGTATAAAAAAGAAAATCGATTGTTTTGTCCTTACATGCAAGAGAACCTCAAGTAGTGTTTCAACAAACTGTAAAAAAATTATATGTAAAGTGTGGTTTTATTATTTTTCATTTGCAAGGTTTTTGATACTATGGTCTTAGCTTTTTCTCTGTCCTTATTTTCTGGCTTCTCACTAACAAATCCCCTGATTTTGACCACAGGAAATATCTCACATGATGAGATTTTCTTATGAGTGCTTTCTCCTGTTCTGGTGCTACCTGAGACACGAAGTGTAAGCCAGCCTTTTAGAGAAGGTGTTTTATTTTTTCAAGTTATCTCTTGCGATGATTTTCGCCTTCCTCATTTTGCTGCTTACATTACCAGTTTTTAAAAACTTACTCCCCTGTGTGCTTGCCTAACTCTCTGAAATTTGTCATTGACAATGTCTTCCCTTAATCAGAAACAAAACCACTCCCAGGCCCTAGCTTTTTGGCACTAACCCCGTGTATTCCTTCCTTTAATTAGGAAAGTAGTCTTCTAGCTGCTCTGCAGTAGTTGCCTGCCACTACAGTAGGAAGCTTTTCTTTGCCGTAGCTTTACCTAAGAGCACATTCACGACTGAGCTCATGGTTAGAGACAATCTCACTTTTTCATAATTAAACTGTTTCCATGTTCTCAGTATTACAGCATTAGGCAGTGTTGAATTGAAGAGGGACAGTATAGGCATCTGTAGTACTCTTGTGGGTATAAACCTGTTCACTGAATTACTTTTCCTGTATTTGTGGTGGACCTGCCTTTGTACATTTCAGCAATCTCTGCTCACCTTGTTTTGCAGGAACAGGGGACTGCACATATATCTTTTACGCTTTCCTTGACAAAATAGGTTTGTGTTTATTTCAGTAAGGTGTCTTAAAAAGGGCAAGAGGATAAACATATTTTTAAACTTACTCTCTGTTTCTTTACTTAGGCTTTACTACCTGTATTCATTTATCATTATTATCTTTTTCTTCTGCATCTTTTTGTTTCCGTCAGTTAGTATTGTCTCTGTGACCTTGTGTGCAGCTATGTCCTTATTTTTGCCTTCATTCTACCCTAGATCAGTGAAGGTTTTTCATTAGCCAAGGACTTAGGAGCTGTTTACATCTGAAGGCAGAGGGATGTGTGTGGTTCTTTTTTTTTTTTAATTTTCACTGGGAGATATGTAAACAAATCAGTACCTTCCTACAGCTCTAGTAGCGTAGTTTATTTTAGATTCCTCTTCTTAGATTTTTCTAGCTTAATAGAAAACCTGTGGCATTTTTAGCAACAGCATCTTCTTGGTGAAATCTGTACATATCAGCATTTGCCTTGTTTACAGTTGACCTGGTCTGTCATGTCCTCTGGTTGTACATATCTTCATGAAGTCTTTGTGTGCTGCTTGTCATGGGCATAATCCATGCATTTCATCTACTTTTTTTACTTGTCATAGTTATATCCAGTCACACCTCTTTCTAATTTTAGTCCTAGTAGCTGTTCACCTAGTCCACCTAAAGTAATGAGTAAACTGACCGCATGGTATTGTAATGTTGTACTTGTTAAAATATTCATTGAGAGTAGACTGAATTCAGAGAATAATCCAAATTCAACCTGTGTTGTCAGGAAGAAGGGTAATAAAAGGTGGAAAGATGTTGTTGGGTCGTAAGTGTATGAACAAGTTGCTTTTCCTTTGCATCTTCACAAGTTGAACTGGTAATTTGTTGTTTGTCCTTCCAGTCATCATCCCCCACTCTAGTAATCTGCAAATACAGTTGCAGAATATTGGCTATATAGTATATGATTAAAAATGTTAAATAGTTCTTCAGCCATTTTTATTCTACATTATTCTACATTGTCTCATACTATCTGAATCACTGCAATGCTGGGTCCATTAGAAATCAAAAACATTAATTTTCTGTTGTGTTGAAATTTTCCACCTTATTTACGAGTAGAAAAGATGCATTGTCTATAACATTTTCCCTTTGTTCCTTTTTTCACACCTTTCTCTGATTTCCAAGGTTGTTCTTTTACGTATGCACAGCAAAGGTGATGTGTTTACCAACATAGGTCACTAAATGCTTTCTGTTTACATGTCATTCTTATAAAAAAGTCATGATTGAAGTATCAAAAAAAAAAGTCTTAATGTCTTACCATGAAGATTTGTTCTCATTCCCATCTCAGGAGATAAACTCAGTTGTCTTGTCATGAACAACTTTGGGTTAGATTTTTATCTACAGGGGCATTAAAACAGCTCTGTAGAAGAATGAGTTTGGTGGACAGCTTTTCAATAAAAGCCTTTGCTGTTGATCAGTGATGGAGTGCTTGTCACCTTCTCTTTCTTTTATGGGTAACTGTGTAATCATTTAAATGAAAGTTAGCCTAAGTTAGCATTTAGTGGTGGACTTGGCATTTTTCATTTGTTGTTGGACTTGACAATCTTAGTGGTCTTTTCCAACCAAAATGTTTCTATGATTCTATGTAATTATACCATGTCAACGTTAATACTGCCTGCGTTTAAAAATAATAATTGTTAGTTTCAAAAAATTGTCTAGTATAGGTTGTTTGAATACACAGAAATGTTACAGCCATTGTAACAATTACAGCTCTGATGGAGTTGTCAAGCTGTCTGTTACAGTGGTCCTATGCAATTCAGATTGAAATTCAGGCTGTGTTATGCAAGTACTAAAAAGACTAGTTTTGTGTATGATATGGATAGAAGATGAGCTGTATGATAATTCACCTTTGTTTCAGTAGCTTTAGCTACTTAACAAAAGAAAATGTATTTCATAGTAGAGATGAACTTTGTTGTTCACTTTCTTATTTTTGAAGTGGGGAAATACATGCAAACTGTATTTTAAATTTATTTTAATGTAATTGTATTTAATGACTTCTGTTTAGCTTTGTGATTCAGTATGACTGTTTTCACCTGCTTTTATGATGCTCAATGTACAACTTTTCTCCCTGTTTTTCTTCCTGAAGGACCCAACCATATGCCTATGCAAGGACCTGGACCTAACCAGCTCAATATGACAAACAGTTCCATGAATATGCCTTCAAGTAGCCATGGGTCCATGGGTGGCTATAATCACTCAGTGCCATCGTCACAGAGCATGCCAGTGCAGAATCAGATGACAATGAGCCAGGGACAGCCGATGGGCAACTATGGGCCCAGACCAAACATGAATATGCAACCAAACCAAGGTAAGTGATGTGCTTGTTAGCTTCTGTGAGAGGAAGACATCTTGGGTGCAGATTTTTTTAAAGGTCTTATCTTGTAGATTTCCTTCTCTAGATGCGTTTGTACCCTGAGATCGGCTCAGTTGGTTGGAGCATAGTGCTAAGAACACAAAGGTTGTGACTTCAATCACCATATGGGCCATTTACCTAAGATATGGACTCAGTGATCCTTGTGGAAGGATCATCTCAGAATACTCTGTGAATATTCTGTACATATGTTTGGAGGATTCTACATCTCTTTTCTCCCATGTATCTGCGACTTTTTGTTTATTTGCAGACATTGAACTATTTTCAGATACAGTGTGAGAATCTGGAAATAGATCTACTTTCATCAGTTATAAGCTGGAACTACTGTTTCTCTTTTTCAGACTTTACGCTTCTAGCTAAGTGGTACTGTCATTCAGGTTGATAAAATGCATCTCTACTTTTAAGTCTCGTGGTTAAATTGAAAAATTAAAGTCAGGTAGCTCTTAGATTGTTATACCTAGTTAGTCTTTGTTTTCTGCTGCATGCTGTTTTAGCATGGAATGTCTGTTAGTCTTAGAGAAGCAAAATTCAGTTCCAGGAACAAATCTGGTACTCCCTACTGTTTTCTTGAGATGTCCTTGTGTATATAGTAAAAATCAAAACTAATGTTGTATCTAAGATATTTCTGTTGCATAAACTGATGGTGTTTTGATGTCCTTGTTGAAGTGCGAGGACATTGTGGAATTAAAATATTGCATTAGAATCACATTATTAAGTTGTATATGTACTGCATATTCTTATAGAGATGCTTTACAAGTCAGCAATCAGTATTTTCAGCTTACCTGTTAAGCCTGTTGCTGCATTGGATCTGTACGTAGCACCTGCTAGAAGACATGTGACAAACCAGAGCTCCACTTTTTTATATGTAGATACCATCTGTTCCTGAGGTGTACAGACAAACCAGGTCATACTGATCAATTTGGTTATTAGGTTACAGAAAGGTGCAAAACAGATGAAAGACTAATTTAATGAGAGACTAAAAATAAGTCATGATGAAAGAAGCTGTTTCTGCACTTTTCTTACCAGTAGAGAAAGTGGGAGGTCTGAGTCCTACAACATCCACATCGTTAATAGCATTTTTCTTAAAATACAACAGCAGAAGAAACTAAAGATGGGCACATAGCAGAGGAAACCATAAGTGGGAATATTTTTGACTGTCTCTCTGAACTGTCAGGTTATCTCTGTATTCTGGGCAATATACAATGTAATAATTTTGTGAATATTGTAAGATGCTTTGAAAAAGCCCTGTGCCAGTTCAGTTCAGATTTTTTAGTTGCAGAGTTAGCAATAATTATGTAGCAGTATGTGTGAGGGAGCCTTCTAGTAAGTCACTCTACAGAAAACAATTTTGTGTGACTGGCCTAAAATTTAGGAGATGATTCCGTCTCAAAGTAGCGTTCTTTACTCTTCCTCATAATATTCCCCTGTTCTGTTTTCAGTACTCTGTCAAACTTGAAAATTGGTCATTAGAAAATAAGTAGAAATAAACTTAAAGGGTTTCTATTCTGAACAAATAATGGTACTGTAGTGACTTTGGGGAATAAAGAATAAAACAGTATTAACCAAGTTATAGGTTCAAGAACAAGAGCAAAATCTTTAGTTAGAACAATGGTACCATTGCCATTAGAGCCACAGCAAGCTTTTGCATTGTGTAACTCTAATTCTGCCAAGTTTTGACCCTTTAGGCTGAGACTTTTTCCATTCCAAGTGTCTGCTTCAAGGCTGGTTCTATTTTTTGCAGAGGTTTCACAGAAGTAGAGGGCAGTGGGGTGAAAAATTATATTCTTTAAAATGTTTCAATGTCTCACAAAAACATCAGTAAACAGAGCATTTAATATATAAATGTAAGAGTGCAGGTGCCACTTACTTTAGAGCAAGGCTTTGAAACTTATCTGTTATGCAAGCAAGGTGCTATTTGCTGTTAAATGAAAATACTGTTCTAAATATCTGTGAGAGAGGAAGTCGTAAGTCTGAAGATGTGCATGTTTGTTATTTTGATCTAAGACGATTCCCAGTCAGATCTGCTTAATACATTTCCTCCATTTTCTACCCGTAGTTGTTACATGTGTATTGAAATTTGAAGACAAATTAGAGGAAATATTTTTGTATCTTCACTCTCCTGTGACTCCAAGACAGCCGGGCAGAGAACGACAGAGAAATCTGTGAGACCATGAGAGATTTAAATAGGTAGCCAAGTCTCAGTCTGGCTGGGCAGAGGTCTCAGCCGAGCATGGCCACTTCAGGCTTCTCACCTAAGTGAAGAGAGAAGAATGAGCTGCTAGGAAATGCACTCAGTGCAGTTTAGCAAAAGGAGAATAAACAGATTGTGACTCAAAGGTTTCTTAATTGGTCACATGTGCAACAATTCAGAAACAGAAATGAACCAAAATTTCTGAACCTCAGTGTTGTTGTCAGGAGATATTTGTGAACCCCGAAGCGTGCTTTGTTTCTTTGTCTTACAGGAGTGATCCATACTGAAAATGAGAGATCCTACTAGATCTGTCAGTTAATAACAGCACTAGCTAAATATAATGCTAAATATTCCACAAGATGAGGTCTTAGCATCTCAAGTTGGCTGTTAAAAATTAGTAGATGTTTTTGACCTTAATCTTTCCCTGTGTGGGTTCCTCATCTGTAGAGGATTGAATCTGATAGTAAGATTACGATACCATCTGATTTCACAGGAGAGTTGTGAAAGTATATTCATTATGAAGATCTGGACAAATTACTTATGGGTGCCAAAAGAAAACCCATGAATAAATTAATAATTCTGTCTTCAGTGTTTGACTAGGTATCATATCTCACATGAACTATTAGGAAGAAACAAAATACTGAAATAGTTTTTCATTGAGTAATACCTACTGTACTGAATGAAGCCAGTACTTCTAGGGGGAAAAAAAGCATACTATTATATAATAGATAAAACCACCATAACACTCAGAAAGGCTTGATCTAGCACTTGGGCGATTTTAGCATAACCTTTTTATGTGCACTTGCTACCAAAACATCTTGCTGTATATACACCTTGTGAGGCAGATGGTGTTAGCAAGAAAAAAATGAAAAAGTGCTAATTAAGAAATAAAGTGCATAGTAACAGAACTCTTTGCTGGATTTACTTCCTGCATCCACTTTGTACTCATTATTGATTTGCACTAGTTATAAAATGCTGGCCAGAGGAATACCTTAAATGAGAAGCAAAATTTTCATGGTATTGATTTTATATAGTCAGTCTAGTTTAAAAGAGGAATTCTAGTAATTTTGGACTTAGAAAGCAGAATGTTTTAAATGGAAGATTCTGTAGATGACTCTTCATTGAAAAGTTATTAGAGCAGCCTGGGACATCTGCAAGGAATATTGGCTAGCTTTTTGGAAAAGAGAGGAAACAGATGGAACTGAATGGATATGGAAGAAACTATGTTCTTATGGGTGCATTTCATCTTGTGTATGGTAAACTTCTTAGGTTGAAAAAAAATTTCAAGCGTTGCTAATTTTTGGCTTTTCAGAGGGGATATGTAAGCATGATTTTTCTGAAAACTGAAACTTGCATGGAAATTCCTCTTTTTTTATGTTGAACAAATCTTTCACACTCAGGGAATAATATTTAATAGTAGAATTAATACATTCTACAAGTAAGAACCAAGAAATTGTAGCTTGGCCATCTCAGAAACTCTGTTTCTCAGATACTTTTTCTATGCGTGGCGATCTCAGAGACTGTGTTTCTCAGATCCTTTTGCTGGGATTCCGTGCCCTTGCCAAAAGAGCTTGACGCAAAGTTGCCAAACTCCAGTCTCTATTTAATGATCATTATATGTTCTGTGTGGTAAGAGAGGGGAACTAGTTTACAGGTGAATTCTGCAGGAAAATAACATGTTAACTCAGTCATTTGCAGACCAGTTGTCAAATCTGGTGCTGAGATTTTTTAATGATAAAAATTTACTTAATTTTTTTAATTTATATGAACTTAGAAAAATTCCATTAAAATTTCAGAGCTCTTTCACTTGCAAGCAAATATGAAGATATGGAAAGAGTAGAGATGAGGCAGATGCAGATTCCTGTTCTTTTGCTGTGCACATAAAGAAAGGAACATAAAGATAGGAACATCCAATGTTAGCTAAAATATAAACATGTTCAGGGTATGGCAGACCAGGATAAAGTGATTTCTGAGTTTGAGTACCTTTTGTGAATGTCTTGCCATCTGTTCACTCCCATGTAAGCTGAGACTGTTAGGTGTCAGTACCTCGACTGCTTACAGTAGTCAAGATGTTACAGAGAAAAACAGGGCAGTCTCAATTTTTTTGGACATCTAACCTATTAAACGGAAATTAAATTGCCTCCACATTCTGAAACGCCATCATGCTATAGCTGGATTTGTAGGATGTCTAGCTGTAGAAGACACTGTAGTTTTGTCATGAAAAAGAAAAGATATAAACAGCTGCCACAGAGCTTGTGCTTTCATCTTCTTTCCCTAGGGTAAAACATGAAAGGCAGTGTTGATAACTAAGGAATTTTTCTGTATGACATTTTATATACTAGTTTTTTTTTTTAAATGATACCTGAAATTACGGTTCGATCTGAGATGAGAAGTTTGTGGAGTAAGCGGGTGTGGAGAAGTGTCTACTGTCTTTAATTTGCAGCCTAAACCATATATTAGGAGTAGCAAAAAGTTTTGTATCCTCAAGGTCTTTTGAGATAATGTTTAAACTGCACCTGGTGTTAAAACACCTTTTGGATGGTGGTTCATTTGACTAAGCAGATCTGAATTACAGTGTTTGTCAAGTTAAATTGACCCTACATTATAGTTTCTAAGATAGCTCTTACAAGGCTTAAAACCATCACTTAAAACACAAGCGTTTTTTTAAACATGTAGAGAAACAGCGAAAAGGTTTTGCTGAGGGCTGCTGCAGTGATATATATTTTGTTATTTTTGTAACAGTAGATGCAATGATGAGATTGACCATGGTAAGTCTGGCTTTGCTGATAACCCTAGATATGGATATCCACTTGCTGCATCCATGCAAGTGCACATTGTGAAATGCCTAAAGAATAGACCCCTGAGCACCACAACCAGCGCAGTTTGGAAGACTGAAGAAACAATAGTTTGTACTGCTGCTTTTTGGTCATACCCACCTGTTCCCATAGCTCTTTAGTCAGGACAGCAGAGTCACCAGTTCATTTGTGAGTGTGGTTCCTCAGTTCTCTGCTTCTTCGGAAGGTTCAGCCATGTCAGCGGTTATTCTTGTCCTCTCATAGTGTTTACCACCAGTATCTGAGTTTCAGCATAAGGGACAGTGCTAAGGAGACATTTTTAAACCACTAAACTTTTCTGCAGCTCTTTCGTCCTGTGCACTTCTCGTCTCAGATTTGTTAGCTTTATCTGGGACCTACTTTCAGTTTGTATTTTTGTTTCTTTCTGTTTATCTTACCTGTGTGAAGACTAGGTTGTCGCTTTCCAAAAGTCCTTTCTTGTCAGGAGACTGTCGCTGTGTCACTGTACTTGTGAGAAGACCAGGTAGTACTCCATTTTTGCTTTAATCCACATACCTTTTCTTCCCTGTACATGAGGCCTCCTTTGAGGTACTGGCTGGAGCAGAAGTTATTTTTTTTCCTTAAATGCTCATTTCAAAGTTGTCTACACCTACTAAAAAAAAAGTGTATTCTTGATAATGTAGGCTAGTTAAATTCTGTACTTGCATATTTTACAGAGATAATCTTAACACAATATTGCTTTGGATGCATTTTGAACTCTGTACGAATAAGATACTTTCTCCTCTCTGGATTAAATAGTTCTAGAAATCCACAAAAAAAGAGTTTCTATGGAGAGTTTTTGAAAGCAGTCAGCATTCTCTTGCAGCTCACAGTTTTGTGAGCTTTTTATATGAAAGTCTTATCTCCAGGTCTGGAAGAGATCATGACTTCCACCAAATGCAGTTTGTTGTGACCTGATTAGAGATTCAAGAGCTATGTTTTAGGGTGCTTGTAAAAATATGTGCCACAAGTATTAGAAAGCATTATAGAATCATTGAATGGTTTGAGTTGGAAGGGACCTGAAAGATTATCTAGTTCCACCCTCCCTGCCTGTGCTACAACTAGCCCAGGTTGCTCAGAGCCCCATCCATCCTGGTCTTGAACACATCCAGAGATGGGGCATCCACGACTTCTTTGGGCAACCGGTTCCAGTGCCTCACCACCCTCACAGTAAAGAATTTCTTCCTAATATCCAATCTATACCTACCCTCTTTCAAGTTGAAACCATTGCCCCTTGTCCTGTCACTATTTGCCTGTATAAAAAGTCCATCTCCCTCCCTTTTATAAGCCCCCTTAAAGTACTGGAAGGCCACAGTGAGGTCTCCCTGGAGCCTTCTCTTCTCCATGCTCTCTCAGCATTTCCTTATAGGAGAGGTGCTCTATCCCTCTGATAATCCTTGTGGCCTTCTCTAGACTCGCTCCAACAGGTCTGTGTCTTTCCTGTGCTGGACACCCCACAGCTGGATACAGCACTCCGGGTGGGGTCTCACCAGAGCAGAGGGGCAGAATCACCTCCCTTGATCTCCTGGCCATGTTTTTTTCATGCAGCCCTGGATACAGTTGGTTTTTTGGGCGGCAGGCCCACATTGCCGGATCATACCCAACTTTTCATCAATGCAAACCTGCAAGTTCTTCTCAGGACTGCTCTCAGTGAGTTTCCCACTCTGTACTCATGTCTGGGTTTTCCCTGATGCAGGTGCTGCACCTTGCACTTGGACTTGTTGAACTTCATGAGGTTCTCTTGGGCCCACTTCTCAAGTTTATCCATGTCCAAAGAGATAATGAATTAATAGTCTTAAGTTTCTTACTACATTTTGGGATTTTATGTAATACTAACTATTACACGATGAATAAATGTAGCTTTCTCCTAGGCTAGATTTTTCAAATGTAAGAATAAATTCAAAGTTCCCTCATCCCTCAAAACTACTGCATAAAATGGTTATGTTCCATGAGGCAGTAGAGACCGTGGTGGTTCTTTTAGGTATCTTCTCAATAAGAAGAACCAAACTGGAAGGAAGCCAGGCTGTCTGTTATGAGCACAACACACAGCCTGATACAGGGTAGTGAATTCTCGTTGTGGCTCTACAAAGCGTTAATGAAGTTCTAATTTAAAAAGCAAACAGAAAATCTCTACATTGCACCATGGGGACCCAACACATTTTATCACATTGTATTGTGACTAATATTAATATTGTTAATTAACAAGCTTTCTTCAGATCTAGGAATATTATGGCAACGAGTTTCTATTTTTTTTCAAGACTGCCTAATGTTTCTCAGTACCTCCAAACAGAGGAGTGGTGAAATGGAATAATCTAAATTACCTAGTCGTTTAGAAGATCAAAGAAGGAAGTGTGTTTTCCAGTAACTAAAATAAGTACATCTCAATTTTTTTTTACTTTAAAATCAGGATGCAGAAACTTGCCATACTGAAGGATAGAAGCATAACTGGATCTTCTTAAGAGTGGCCAATATTTATCTTTAGAGGAAAATGAAGCTTAGGCCACTTCACTTCTCAGTGAGAGATCCCGCACAGGGGTTTTGTGGTATTTAACTAACGCACTTTGACTTCATACCATTCATTAATTTGTCTTAACTTTCCCTCATATCTCTGCATAGACAGGATCTAAGTGACTACATATTCCTTTGCCTGTATAAGTCCAATGTCACTTGACTGTATCTGGGTATTTTTCTAGTACTGTAGTTTCACGCAGGACTTTCTGCTTGTACTCCAGCACCTAATTATTTAAAAATACTAAATGGAATGGAAAAATCTAAGCATAAAAAAAGTAGGTGATATCCTCCTTTTTCTCCTTGGATGGCACTTAGGAGTGGCTCTGCTAGTTTGACGTTTGATGTCATGATTTGTTTTAGTTTTTAGTGAGGCTGCTAGTTTCTTGCTGTCTTTGTAGTTTATAAAATAAATTATTTTTTAGAAAGGCAAAAAAAGCATTATAGACTGGGCAGTATGTGTGAAGTGGTTTGAATTCATATATTACAAAAATCTGTTGTTTAAAAAAGTTTAGCTCCTTGTCACAACTCTTTCCTCCTTATGTTTTTGATACTGGAATAACTTCTCTGAAGTGGTGCTACGGAGGAGGCACAGAGGCTGTTCTTTGTTAAATGTTGTATCAATCTAACCTGCAATCTCATATAATGAAATGGTGTAATCATCATTTTCATTGCTGTGTGATGTCAGTAGGGTGCTCTTTAACTGTGTGTTTTCATTACTGAAATTTGCATTTCTCCAAGTACAGCCTGAATCAGATTTTCTCAGTTGGTAAAACATGGACAGTACTTGATCTCTCGTGATCTCTTCCTGTGGCTCATAGAAACTTGGTGCAGTTTGGTATGAAAGAAGATTCTTTGTTGCAGACTGTTTGGGACTGTTCAGTGTCAGGCAGAGCCTGTGTTCTGTGGGCCTTCTGCCTATGCCTGTTACGTGATTGCCTATCTGGTTCTGGTGGTTTGTCTTTACAGGCTAAATAAAATGGTTAATTTTGTGATAACAGCTTAGTGGTTTGTTGCTGGGATATAACAGCAACGATGTGTCTATTGAAACTATGCTCTGAGGAGATCACAAATGTTAAAAAATTCTTCTGTGACTTAACCAAGGTTTCACCATCAGGTTTTCACCTACGCCTTTTTCGAAGGTATTTTTTAAAACAAAAATGGTAAAAGTGTTTCAGTTATCTTAGTGCCTGTGTAAACTAATATCTGTGGTTTTGAAGAAAAATAATCTAAAAAGCAACCTTATTTAGGCTGACTTCTGTTTTGTAGTTTGGTTACTGAGTTGTTCACCTACATTTGCATAGGTCCAGAAACAACAAATCTTATCACAGCACTGGATATACAGAGCATTTTTTGGTCCATTTTTAAAGGTTGGGTTTTCCATGTTCTTTTGGAAAGGTCTAATCACAAATCATTTTTGCTGCTTCTCCTTTTACAGGTCCAATGATGCACCAGCAGCCTCCCTCCCAGCAATACAACATGCCACAGGCAGGTGGCCAGCATTACCAGGGGCAGCAGCCACCGATGGGAATGATGGGCCAAGTTAACCAAGGAAATCACATGATGGGGCAGAGACAGATTCCTCCATACAGACCACCACAGCAAGGTAGGAATTCGCTTCAGTATTTCTACACTGATTTTAAATAACCACGTTTAAAACCATTTTACATTACTTTCTTGCTTACACCAAATTTCTGTCAAGTCATTTGGAGTGACAGACTTTGTTTGCACACTCTTTTTGTTACCCTTTTTAAGGGTGGTTCTTGCAGCAAGAGATTACTGCTATCACCATAAAATGTGAAGACAAGTTTGTTTTCTTTTTCTTTTGGTTCTTTCTGAGATTATGCATTCTGAAATTATGCATCTCAGATATGCTGATGCAGAATTCTGTTTTGATATTTAAATTATAGGTACAGAAAAGGAACGGAGTACCTACTTGGTTCTGAATTCATTCAATTACAAAAAAAGGAACAATGTTCCATGATATTAGTTACCTTTTTTCTTTTTAGTCCTTTTCAACAAGGAATAATTTTATTTTTAACACCTTAGTCTGTTATACACATATTCCTAAAATGAGCTCAAAACTGAAGTTTGATATATATAGTCTCAGTCTAGTACAGCCAAACAACTGTGTGTGTATGTATGTAGATAGATACATTTACTTATTTTTTTAACTAAACCAGATTACATATGTTGTCTGTAATGCAACAGTACGGGTGGGGAATACATTTGAGAAATATTTCTCATACTAAAATCAGAAATTAGCAGGCTTTATAACAGAGAAAACAAGTTATTTACGTATTGACTGGTTGTGGTTTTTCAGGCCCACCACAGCAGTACTCAGGCCAGGAAGACTATTATGGGGACCAATACAGTCATGGTGGACAAGGTCCTCCAGAAGGCATGAACCAGCAATATTACCCTGATGGTAATCTCTCATAAATGTTAACTTTCCCATTTTCTATACCTGCCCAATACTAATGTAGTCATATGCCCAAAATTAGGGGATGAGGCAAGAATAGTAATTGGATATCATACCTCACATTTACAAAACCTTCCAAATTCAGAATTGTTATTACAGTTTAAGTTACTATGACCAGTTAAATTTACAACTTAAAGCATGTTATTTGTCTTACTCCCATTTGAAACTCTTAACAACAGTTTTAGTATTTCAAAATGAATGGAAATATTTGGTTTCTCTCAAAGAATGGAGAGTTCCTTAGCATATCTAGTATAATTGAGATGAATTTAAACAGTTACAACTTTATTATCAATAAGAGAGGGGACGATATCCTTTTATTAAAAATTTTACTGAACTGAAAAAACTTGCTAAAAAGATGTGGGTTTTTTCTGTAAATACTCTACTTTTTTTAACTTAGTGTTTAGTTTTCGTATAAGTCGCACAAATGTGTTATTGCTGACATGGTATGGGCCTTCAGTTTAACATTTATGTAGGAATAAAGTGGTCCCTGCCCTGAGGATATTGGAAATGTGAATCCTCTTTAGATGTCCCCTCAGTGCTTTCAAGACAAGACTGAAACTCTGAGTTTCATAAATCTGTCCTCCTACTTCTTGGAATATGGAGTGCTGAAGGCTATTGGATTGTCTTATAAGTTAGAAAAGTTGAAATTAACTTGTTTTCAGGCTGAGCAGAGACTGGGAGAACAAAGACGCTGACTCCTGACTACTGTGATAACCATGTGTGCAACTTAATGATATCTTGTGAAGTTCAAGAAATGTGGTAGATGTTAATGTTTAAAAAATGTATACAAAGCAAAGCTGTGTAATTGCCAAAGCAACTACTCATAGCAAATAAAGAGATGCAAGTCAGTTATTTGAATTTAATTTCCATTAAATTGATTTTAAGATACATCAAGCTGTATCTGTATAAGCTTACGTGTGTTAATTTCTGGAGGTGTATGTGCAGAGTTATTTTACAAGTTGCATTAACTGGTAATTACTCAGCTTTCATTTTGGAACATTTATGTACACACATGAACACTAAATTCTTACAGGCAATTTACTCTCGTAAGGACAGTTTGATGTTACCATCAACAGCTCTGTGGCTGCACAGATTACTTCTAAGATCCATTCCTTCTAAAGAGTCATCTTTATCATTACCTCATTATTACTCTTATGTAGAATACAAGGAGTATATTTTAAGACTTGTTTTAATGGTTATGTATGCATGTAAGATTCAGTCAGTGATGTATTGTACAGTTGTAGACCTGATAACAAAACCACTGAGTTTTAGAATTGTTTCCTCCTTTCCTTACTTTTATTTAAAAATTTTATTCCAAATTTGTATTACTTGATTTTGAATGTAAACAAAATTTTGGTATGTATTCTTGAGCAAGTTAGCAATAAGATATATTTTGATCATCTGTAAGACAAAATATATGTGTGCTAAAACCAACAACAGGTGGGGTGCTTACTGCATATATTCGTTTCTTAATCAGAGATGCCTGTAGTCTCTGAATAGAAAGGTTTGTTTGTAATGAGTCTGCTCAGGACTGGAATGTAAGAGGAAGAGTTTTCTTAAGACCTTAAGTAGGAATTCTGTTTGTAGGGAAAACCTTGAGAGTGTTATATTTCTGTCATTTAAAAACAGAATTTAATGTAGATGATGGTTCATAACTTCATTGAGCTTTATTTGTTATATTTCACACTGCTTTTAGCATATGCTTTTGAATTGGAGATCAGCAGAACAGGTGTTAGACAAAGTATGATAATTGCTTTCTTTGTTCATTCTAATTTAATTCAGGTTATTTACATGTGAAAGGCCTAAATGCTTTCATTTTTTTTTTGAGTGAAAGATGAAGTACTTCCCCCCCCACTCCCCCAACAAGGATTATCGGAAGGTTAAGACCATCCCTTGCTGTGATGTTTCTAGAACTACTGCATTAAGCCTTTTTTTTCCCCTGTCACATGTTAATTCAATATGAAAGGAAATCATATTAATAAGTCTTTGGCTAATACAATTGAAAATTCCTTTTCATGTATATCCAGTTGAATTTTTTTTTTTTCATTTTTCTGAGAAATGAAATATTTTTAGGGTTTTCACTCAGAGGCCATTAACGTTTCTTCCTGTCTCTTGTCGAATTGATGTAGGTCATAATGATTACGGTTATCAGCAACCGTCGTATCCTGAACAAGGCTACGATAGGCCTTATGAGGATTCCTCACAACATTACTACGAAGGAGGTATCTATATACCTTCACACACATACGCACATACATTCCCTTTCCTCCCCCACCCTCAACGGGAACAGAAATTCTTGCACAACACAACTTATACCCATGCAAAGCTCTTGTAGAATACTAGTTGCTGGCTGTCTTGGAAATGGCAGGGAACTTGAAGCCTTCAGAATAATTTCTTGCAAACACCTAAAATATATAACCACAATTTGCCATTCTAACAACAGTAAAATGACTAAAACACTCTAGAGATTTTTTTTTTTTTACCTCAATGGAAATTTTTATTTTAACATAAATTTGTTGGTTCAGTTGTATATCTTTTTGTGTGTGTATATATTTTGTATAATTATAGTGCCGTTAGGAAACAGCTTGCTGATCTTGTGTAGCTAGTCTGTGCTCTTGTAGCTGTCCTTAATTTTGTCTTTTTTTTAATTTTTATTTTATTTAGCATAGTCATGATCTTATGACTGTGATGTTCCAGTAAATGTAATGCTCATTTGGCAGAGATGCTGAAAATGCTGCAGTTCAACTTTGCAAAATTGGCTTTAACTGCAGTTTGTTTGGCCGAGTTCCTTCTGTTTGGTTTGAGTTTTCTTTGTTTTGTTCAGTTTTTGAAATCAATATTGCATTTTCATTTTGTTGTTGTGTTGTTGGCTGTGCATCTTAGAAGGAAAAAAGTAATAAAATAGATATCTTTATGAGTTTTTGCTTTCTTGCAATGATCTTACAGGAAACTCGCAATATGGTCAGCAACAAGATGCATATCAAGGACCACCCCAACAGCAGGGTTATCCACCACAACAGCAGCAATATCCCGGCCAACAAGGCTATCCAGGACAACAGCAGGGTTATGGTAAGAACCTGAGGACACAGACAGCTGTCAGAGAAAGGACTAAGAGAAGCCCTTGTTGTGTGTTATTCCATCCCTGTTTGACTGTATCCAGAGGCCAGGCTTGCACAGAACAGCTCTGTGCCTGAAGTTTCACTGCGCTGAACCGAGAAAACGTAGAAGGCAGCATCTTTTGGGAATTAGATCTGTTGGCAGTCTAGGAGAGTGTGGTAGCACAGAAAACCAAAGGTGACTAAACAGCATTGTAATGGGTGTCTGTAATTTAGAAGGACCCAGAAAGATTCTGCTCTTTTCTGTCTTCTGTAGGTGAACGCACAAAGATGACAAAGAACTCCTTTCACCTGTGGATTTGCCAATTAAAACAGTCTTTTAAAAACTAGTTTAAAACTTCATTCAACATACATGAATCATTCTTTTCACATTCTTGTCCTGATCAGTAGAGAAATGACTGTCAGCATTGACAATGCAGCTTTAAAGAGACTGTGCCTTATAAATTTGCACTAGTAGTCCAAACGTTCTGATACATGGCAGGAATGAGAAATCCTCTGCCACAAGTCCCTGGGTTCAAGGAAAACCTCCCAAAAAGGAAACTTACAGTAGTAGAATGTAATTTTGGTGCATTGATTCTAAAAAACTTTGTGTCAGAAGAGCATACTGAAACTACTGCTCTTTTAAGTTTTACTTGCTTGCATACTGTAAAGCCGTATATATTTATCACAGAAGAAGGAATCTCTGAAATTCCGTAAATTCCATGTATTTTAGCTTTCAGCTCTTTTGCAGGCTTAAATGCTAAAGCTTTCAGCATTGTGTGTGTGTGAGGAGATGCATGGGTAATTTGTTTGCCATGTACCTAAATGCCAGATTCACATGAAATCCAGTTATGTTTTCATACAATCCAGTTAAGTTTTAAGAGGATCCACTGAGATTTACCAAGTGCTCTACTTCTGGAAGTTATGGATGAATTGATAGTTCAAAAGTAATACTTGTACTTACATTCTACTAAACATAATACAAGGAACAGACTGAAGATCAGAGTGGAGGTCCTTGTAGATCACTGCTCTGAACTTTGTAAGTAAAGAAATAAAATCTGATTTATTCTGAAAGTTTAGATTAAGAAATACTAGAAGAAAAGGGATTACAAAATCTTTTGGAGCCACTTACCCAACTTAATTCATAAAACAGAATAACATACTTTTCAGTTTCTGGTTTTTAGCAGAAATTGTTATTGAAGTTCCATTTTTTTCTATAAAATGTGTCAATGAATATTTAGAATTCAGCTATAAAGATTTACCATGAATAAATAAACCCATGTTCATTTGTCAGATGAACACAGCACTTTTAGGATGTCGTATTCTTGCTCAATTTAATATTCAATTGCTTTCTAATTTTCAAAAATAAATCAATATCTGAGTCATTATTATCAATCTTTAAGGTTTTGTTTCACTATGGAAAGCTGAAACTGCATAGTTCAAGGGGATTTGAGGCCTGAGGAGAATGGTAATAGCTTATTGAGCTTCTCCAGGTCGTCTTTTCACTGTCTTACAGATCCTACAGAATCACTGAAGGAGTTGCCAGCTGATGTCATCTTAATGTTCAGTGCCTGTAGCTAAAACTAGCCCTAACACTGAATCACAGTTGCTAAAACACATCTGTTTCTTCTGAGGAGAGGGAAAAGAATGTTGGTTTGTTAAAAAGAAAGCACTTCTGAAGAGCTGCACATCTTCAGCTCCGAAAAATAGAGACCCAGTTTTTAAGGGGTGGTGTTGAAAAAGCTAACAGATCCACTGCAAAGGATTCATAGGGAGTGCCACTGAAATACAGATTACACCATCTCTCCTAGTGCTTTAGGTGATGGGGATAATTTTGTTTGGAACGTGGCTGCACTGCCTGATGGTGGTAATGTGCAGCTTCCAGTGGTAGACAGGCCGAGTCCCTGTGAATAGTAACAGAAAGTTGTACTTGCAAAAGAACTACTTCTTTTACACATGAAAAAGACTGGAGTCAAAGTGTTGGGTCTTTTCCTAGCCTTTTTCTGGAAAGTTAATATTACCAAAGGAGCATGGAGTAGAGGGTGCTTTTTTCCATCTCACAATAGCTTTTACTGCTTGTCACATCTCACATTTTATACATGTATGACTTGCTCGCCTGACACCCCGTCCATGATTGCCTGCTGTGGTGTGAGACTTCACTTTCTGGCAGTACAGTACTGTTGGTCTCTTCAAAAGGTCCAAATGTTAAACATAGCTGATTATCCGGCTGCTCCTGGCATTAGAAAATTCTGGAACTGAAGCAGTGTACATCGGGAGACTGCCTTCTGTGTCCTGTGACCCTGTATGTGGAACTGCATGCATTAATATTAAATAATGAGTATATAAATAAAAGTAAATGTTTCTGTGGTTGGAGCACAGGCCCTGGCAGCAAAGGTGCTTTCCAGGGGGAGGGGGGGACACTCAAAAGACCTAATTGCACAGTAGTGATATTTGTTAGCCCTGGTTAGCTGTAAAATTCAGTGCTTTTACTGTTCTCTTCTTTCCAACATCTTAAGCAGTTTTTTTTTTTTTTTTTTTTTTCTTTTTTTCATTTAATGATCCACAGGCCCCTCTCAGAGTGGTCCAGGGCCTCAATATCCCAATTATCCACAAGGACAAGGACAGCAGTATGGGGGTTACAGACCCACACAGCCTGGGCCACCACAGCCACCACAGCAGAGGCCTTATGGATATGACCAGGTATTCTTTCGTTTGATGAGAAAGTTGTGATTCTTACACACTCATTTGATAATCTTAGATTCTGGACATTTACACTAACGAATTTAAGGACATGGTCTTTCAGGTATGTGCATACAATTCTCATGGAGTTTATTTCTTGGTGAGTTACCAAGAATCATATGTATGGAATTGTGATTAATCATTCTCTCCTGAGTTTGCTAAGTTTTAATGTGATTTGGCAAAGTGAGGCCTTCCCAGCAGTATTTTTGGACCTTAGAAATTAAGGTGAATGACCTAAGTCATAGCCTTATGGTGAATGACTAATATAAAAGATGAGGCTTCTAAATCTCATGGTGGATCATTTTTCATTACTGCTTTGCAATAGAAATGGTTGAATTTATTTTCCACAAACACAAATCCTAATCTTCCTCTTCAGTTGCAAAAGCACCTCAGGCGTGCAGCTGAGGTCCTTCAGCTGCAGAGCTTAGGGGGAGACATGAAGCCTGTTTTTGCACAGATTTTCTCTGAGCAGTATAACGGGGCAGTGAACATGGGAAAGAAGTGCCCTGAAAATAAACTGCTTCGTTCCTATCACTGCTAAGACAAGATTAAAACAAACAAACAATTACCACCGAAACTTCAGGCTGGAGTTGTAGTGAAGGGCTCATGTAAAAAAGCTGTCTTAGAATTAAAGGATGAAACCAGTTTTGTTCATGTAAAAGGTAGTAACTTGCAAAAATCCAAACTTTTCACTATGAATCGTTCAGAAATGTCATTAAAACGTACACTGCTACTTTCCTTGGTATAAATAACGCAAAGATTAACTAAAGAATAAAGTTGAGGTTCTAATGTTAAAATAAAATCCTGATATATCAGTAGAAGATCAGGTGAACTTTCAAGAAAAACTTTCCTGAGGAAGGGAGAATTGCCCACAATTTTAAAGAACAGTTGCCTTTCTTTCTACAGAAACTAGAAAAGACAAGGAAGAACGAACAAACTCTTTCAGTGTGGTAGTTTAGAGATGCAGTTACTTTTAATTATTGAACAGATAGACAAAATATTTATGCACTGAGCCAGTAGCTTCCTCTGAAAACAGTAAGCTACAGGAGAATTCTTTGCTTGTGGCCAGTATAGGGTCAAGGAAACTTAGTCACAGTTTGCCGAGTTTTTTCCAGCTTTCCTTGCAGTGGAAGTGGATAACCCTCTCTGTTGATAGGCTATGCTCCTCCAGTGTGTGTAGTCTTAATTTCCACTGGGAAACTCAGTTATAGAAGACCTCTCTTTCATACTGGCCATTCCCACAGGAATTGCGCTGCTTAAATTCTCATCTAGCAGCTGTTGTGAAACTCTTCTTCATGACTGATTGTTATATTATAATGGAACATAACTGACACTGCAACATAAAAGTAAAATGTAAAATACCACCTTGTTGTGGTGGTACTTAACATGGAATGGTGGCAGGATCACAGTTTGGAGCATGTTCACTTCCTAGCGCAGTACTTGTTTCTGCAAGCCTTGGACCCCATGGTGAAGGATTATGGTAAGCTTATAGCATTGATGCTTTCACCTCTGCCCACCTCTGCAGTGCATGACACTCTGTCAAAAGAAATAAAGAATATCAATAAGGGTGGTCATTCCGTGTATCAGATCTATGGAATAATTGCTTCCCATAGGATATGTGGATTAGTTCTTTATGTTCACTGGGATGTGCCTTGGTTTTGAAATACATGTACCATTATTCTGTAATGCTTGATAGACAAATAATTTTAGGTATCTCTGTGTCGTGGTTAGTTTCCTAAATTACTTTGAATTTAGGTGACCTCGACTTTTTGAAATAATTTACAGAGTTTAGGTGGGAAGTAATCGCCATCTTTTGTTTTTTGATGATGTTCTGCTAGTTTCACAGCAACCTTTTGAATGTAGAGGTATACTCTTTTGATCAAATTAGGTTTCTGGTCTTAAATTCATGTCATTCGCCTTACTTCTGCATTAAAGCACAAAGTTTTTTTAGTGAGATGAAACTATACCAGTTACTCATATAAGTATATCATTTACCTCTATTTGTTTCCATCTTTTAATATCACAGTTTATTTGGATGGTCTTCCAGTTACAGCTTTTAATACAGGAAAATATGCCTCGTGGTCTAATGATGTATTTTGAATTTTTTTTTAGGGTCAATATGGAAATTATCAACAGTGAAAAAGTACTCACATTCCGGTAGGCAAAATCTATTAGCAGCCATATTGTCTCCTCAGCACTGTGGACATCTTCCCGAGATGAGAACCTCCCATTCCATCTAGATTTTGGAAAAATCCTGTGGCTGTTTTATGGTATACAGTCTTTATGGGTTAAAGACTGTAGATTCTCAGAAACTTAGTTTCACATCTCTACTCTAGATGGCAATATTGGACAGAAAATCTGTGACATAACAATTTGCAGTGAGTTGAGAACTGTATGTCAAATAGACTGTTACAGACTGAGAGGTGCGAACAGCTTTGTATGTTTATGAAGGTTATGGGAATTTAATATTTTTTCCACAGATTTTTTTTGTAGGGGAAAAGGGGAAATGCACACTTTTTACTGCAGCAATATTTTGTATATTACGTTTTTCATGTGGTGAATATGCAAGACAGTACACTACTCGCTGGGCAGGATAACAAATCTGTTAAAAATGGGTAGGGGCATGGTAAGTGCTTGATTGTATTAGTCTCGAAATGGTGTACAATAAAGATAACAGTGAAAAAATGGAGAGCATTCTATGTCACTGATGGGTTCACATACAAAGATTGAGAATCCCAGTTATCTAAATGGGAACATAATTAAGGACAGTGTAATATAGTCTTGTGCAAAGATGAATTTTTTAAGCTTTCCAATTTTTCTGAGTGAAGCGGTTTTGTAAAAATTGTTTCTAACATAGTTTGACAATTTTCTGCAACATTTTTTGGGTAACAAGATAAACGTTTGGGTTTTATTTCTCAAGTGTTTTGTCAGAGCTTTGCATAAGCAAGCTGTAATCCTTCTTAATAATTGCAGTAACAAAGAAAATGACAAGTGTTAATTTTACTTGGCTTGAATATGCAAAGAACTTGAAAAAGAATATGGAGAACAGGACTGTCTTGTATAAGTGTATTTTAACCTTTAGTTGAATAATTTGTATGTATCAAAATAGCCTAGAAGACTTTGTAAAACCTATCTAAACTTTTGTCGTGGTTTAGGAATGATACTCCCCAATTTTAGTCTTCCCACTGACACACTCCAAACCACATGCCGCTCGCTTGCTCCCCACTCTCCCTCCCCTTCCCTTGTGGCAGGCTGGAGAGGAGAATTGGAGGCACAAAAGGTAAAGATCATGGCTTGAGAGAACAATTTACTGGAAACAGCAATGAAATAAGAAAACGAAAGTAACGGCAACAATAGCAGTGCCAGAGGGTGTAAGAAAGAGGCGAAGGATTCACACACGGTTGATTGATCACCACGCAGAGCCCGGTTCCACCCCACGCTGCACAGCCTGGAAGGGTCCCCAGAAAATGAGGTGTTCCCTCCTGGCTACTGCAGAAATTAACCCCATCCTGGCCGGAACCAGGACAGCTTTCCTAACTGGGAGTTAATAACTTCAGAAAGGGGGCATTTTTGTTGGTGCCCATTTTTCTTACTGGTTAACATGAAACCAAGAGGATGTTTTATAACATCAAATATAAAACCTGTTGGTGAGGCAAATGCCAAATTTTGTTTTGAACTGCATTAATGCTTATAGTGTTGCATGTGAGACAGAGGCAGACAGCACCTTGATCAATAACAATAGTACACAAAAAAATTGGTTTTGAAACTGCCCTGCAACTGTGTATCAGATAAATAAATGGCTATTCTGTTCTGCAGAAATACATGCATTCAAGAATCCCTGGCAACTTTTATAAATGTTAAAACTTAAAATTAACCCAGGAGTAAAATAATGTTTTGGTTTTTTCAGTTGGCAGTCAATGTTCAGGGGGAAAAAAAACAACTGGTGTTCACAGTATGTATGACATTATATATGGAAGACAAGATTTTCAATTTGTGCATCCTTTTTAAAGGGAAAACAGTTTTCTTAAAGTCAATACAAAATACACATCAAGGTTTGAACAGATACGGCATGAGGAACATTATTATGAATTAAAAGCTTGTAGGTTCTGTGCCAATTTTCCACCACTGTGTACTTCATTGCTATTTAAAACTGTACTCCATCAATTCTAACGGAAGAATAAATTATTTGTGATTTTAATTTTCTCATTTGTTTCTTTAAATTAGATCCCTATCACTCTGATGTCTCATCTGGAGACTCTGCTGTGGGTTTTGATTTTAAAGACGTTTGGCCAGAATAACCAAACCTTATTTGCAGTCTAGGACTTTATCAAAATTCTCTTGCCATAGCCAAGTTAATTAGAATTAACTGTTCAGTAATCAGCATGTTGTGTAGGTTGTTTGTTAAGAAATTCTTCCTCTGAAAATGAAGGTCCATGAGGCTATAATCAAGATGACTGAATTAGATAAATGAGTTGACGAGGCAAAAATGTGTTGAACCCAGCCTGGTGTAGATATGTTATCTCATTTGAAATAAGCTCAACTGACATTAAGAAATAATTTGTCTTGCCAACCCATCTTCTGTTGTCTTATTCTCCTTTTTAATGGAAACTAAAATTGCAATTTTAATAAGCAGAATTTCCTCCAGGGTTTCCCTCCTAGAGACTACTGCATTTGCAAGGTTTAATTGTTTTATAACAGTCCTGTTTCGTAAAACTTTTTAATTGGTGGTGACAAAAATTACCTTATTCCTCTGATACTATGCCAAAAGAACAACTTGAGAGGAGATAGCTCCATGCAAAAGTATTTCTACTAAAATTATATATTAAAAAGGAACATGTGTTCCCTAAACAAAAGAAGAAGCAAGCGTGCACGACAAGACCAGGAGGAAATGGCAAGATCCAGGGTTCATTTTAGTAAGTCTTCCTTATTAAATAAAATCCAGCCAATAGGAAACTAGTAAAAAAGGTGTTGCAAGCTGGCATTTTACATTCAGAATATAGAAAATAAGAGGGAGACTGACACAGCAAATCAAATACATGAGCAGAAATGATAAAAATGTTCAAAGAGTAAAGAGGAGGGGTTAATGCATTCAGTGACTTTTTAGTTATCATAGGGTTATGATTTTTGCCGTTGCATTTTTCTCTTTTCAGACTGTTTTATTTCCTTTTCTGCTCTGTGAATGACTTACAGAAGGGAGAAGCTGGCTCCCTGTTTCAATTGAAATTGACTTCACAGTGTTGTAGCATAAGGAAGCAAATGTGCTGCTTTGTAGGCAGGGTAAATGTATCATTTTGTAAAAGACACACTTCCATTGTCATACCTAAATTTACTCTAAAATGCGTAAAGTAATGGATTTTTTTTTTTTTTGAGAAAATGCACCTGATTAAAGAGGGGTAAGGACTTCAGTGCAAAAATATCATTGTATTTCTACAGTTCTCACCACAGAGGATGCCAAAACACTACAATGTTATTTTAAAAAAACAGATTTTAGATTCAAAAAAAGGAATGAATACTTAAATTTACAAAATTAAGAGAAACTTACTTCAGCAAGTCTGAGGTGGAGTTCTGCCAGAAGCCCTGAAGAAGTTCAAAAAGAAAGTAGCAGGTTTTCCCTACGTGGACAACAGTTGCTGTATCATAAAACGGAAGTAGAAGGGTGAAATCCTGTGAAATGAACCCAAACAAACCTTCTGACACAGGTACCTGGATAAAGTAAGTTTACAAAAGAAACCAACCTAAGGTAGATGATATGTTCATTTAGAAAAAAAGACAAAGTTGACCCTCGGTCTGGTAGAATTATAGTAAAAACTCATAGCACAGTCTGAGGGAACTGATCTTTATGTTCACAAAGCCTGAAGTTCTCTGAGAAGCTGCTACCATAAAAATAAAGCATAGAGTAAGGTTGACTGTGAAGCACTAGGAGTGGGATAAAGATAGCAAGGGGAGAACAGGGATGAATGCGTAATATCACAAGTGATGGAGATTGGTAGTAAGTTGTGCTGGAGCTCTCTTAGGATCACTGATCTAACACTTAAACTGGAGAAAATAATATGTATTTCGATAGCAACTGAGGTGGAAGTGGTGCTACTTAGATTATGTAGGACTTAAAACTAGAAATGCAATGGAACATACATAGCAGAACTCAGGAAATGACTGATGTTTACAAATACAGTACGGGGTGAGATAATTCCTGTTTACTCGTGCACAGCTATTCAGCTGTCAGGAGTAGGTCAGCAGCTAACACAGTAAAACTTTGGTTCGGTGGGTGTCAGGAGTCACAGTGCCACCAAAATACTCAAAAAGCTGTGCTATGGAATGCTTAACGAAATACCCTAATACTGATAAGATGAATTACTGTGTTCAACCTTGTCTCTCCCATATCAAAAAGATAGCTCAGGTAAAAGGTAAGTGGGTAACAACTGGCCAAGGACAAGTATAGCATGTTTGGGATTATTTCAGATGTCAGTATGTGTAAACCAGCAGTAAATAACAGACAGTGGAATTTTTGTAAGGATACAGACAACGTGACAAAAATTAAAAGCAACACCTTTGAAATTGATAACAGGAAATGCTTCTTACGACATGCAGAACTGCAGACTCAATCCCATGGGCTTAGTAGGATTAAAAAAAGAATTGGACAGATGTACAATAATGTAAAATTGGTTAGGCTGGAAAAGACTTTTAAGATCAGCGAGTACAACCATTATCCCAGCACGGCCAAGTCTACCAGTAACCCGTGTCCCCAAGTGCCACATCTGTTAAATACCTCCAGGGATGCCGACTCCACCACTTCACTGGGCAGCCTGTTCCAACGCCTGACAACCCTTTTGCAAGAGCAACTTTTTCCAAATATTCAATCTAAACCTCCCCATGTGCAATTTGATAAGCTGGTGAAGGGAGGATAGGACTCTTATCATCTGTTACTTGGGAGAAAAGCCTGACCCCCACTTTGCTGCAACCTCATTTCACGTGAACAATTAAATTAGGGCAGATGAAAAGCTTAATTTGAAAGAATGTTAAAACCTCACGTTTCACAGCTTTATGCAACAAGCAGCATTCTAGAGTGTAGAATATATTTTTCTGTTGGTGCCTTGAGAGTAAATGTTGGAATTACAGTTAGATTTTTTTTTTTTTTATAATTGTCACATTTAGAATGTCACTGCAAAACCTGGAAGTAGGCAGCACTAGCAGCAGACTGTTGGTGTACGTTTCAGAATCAAACTGTGGAGCTGAACTGGGGGTAGCAGTGTTCTATTCAGAAAACTATTTTTTCACTATGGTGAAATACATCTCCAGAACAATGTGAATAGTGAAGTACTTACCTTTCAGTCTTGCAAGATGCTGGGTACTTTTCACTCAGCTCTCTTAAGCTTCCCATGACATAATTTTTCAGGAAAAATTCTGACTAATCCAGCAGAATGTCTCTTCCTCTGCTTGAGATCTGATGATTTTACAAGAGATTTTTCTGTTTTCTATAGATAAAGTTTTCTAATTTTCTCTTAACTATTCACCTGTTGGTCTTACGAATTGAAGGTAGTTCAGTATGTCAGTGGTTTCACATAGGTACACCTCGGGTTTTTGGTGGGAAGAGCTGTGGGACTGGAAAGGAAGCTGCTGGAATAGCCAGACTCAATAGTCTGTGAACTTTACAGGGTGCTGCATTATTTCACTTGCCTTGGCACTTTTTAAACAAATGGCGTAGGTGAATTGCCATATAAATGCTTTTGCATTTTGGTTCATAATTTTCATTTAATCTCAAAGTTAATTTTACACAGCATAAATTCTAATCACCTACTGCAGTTGGTGTTGCCAGAAGTGCGCTGGCATCTTGACACAGGTTCATTACAGATACTTTTACAGAAATATGCCATTTACGAGGGCAGGCTTGGTAGAAATACACGTTTTGTTTTTATGAAATTAAGTTCCATCAGTTGTACTTCCTGATGCTTTTAGCAAATTTCAAGTCAAGAATTCTTGGTCTCCGGTATTAGGTTGCCACACTGACATTTTTCCAGATGTAGCTTTTCTCAGCCCAGAGCCTTTAGACTTTCTTTTCACAGGGCTACAATATAAACAAGTGCCACAGTTCTTAGAGCTTCTTTCTAAATGCTAATTATGGCTTTACTTGTTAAGATAGTTTTTTGCCAAGTTGATACGGTGTCAGTCTCAAAGGTTAATGATCAGAATCTCTCTTTTTTTTTTTTTTTTTACCCCAGCAAGGATGCAGATTATTTCAGAGCTGGCTCTTCTTATTTGAGCACATAGATAATGGTATCTGTCTGCTCACAGAGCTGTTTCCAGCTCAGGAAAAATGTTTGCCTTCTATTATGGAATGCCTTCTTTAGAAGCTTACTGGTGTGTGAAAAGGGTTCTGCCTATAAACACCAGAGCTTCCAATGTCATAAGCACAGAGATCCTGCCCATCTGAGTACGACAAAGTATTTGCTAGTGTGACACTGGCTTTGGATTTATTGCCTGCTTCAGTGTCCACGTCGGCTTGGGAAAGGTAAGCACATGGCAAACCTGAGGCAGCATGAAGGTGTCTGTTGTATCCCCCAGAGTTTTTGGTTGATGGCAAGAGGTTGATTTTAGGACCGTAAATAGATGAGTGGTGAGTAGGAGGATATCTGTCACCACTACAAGCACCTTGTGTGCATGCTAACACGTCTAATGGAGCCTGTGTTCATTCATTGGTGCTTGTTACAGCTGTTGCTATGGTCTTGCTGCAAAGACAGCACTGATACTCTATTGCCTCAGAAGCTTAGTTCTAAGTTGCCTGTATTATTTGCCCATCAGTTTCACAGTGCTTCATGGCTCTCTGGCAGCAAAAAAGGAAGGCAGAAAAGCAGGAGTGGTACGTGAGACCCACTCTGCTGACAAGGAATTTGAGACTAATTGATTTGACTGCTTCAGTAGTTCTTTAGACTGTTTAGAAAATCAGGGTTTAAGATGTGGCAGACCTGAGAACAGTGGTCCAAGCACGATAAAGGTGACATGCTGTCCAGGATTTCTTGACGTTATGCCCTGTTATAAGTGATCACTGACAGCAGCTGGTCACTTGGCACTTGGCTGCACGACAAGCTTGTATCAGCTTTTTGGTAAGAGTGAGCTGATGGGTCAAAGCACCTTTAGAGCTGCCTGCTTTCCACTGAGAGTTGTTGCAGGAGGATGCTGCAGCATGCTGTGGTGCTGGTGGGTGTGTGGTTGTGTCTGCAACAGCTTGATCCAATCACTCAGTAACTTGTCGGCTACCCCATGTTATGGCATCAGTAGTGCAGACAGTTTGTATATTTACATGAATATTACAAAGCTCTCTCCTTTGCTGCTGTTTCTCATAGTGGGACCATGCTGGTCATCTGCTTGTTGTTGTAAGCCATGACAGCTTACTTTTTGACCATGCCCGTATTCTAGAAGGGTAACACACAAGACTCTCCTTGAAGCCTGACAAAGATGCAAAAGCAGAATTGCTTCTGGAGATACTGGGAGATATCTATGACATGGTGTGTGTTTTGAGACCACTTTCTCCATTGCTGTGAGTAGGCTCTAAGCCCAAGAGATAGCTTTGAATAAGTGGATTTACATTATATTTGGAAGCAGGGCCTTTGGGTGAAGATCTCTATAGTGAACTGCTCCCTGAGTTTCTAAAAGATCGCAGCAAGTTCCAAGCACCAGTACATGTGAGGGAGAGGGTGCCCAAGAGGTTTGATTTTATTGCTCACTGGCTGATGACTTAGGAGTGGGAAAGTCTACTGCAAGGAAGATGGACAACAAAATCTTCCTTGGCAAATACTGCCTGGCAAAATCCGTAAGTCATGTGGAACCTCTCCCAGCACTGAGTCCTCAATTTCTAGCGCTGCAGGCACCTGTGACTCCACCAACAAGAAGAGTTTGCTACTCCTTTTATATGAGGATTCCTATTTTTTCACAGATGTACTGACTGACCCCTCACTCGCCCAAACTGGGACACCCCTCTTCCACCATCTTATGCACAAGTAGATCTTGGTAGTGGGAGGGACCAATGCTCCTGTTTCCTCCAGATAAATAAATACCCAAGGAGAGTAGCTCCCTAAGCGCGCTCTGGGAAGTTGTGCCACAGCTATGGCATAGGGTCATATAAAGATTCCATTTATCCACCATACTGCACACTGATGAATCTGAGAGCTATGTAGCCTCTCAAAGCAAAAAAATCACATTTGAGTAAAAGCAGGGTATAGAAAGCTTAGGAGGAGGAATAGATGGTGAAACTTAGAAACATCAATAAGCATAAAGGCTTCCTTAATGTAACCCAGGAGACTTGCAAGGACAAGGGAGGGTCTGTAGCACCACTGCCAACACAGCTGGGGAGGAGGGAGTATTTGATGGTTTACAACAACTTTGATAATTGACGGCATTCTCAGAAGGCATCAAGTCAAATAATAAACTAATACACATTGGAAGGGACCTAAGGAGGTCTAGTCCAACCTCCTGCTCAAAGCTGGTTCAGATCAGGTTGACCATCTTCCGAGAAGGGAGACTGCACAACTTCTCTGGAACCATGTTCCCCTGACTGACTTTTCTCCATGTGAAGAAGTTTCTTCTTTTAGCAAGTCGGAACCTCTTATGCTTCAGCTCATGTCTGTTGTCTCTTGCTCTCCAACCATGCACTGCCCTGAAGTGCCTGGCTTGGTCTTTTTGCTAACCTACCTTTATACACTTAGAAGTACACTGCTTTTAGGTCCCATCCCAAACTATCTCATCTCAGCTGGACAAGCCCTGTGCCCACAACCTCCTCTCAAAGTGCTCCAGCCTGGGGGCCTTCCATTGAATTTGCTTCACTTCATCAATTCCTTTGGTGAGGATGGGACAAGCCTGGACACAGCACTACAGGTCCTCATACACAGTCAGTCCCCAAAAGCCAAAGATGTCAGTGCCCAGAAGTGTCAGGAACCAAAGATTATGTAGAATGAGGTGGTTTATATTATAAGGTCAGAGGAGGAACAAGAATGAGGATATTGAATTGATAAGCTTAAAACTCCAGATGTTAGTGTATAAATGCAGTAAGAGCAGGAATATACAGGAAGATCCATAAGTGTATGATTGAAGCTAGAGCTACATTGGCATAACAGAAACACAGTTCTATTTATTTATTTACTGGTCTTGAACATTAACATACACACATCTTTTTTCAAATTGAAGAGAGGAGATGCTTTGTCAGTGAATAAGGCACTTTGTCAGTGAATAAGGCAGTTCATTTTCTCTGAGGCATGGAAGATTGACCAATTGAGAATGCATAGCAGCAAACTGGAAGAGACCAAATACCATAATTGTGGTGAGATTTTACTATAGGAAACTTTAATGGGAAAAAAAAATCTAAAAAAGGAGTTCAGAAGAGTTGGCAAGTCCTTAAAGAAATTACACTACGGTAGATGCACAAATTATCCCAATGTGGAGGATCAAGAGCTCATCAGTGCCTTCAAACACAGGAGAAAGTGCACTGAAAGCTCTCATTGTTAGGAATAAGCTTAAAATAATAGTAGAACACATTGAAATAAAATCAAGGCAAGCCACAAAATGAACTATAATTATTGAGAGATACTAGTAAAAAAAAAAGAGGTGGTCCATTACTTCTCAGAGAACAAAAGCTGTAGACAGTGTTGCTGAACAGTATTCAAGCTTAGGACATTGTTCCTAGACTTAGGTGGGAATAATCAGTCACATAAATACCAGATGAGGAGAAATTCATTAGGTACATAGAATTTTACTATAGTTGCCACGAATTATTAGATTGCTAGTCCTATTTGAGGATCAAGGAACTAGTAAAATAACAGCAATAATAGCAATAGAGTTCAGATTTGTTATGTTATCAGACCAATTTATGACAGAAGGAAAGACAGTGGGCACATTAGAGGTAGGATCTTGGTGGGGATAATTATCCCCCAATGACTACTGGCAAGAGGTGAGTATGGAAAGATGGTGGTGGGGGCATCTCAGAGGGGAATAACATCTATTGATCATATTTATCAAACACAGTGAGCTGACCACAAGATCCATAATAGTATATTGGCTCATTATAGTACAAAACATATATTAGGTCTAACATAGATTACACCTTTACTTTTAATCCCCACCAGCGCTGAGGGAGTCATGAACTTCCAGCAAAGGATCTGATGGAGAGAGAGTAAATAAATGGTCTTGCAGAGAACCTGCCAGCTGCCACATCTCATGGAAATGGATGCTGGGAAACCGGCAGATAAATCTCATTTTGAACATCAGTTGCTGCTGCTACTCAGTTGCACTCTTCCTCTTTTCAGCTTCAGAAAACATCCTTTAATTTTAAACTTTGCCTACACCAATTTGTAATGTTATGATTCAGTGGGTCCTGTACTCCTGACTGATTTTCAACTTTATTAAGCTTTATTCCAAGTTTCCTAATTGGTATTAAGAAACTATGATTTTTGGGGAGGTGAGAACCCAAGGTCTTTATCAAATAGGCTGTTCTTAGGCACCATCTCAGAACCAAAGAATAGCTTGGGTTGGAAGGGACCTTAAAGGTCATCTAGTTCCAGCCCCCTGCCACGGGCAGGCTCACCTTCCACTAGATCAGGTTGCTCAAAGCATCTTCTATAGTTTTTTCTCTTTTTGATACTAAGAAAGTAATGTTGCTCAGGATGTCCTTCCATCATCCTCTTCAGCTGAGCTGGAGACGTCCCAGCTGGAGCTGCAGACAGTGCCTGTGCTAGGGAAGGAGGCTGAATCACCATCATGAGTAGAGTTCCCATTCCCTAAACACCCTAGCTTTGAGTTGGGAGGAAGAGGAGGTAAAGAAGATCTTGTACACTTCCTCATTCTCTGGAGGAAGAAGCAAGTCTGCAGAGCAGCTGGGTGCCAAGCGCAGGGGGAGCTGCACTTCCTAGAGTGGGGAGCATTGGAGGGGCACCACAAAGCCCCTGCAAGACACAGAGCTCAGGAGAAACTGGGTTTCAGAGTTACTTAACTGACCCACACCTGTTTTGGACCATGCTGGCTGATGTGTGCACAAAAGCAAGTACCACTTCTGAGGTGTGCTGATAAAATGCATTTGTACCACCTACGGATATTCCTTATCTACTAAGCACAGGGATTTGGGAGCAATGGAGGTGGGATATACTGGGAAATGACAACCCTAGTATGCATATTTTGGCATTTCCTGGGACATCTGAGACCACAGGAGCAAAACAACTATTTGTATGTTACCTCCAATCTCCTCACACTCGTAAGACTCTTCATACTCCCCTTAAAGGTTCCAGGACAGAATCCTAAAGGCTGCAGCTCTCCTCAGCAGCCATAGCTCTACCAAATTACCAAGACCTAGTCCTTTAATTTCAGCATCCCATCCTAGCAAGTTATGGAAGCTTCGTAGCAAAAGTTGAGTACTTCAGACCCTGCCAGTTAGAGCTCAGTCCTCATTCCCACATAAACACAACCATTTTGCAAACATGATCTGATATTAATTACCCCCCTGGCACCAAAAGTCAGGATTTCCCGATGCAGCCCGCTAATGTAAAATGCATTAGTGAAAAGGCTGGCTCCAAGGGGTTAGGTTCTCTAAATAAACATAGCAAAGTTCTTTTTTATTTGCAACTCCCAGGCTATTCTGAAAGACTGATTTCTCCAACAAGAAAAAAAAAAGACTAAAATCATCCTTGGGTTTTTAATAGGTTATAAATGCCTTTTTTCTATTCAGTTGCAGGAACTGAATGTCAAGTTGTAGATCAATGAAATTGGAGTCTTTGCCTAAGAATGAAGTTTGTCCAAGCTCCTTTCTGCAGTTGTGTGCTTTGTGTTGTGTCTTTCAGCAGATGGCTGAGGAGCAACAGGGTAGGACTGCAATGCTGACTTTTGGGCTAAGGTGGCGACACTAACATTTGTAGGTAAAAAAGGAAAAGTTTGCAAGAGCTAGGGAAGATTATTACGTAAAAAAAAAAAAAAAAACCACCAAAACTTAATTTCTAAGGCAGTGACTTAGAATTATTTTTCTTCCACTGAAAATCAGAAGTAGGACTCAAACAAAGGCAGCTTGCAATGAATGAGAAACGTTCAGCTCTGTTAACAAAATATGGCTGTGAGGCCAGTGATTTCCATCTGAGAAATTGCCCGTGTCCTCATTGGCAGTACCGGCTTAAGGCACTGCCGCCTTCTGCCAGTACCGCGGTGCATTGCCTTCACATTTGTGCCAGGACTTGGACTCCATCCGGAATTTCATCTGGCTTGAGCAGAAAAATAAGAAAACATTAAAAAAACCCAAACCGAAACAAGATAAATCCCTCAAGCTGTCGCCAGCAGTACTGTCCTGGGACACCTGACGGGCACAGAATGGCAAGTATAAGAGACAGCAGACACAGGGGATAACCCAGAGAGGATTACTCAAAGCTGCCCATTGCTGAGCTGCTGCAGCTCCCCAAGTGCCAGCAGCAAACAGCTGGGGCTGGAGCCTTGTGGTTTGCAAGCCTGGAGCTGCCTGTCGTGCCTGCACAGGGCCTGGCATGCTGGGGTTGGCTGGGGAAGATCCCAGAATGGGCAGGAGTGGAAAGGATTGGGGAGGGCTGAGCTCCATGTCCAGAGATGTTCTCCTGGCTCTCGCTGGCCAAAGCTCCTCCAAAGTCCCATACTGTAAAATTTCCACACTGGCTAATAAAAGCATCCCTTAAATGGCTGTGGGAGATGTTACAAAAGCCATAAACCAGCAAGTCTGGACACCTCTGCCTCACTGCAGGCTTCCCCTCCTAATTTGTGCCCCAGGTTTTAGAAGGGTCTTTGGAAATTAGACCCAAGCTATCCATCCTTGTTCTGCTTCTGTCTGGACATCCAGTTCTTAGGGATGAGGGAAAGGGAGTGTGTTAAAGCCCTAGGCTACCTTCTTATATGGTAAAATGAGGCTGAAAAAGTGGTGAGGATTTCAATCTGTAAGTGTATAGCAAGTACAGTACAACTAGATTGTTAAAAAAATGTCTACTTGGTCCTCTTCCCATTTCAGAGCAACTAAAAATATATGCTCTGATGTGGTAAGATCAGGTACCAATACAAACATCTCATCCTCACCTGATTCAAAACACAAATGCCTGTTTAACATTATTCCACTGGATATAAATTTATATCTGAAATGCTGTTCAGCACATATAATAGAGTCTATTCAGCTAATGATCCCTTCATATTTATAAGAAGGGCTGAAACCTTCTTATATGTCGAAAGAAAATTCAATTACAATTTCAAAAGAATACTTGTGCAGGTCAAATTTTGTTTGAATCATCTAATGAGGCACACTTAATTGCAGGGAAACTGCAGCATTTTTTAGACCAATTTTCAAATGTTAATTCTGAGAGTAAGTTCATCTTTTTATTCAACAGTTTATCTTTGCTATGTTTGGTTATAAATTTAACTTTTTTGATTTCAGTGAAAACAACACCTGTTTCTGTTTTGGTGGTCTAACCTTGCATATTCTGTTCTTTCCTTGAATTGCAGCCTAGAAAATGTTTTACTTTTTTCTTCCATGCTTGTGGAGGGATGAGTGAAATGTCAGCTTCAGTCTACGCCTTTTTTTTTTTTTTTTTTTTTTTTTGTAATACAAAAAAAAGTTTGCTGTATGAGTTTTCTACTAGGGTCAGGATCTAGGGGAGAGGGTAGAGGATTCTAAAATTTCAAAACTAAATACATCTTTTCTACCCAGAGTTTTCAGAATTCATTCTTTGTCTTGCAGGTCCAAAAGGTTAAAAATAACTGTACCTCCTGAGACGTCTCCCTGGGCTGTGCTCTTCCCTGGGATTCTGTGAGCTTTTTCCACCCAAACTGGGTCAGCCTCGTGCCTAATTTTAAAATCTCTGGGATCCAACGCTTTATAAAAATCAATGAGAACTTTCCCATTATATAATCCCAACAGTCACATATGATATGCTCTTGCCTGATTCTGCTTAAGCTTGATTTTATATATTGAAATGATGATTATTAGTTTTAAAGAGCTGCAAGCTTCTCTTGAAAAATTATGAGGAAAATTCTTCATGCATGGAGTCTTTTCTCTATCTCTTTTTGGAAACTCTTCCCTTTTCAGGCAGGAAGACTACAGTTAAAATGAGAATGTTTCCTGATTGAACTTAGGAAATTGACTTTTAAACTAAAGGTTGAGAAAGTACATTTTCTTATATTTGCTCTGATTGTATTTGTGATCTCTTTTACTCTCTGGAAATGTAATTACAAGAAATATTGATGGAGATTACAAATATCTCTACAAATACTGTTTCTCCAGGCGTTTTGATACCAAAGTTATTCCTGCAGTTAACCTGCAAGGTCTGGGAAGAACTCAAGCAGCATTAAATAATACAGGGGACCATAACTATCAGATCAATGAATAAACCAAAATAATTTCAGTATTTATGAATATACCTCACTGTTTTCTCAGTCTCTCCTTAGACAGACTTGTCTTTGCTACAAGGCCTACAAAATACGTGACAACGGTTTGACTGCTTGCATGCTGCACCAGTGTCCATCATACCCACCTGTTGCTGTGCTCTGGCTTTCCCAGTAATATCCAGCTGTTTCTAGACTGAGACTGGGTATTGGAATAAGAATTTTTTTGATCTTTTATGCAGCACCTAGCACAGTGTCATCCTGACGCATGGCAGGAACTAGAAGATGCTCCTGCAAAGCAAATTAACAGTGTCTTTGGGATTTGGAAATGACATGAAGAATTATTCGAGATTCGGCTCCAGAAAGTAAATCACTAAGTCAAATTGTTAATGATAGCTATGACAGCAATGCATGGTTTGGAATTTTATTGGAAAGAATTTGACAAATGCTTTAGATAATGAACAAAGTAATAAAAAATCAATGTCTATTCCCAGATAATTTGTGAAAAGGAAAAGGAATTTATTTATCAAATATATTGTTTCTGCAAATAGTTCACCTCATGATTTCAGAGGGGAAATAGGTAGGGAGAGAAAATGAGCTTAACAAAACAAACATTGGTTTATATGTCAATATTCTTGTAAATGACAACGACAAAAGGGAAATACAGCTAATACGATATGGGAACAAAATAACTTCTAAAATGAAAATTTTCTTGTGACTCTTCTAAACCTCACCAGCTCCATAACAACGACAAATCCGAGAACCACCTAGTGTACTCTGATATTGGACATAGGGCTGCAGAAGAGCCCTGGCTATGCTGCTCCAGTAGTGCTTCCCAGCTCTCCCACTCTTTCAATCACTCTTTGGTGCCATATATTTCCTTTTACTCTGTTTGTCTGCAGCAAATGACTGTTTGGGAAACAAACAGGCACATTTCTGTATTCCAGGGGAACAGCAGGCTGGCTCACAGCAGATTTCCTTATGACTTTTTAAGGACAACATTAATATCATTTATAGTCAACCTAATCATTCCCTTTGACAAAAACAACTGCAAAAGAGGGAAACTTCTTCTGAAATATTGACTCTGCCTTGCTTGTGACTTTTCCCTTAATTAGGAAGCCAGAGGTCTGAAACTTATCTAGGATGGAGCTGAGCAGGTTTAAAAACCCCAGGACATCTATCAATTCAAGACCCAGCTACCCCCAGCCCTACCCAGGGTGTAGGTATGTCTGTGTGACCTTCTGTCACATCCTTTCCTTATGGCATTGAGTTTCATGGCAGCTCCTCTCCCCACCTTCCAAGATTTCCATTTCAGTCTGATGAATTCCTGTGATGGTTTTGGATGGGGTAGAGTTAATTTTCTTCTCAGTAGCTGGTGAGGCGCTATGGCTGGGATTTGTGCTGTAAACAGTGTTGATAGTTCAGGGGTGTTTTAGCCATTGCTGAGCAGTGCTTATGCAAAATTAAGGCTTTTTCTGTTCCTCACATCACCCCACCAGTGAGGAGGCTGAGGGTGCAGAAGGAGCTGGGAGGGGACACAGCCAGGACAGCTGGCCCCAACTGACCAGAAGGGTATCCCAGCCCATGTGGGATCATGCTGGGCAATAGGAGCTGGGGGATGAAGCAGGAAGGGGAAGATGTTCAGAGTGATGGAGTTTGTCTTCCCAAGTCACTGTTAGGTGTGATGGATCCCAGCTTTCTTGGGGATGCCTGAACACCTGCCTGCCCCTGGGAAGTGGTGAATTAATTCCTCATTTTGTTTTGCCTGTGTGTGGCTTTTTCTTTACCTATTGAACTGCTTTCATCACAACTGACGAGTTTTCTCACTTTTACTCTCCCAATTGTCTTCCCCCATCCCGCAGGGAGGAGTGAGCGAGGGGCTGCATGGGGCTCCACTGGCAGCTGGGGTTTGCAGGCAGGGGGGAACAGCTGCTCCAGAAGGGTACAATAACTTATTTTGTTTCCAACTGGAGTCATCGTGATTTTTTATGGCTTATTTTTAGTCTGATCAGATGTGGGAGAGGAAACGGGTAACACCATAGCAGAGATCAGGATGAAAAGCAAAGCCAGGGGAGTACAGAAAGCACAGCTGAGCTCAGTCTCCCACTTGCCTGCAAAAACACAAGTTTATGACCTGGGAAAGCACAGCAGTCAAGTGTGTGTGTGTGTCCCTGTGAGTGGTTTGTGGGGTCCTGCCAGTGCCCATTTGTACTCCCCTCAGTGCAGATGCTCCTCCTCACTTCTGTGGGAAAAAGAAGAGTGTGAAGTTTGAGGTTTGCACTTTCAGGTCCCATGTCCTCCCCCAAGGAGGGCTGCTGGTGTTGCTGTCAGGGAGATGACAACCCCCAAGCACAGCTTGGCTCTGTGCCCAGAGAAATCCCACCACACAACCCACTGCTGAAGAGCAACACGAGGCAATGGTCTTCTGCCAGTGGAATAGCACACGAGAAAGTGGAGCCCTCAAGGTGCTCCTGGGTCCTGGAGACCTGGCAGGTGAAAGGAGGCCATGGTCAGGGCTGGCAGCTGCTTGCTGTGCTGTCCTCACATCCTGGGCTTCAGCAGTGCTTGCTGCTCCCCTGGGTGTCTCGGGAGCAATCCAAGAGCTGGACTCTTGAGAGGCCACCCCTTAGTTCTCTGTGTTTTATTCCCAAAACCAGAATCTCATTAGGTTCTAGTGGGGGAAACACCGTCTGTGGAAACAGGATTTTCTCTGCCAAATACCAGAACCCTAAATAAGAATAAGACTGCAAAGGGAGAATAAGCTAAGTATAATGAACCCCTCAGGAGGTCTCTTCTTTCACACTAAAGCCTTAAAACCAGGCAACACGTATCAGGGAGTTTTATCTTCTTCCTTTCCATAGTATTATCTTCCATTAGTAGTAATAATCTTTTAGGGATATGTTTTCCTTTCGTGAGTATCCAACTACACATAAAGACAGGTAAGCATTGTCTGTCTCCTTGAGAGACCCTGTTTGCAATGAGAGAAAATGACATCTAAAGAAGACAGGTGACACTGAGCTCTCCAGCCTCAGCTCTACATTTGCTCACACCACAGCAAATAATTTTTCCTAGGATCTTAGAGAGCGGGGAGAGGGAGGAAGCATTTTCATAGCTTAGTAAGAAATGGCCACAATATTCAACTCCTTTTGGGGTGTCAGATGGATTTCTGCCACTATGCCCATGCAAAGTCAAAATATCCTAAATCAGGGAGATGACCAACAGTGCTCAGGAGCAGACAGGAGGCACTGAATGCTGCTGTAATCAGTGAAGGTTTATGCAATGAGTGGCTTTTCGTAGTATTTAAATCTCAGATGTCTGCGGAAAACATCAACTTGAAGAACTTTCTGTCCTCAGTAATTTAGATTGTGTTCATTGAAACTGAACACAGAGCATCGAATACTCTCAAGCTCATTTAAAGCCCATGCTAAGTTATGGCCTCAAATTCACATTTAAAGCACCAGGGAAAAGGAAACCTGACTTTCAAATAGTGATTGTAAGTTCTAGTTTTAAAGGTAGTAATGAAATGCCCATGGAAGGGAACTGTGTATTATTGGTTTCAGACATACTCCTTGGCTTGGAGAAAAACAAAAGCAAAAAGCTGGGAAAGCCATTACAGGAGGGATTGGTTTCAGTTTGTTGAGGTTACACAAGTCTTACCCTGACAGCTTTTGTCCTCCAGGATGCTAAGTGCTTATCTTAAACATAAGGGAGACTCTTCATGTGCAGCAGCCACTCAGGCAATAGCAAAGATACGGTAAGGATCTTAAAACACAAAAAACCAAAACCCAAAGAAACACAGTCTGAGTCTGCCCAGAAATAAGACTTTTTCTTTTATCTGACCTGATTTGTGGAAATAATGTTTGCAATACTATAATTTTTCCTTCCGAGAAGAATGAAGTAGCTGAAGGGAGCCTTATAGGAAAGATGGAGAGAGACTCACTGGAGTGACAGGACAAGGGGGAATGGCTTCACACTGAGAGAGAGTAGGTTTAGATTAGGTGTTAGGAAGAAATTCTTCACTATGATGGTGGTGAGGCACAGGTTGCCCAGAGAAGTTGTGGATGCCTCATCCCTGGAAGTTTTCAAGGCCAGATTGAACAAGGCTTGGAGCAACCTGCGATAGTCGAAGGTGTCCCTGCCTCACGGCAAGGGGAGTTGTAACAAGATGATCTCTAAGGTCCCTTCCAACTCAGGCCATCCTATATTCTGTGAATTTCCTTCTACAGACTCCAGCTTGCCATCTGCCCTTTGCTTTCCTTTGCGCAGCCTGAATTTACTTTTCCTGAGGTTCGATGAGCACAAGGACCAAATAGCACAGTGCAGGGGAATCTGGCAAGCCTCATCCTCCTGCTGGGTGAAGTACAACATCTCACTCTACCTGATGGCAAACTCCATGTTTTGATAGATTTAGATGTTAAGTGTCAGTTTAAATGGTGGCACAGGGTTTCAAGCATCTATAACCTATTGGAAATCACTGAGTGCCTAAGTCTCTTTATGCTAAATCTCAGGCTCTTAGTCAGAGAAGTCTGGCCTTTCCATACAATTCTAAAACTTGTAACTCTTTGTGTATTTTAAAAATTGTTTCTTAAGTGTTTGTTATGCCAACAGCCGATGTGGAAGCCCAGCCTGCAGCTGTTTGCACCTGCTGCAGTCCTTCAGCTGAGCTTCACAGCCTTCTAGAAGATCCACAGTGTCTGGTGCTGGCCTAGGATTGTTTGACAGAGTCTGTCAGTCAGTTTGGATGTCTTTCTGCTCTGTGTCTGAGTGCCTGGACCACTCCTCAGGCTGATGCTCTGGGTATGAGTGACACAGCACCCACACTTTGTGGCTCCCTGCAGCACATCCTGGTACTGGCTCCTCAAAGAGATTTTGCAGTTAAACTGCTGTAGATCCCTTGGGACTGATGTTAGCTCCCTGCAGCATGAGCTGGCCCTTCCCAGAGCCTCACCTCCTCCATATCCCTGTGTTTCAGCTTTCCACTTTGGTTACACGGGGGTTTGAATGCACAGGTAAAGTTGACAGACGATATAAAACCCAAACATTCTTTACAGTGGCAGGCACAGAAACAAAACTCAACTCTTTGCAGGGAGGCTTTTGCCATCTTGCTTCGACCTGCCATTAAACTGGACCTCCTCTTGCTAGAGGATGCCTCCCTGCCCCTAGGGCTGTAAACCTTGAGGGATCAAAAATCATGAGCTAGATTCCCTCAAGGGAATCAAAGTGAAAAAGCTGCAGTCTTAGATTGTTAAAAAAAACTCAGCAAAGTGTGCCTTTGTTTTCTTCAACTGATCTCACCTTGTTTTGCATTGTTTGTGCATCAACTTTATTTAAACCCCAACATTTAACACCTCCAGAAATTAACACCTCACCTTGCCTGCTCAAGTAGGGAATCTGCACATGCTGAAGAAAGGGGAAATCCATATCATGCAGCAGTTTGGACTTTCTTCTCTACCACAGCCTCATCTCTCCCCTGTACTTGCTCGTGTATAAGGTTCTTGTATATGAAGACGGAGGTATATTCTTTATGCACCAACCAAGAAATTATTTTTCAATACATATTTATGTGAACCGCAAATATATTTAAATGTAAAGTTGTCATTACAGTGTCAGCCATCTCTCTAACTGCTGGAAAACCCCTAACCTAAGCAGTGCTTTTTATAACTCAACACATTAATTATATTTAGCATCCTTAATTATCTCTTTTCCATAGTCAACTCTAATAAATTCCAAACATTTAAAAATAATTTTCAATAATGCTGCTTTCTTTGCATATTTTCAATCAACTGCACAAATATCTAAATTAGCTGGTGATTATACGACATTTGGTTTACTTTAAAAACTGGTAATTAATTGCCTAACTCAACATTTTCTTTTTTAGTCTCCATTGTCCCTCCCCCTCACAGCCCAGCTTTGCTTTAACCGCTCTGGCAGCTCTGGCTGCCTGGGATCTACAAGTGGAAATATAAATGATGAGCAGCAATATGTTTAAGGCTCAGACATACACATATATACTAGCCTTTTTCACTTATACACACTGCCAGCAGTCAGTCTAATTGACTAATTGACCAAAAGGTTGTCTTTTTAATTGAGAATTTTCACTACAAATGTCGTTGAAATTTTTGCAAACTTCTGTTGTAAAATTGTCTTTAAATAAATTGTAATTTACCATAGTTTCTTTTTTTAAATATTAAAAAGGAATATATTAGTTTGATTTATGTTTGTTTCATTATTTTCCTTTGAAGACTTACCCTCTCAGATGTATTTTAACTTAAAAACTTCAGCAGATCAATATATGTTTTATTAACAGTTCTTGTAATGCTCAAGAATTTTCAGTGAAATATAATTCCACCCAGTAGAACACTATTGGGAAGAAGAACAGCATGCCACTTACATTAAAAGAATAAGTGACTTTATATGTCTGACCATTTTTTTAGGTAATAAGCTGTTTTTTGTTGTGGATTTTTTGGTGGGAGGGAGACAGAGGATTGAGGGAGGCAGAAGAGGACTAGGAGTGTGCAGGGGAAACTTTTCAAAGAAAAGGGGAGAGAACATCAGAAAGAAATTATAATACTCAGCTGATTTTCATTGATAACTTAATTTCTCCTTCTGCTTTAGTGGTGCACGTAGCACAGCATAGCTGCATAAAGCATCCGCAAATAAACACTCCCCACAGAGAAACCAGGTGATGCTACTGAGAGTCTTCAGAGAAATAAGACAATGGCACGAAGAAGGGAAAAAAATCAATGTAATTTCTTTCTAAAAGTAAGAATGAACAACTCATTCTGGACAGTTTCACATTTGTTAGAGAGAACTTCTCTTCCTGAATAACTATTGGGGTTTTTTTCTAGAGGACTTTCTGCAGCAATCTGCCCAGGCAGGTTCCACCTTTCTACCTAGATATCCTGTTTGTGCTTGCTTAATATATGGATTTAGTAGCATTTCCTGACGAGACAGGGATGAGGAATTACAAGTTGAGTGGGAGCTCTGATACATCCCGTTGTGTGCTGGGCAGATGGGACCCTCATCGCCTGCTCACCTTTGTAAAACACTTTGACAACTCTGGATGAAAAAGCAGTGCTTTTATTTGGAGATCACTCTATGCCGGCNAAAAAAAGAAGGTGATAATAAAACAGGTATTGAGTTTGCCCTTGGGGTAGTCAAAAGAAGATGAACATTTGAAGATAGTTGAAGAAATATTTTCTGGCAGATCATCTCAAGTGAAAGAAGGGGAGTGGAAGCAAAGAGGAAATATGCCTAAGAGGAACAGAAAAGAGATTTGTGTCTTGGGACTTTCTTTTCTGTGCCAGGACTTCTGTGATGCAGGTCTCTCCGATCTTACCATTCTTTAAATTGCTCTGTACTGGGGATTTCTTACTGTTATTGAAGACTCTCACAAGGATATGCCTGAGCAAACTCTCTCAAAAACTGACAGGCCAGAAAGCCTCTATGGCTCCTGTGAGTGGTGAACTTGGAACAATGCTGAAGGGAGCCAAGAGCCAGAGAACGGTGGAAACTGAGCCACACATGCAGGCAGAAGAGGAGAAAACAAATCCTCTCAAATATTGTCTCAGCATCTGTCTCTTGTGGCAGCAAAAGGACAACAAACAGCTAGGAAAAATCATAACATACTGGAAAATTCAGTATAGATACATTTATGGAAGAGGATTAGGCAAGCTGGTGATCAGAAAGAAAACACCGATCCTGACATGACTGCGCACAGTTATATTTCTACTGGAAGTACTGAAATTAAAAGTAAAGGACAGAGTATCTACTCTAGAAATAAATGTTATTTAATCTCTGTGAGCAGAAAGGAAATACAGTGTCAAGAAATCCTTAAGGTTGTTCAATACTGTAAGAAAAATAATAGCCCCATTTTACAGAGAGGTAAACTAGCTGCCAATGGAATTGAGTTTCTTGCTGTCATCACACAGTAGATCTAACTCATACCTAGGCATGGATCACATCAGGTCATTCACCTGTGTGTCAGCTATTGTGAAAATACTTTGATTACAAAGAAGGACTGTAGAATTCACTCAGCAGAAGATGATTGCAAGGCACCCATGGCATCCTCCTCTAGCCAGTCCAAGGCAACATTAATCTGTCCAGGCAGGGAGTTCCCAGAGGATGGCATGTGAAATCTTTATTCACAGCCTGCAAAAGAGATTCTAAAAACTCTGATTGTATCCCAGAGTTATCTCGTTTTGTGTCCCCCCTCATGAAAGAAACTCTGGGTACACCATCTGTTTGTGCTTTTCACATTGTGTGGCTACTAATATCTGCACAAAGTGGGCAGTGGTGGGAATATTACTTTCTGGGTCTTTCACTGTTTTCCTTGTGTTTTGAACTCATTCTACAGCGTTAATGGCAAGATACAAGGCAGCAGAGACAGACCAGCTGACTACCTGTTCATGTAAGTGCATCTCTGCATGCTGCTTTTTCTGCCTCTGATTCCTATAAAGTGTTTTTTCCCTGAGGGATTATATTTTAAGTTGTGTTATAAAGCCAATGCACGTTTCCCCAGTACCCATGTTATTTGCACTGGATTGCAGCTATAGAGAAAACTCAAAAGGTAGACGTGCAACTAAACAATTCAGACGAGACACAGACCACCACAAAATATATTATTAAGTAAAATGATGTTTGATTTGTAGCTGTGAGACCAACCCCTTTTGACATTCAAGGGAGCACAGCTATGGGCTGTCTTGAAAGCCTCCACACATCGATAGTTTTTCTGTTGCCAGGAGGAAGGGTTTTGAAGTGGGAGGAGAAGCAGAGACCCTCTAGTCAACAGAAGGATCCTCATGTAAGGGTCAAGAGGGAGCAGAACTTAGAGAGAGAAAAATATTCAGCTGACCATACTATACTATTCTCTATTCACTTTAATACCTACTCTTAATGGTATGCTTTAAAGCAAAACCTCAGGAATGTCAGGAGTTTTTTTCTCATGGTGACATCCCACGTAGGCGGAATCTCTCGAGTTCTCCCTTTAAAAGAGAGAGATGAATAAAGACTTGCCTTGGAGAAATTTCCTCTGAATTTGAGCTTGTTGGTGTGTTGTTTACTCAAATGATTTATGGACTGGAGATTAGTGAAGTCATAGCAACACAGAAATTGCCAAGTGAAAATAAAAACAGCCCTGTGTATCCTTATTGAACATAATCAAGGAAGCAGCTGACAAACAGGGCTTTTTTTTCCTGTTATGCAGAGACTTGGTATGAGACAAAGCTGATTTTCACTTTTCAAAATTCTTTCAGCAGTGTCTGGCATTCTAATAACTGTCACGATAAATTTGACTTCAAAAAATAATGGGGTATTTTTTATCTTGCCATATGCCATACCTTATATATAACCCTCAAAGACTTATTTCCTTCTGGAGAAATTACCATGTCCTTCCAGGAGGCAAGGGCTGGGAAAAGACTCATTCCCAGCACTGGCAGACTTGCTCTCAAGTCACACATGGTGAGATTTGTCTTTCAGTAAAACTACTGAAGAGCCATGAGTCTGAGCTGAGCTCATTCCCTGGCACCTCTGAGGACCACAGACAGGACTTGTGCACCTCTGAGCAGCGGCAGCACCTTTTAGGGTAAGATGAAGACAGCTGGAGGACTGCAGAGGGCCCCACAGGAATACCTTTTGCAGATAGGTTCAGGTCCTCCTCCTTCCCTTCTGAAGCCTCTCCTTTGTTTCTTAACCACAAAAGTGGGATGATTACTATCGCTGAGTGTGTTATGCCACTGTAGCATCTCAAAAGGACAATGCTGCCTATCACTGAGGAAAAACAGGGCAGAATAAACTTTACGTGATTACTCTGTTTGTGGGTTCAACCACTGTATAACACTGCTTTGTCGGGCCCTGCAGCAGAGGACTCCCTCTTATTTTACTTCTTCTGTTTTTGCACAAAGGTGTACACAATGGGGTGATGTTCGTCGTGGCTGGACATTCCTGCTGCAATGCAGTTAATAGCTCACTCCACAGAGACCAAGCTTGAAATCTGACCTCAGAAGATTTTTACCTTGGTGTGACAGGGAAGTGGCACCTTGATGGCATCTTTTGATGCGATCATGAGTGGCCTTGTGAGACAGCAGCAAGTCTTTGGGATCACTTAGATTATGGTAAAATTATTTATTCGCTTGTATGCAAAGACAGAGATTCTCTTTACTTAAATTCTGTTGAGACAAGGTAGATAAGCAGAGAGCAATGAAGAGTGTCTGTGGGCCTGGAAACCAGAGGAAGAATAGATAATGGCATCTATGAAAGCTGCCAAACTCCAGCCTAGTGCAAGATCAGGGGAGACGTATGTCAGGACCAGGGAGTAAGAGCAATTTGTTGAAGTGGCAATTTAGGGGCAGAAAGATCAGTTTGAGAACCAAATTGAAAAAGTACACCAATATTTTGCTGGTCCTTCTATATGTAGCTGAGTAAAAGCACATCACCTGAAAAGGGGAGAGGAAGGATAATACTTTTGACAAGTTCAGGGTCTACAAAGATTTCTTCAAGACAGACAAATGCTGTAGTACTTTGGGGGACTGTCAGAGCTTCAAAGCCAAGAATAGAGTTGAAAGTTGCCTGTAGGCTGTCAAAGACAAGACAACAGTCCTTTTGGGGATGCACACAGCAGATCACCAAGAAGATGGCAATGTGGCAGAGATGCAGATCTGCTGGTAGGAAGCAGAAGCGAGTGCCCAGACTGAGCTGCATTCAGACAGGTCACCTTGCGTGTCTTAAAATCACCATCGTAGAAAGCAATCAGAAGAGCTTTCCCCCGCTTTGTAAGCCTCCAGATGAGCTAACAGGTCCTCTGATGTGAGGCTCTTGTGACAGTGGATTATCCCCGCTCCGATCCTTCGGTGTTGTCTGGGAGACAGTTGTCTCCTCCGTTAGGTGCAGCACTCCTGACCCCCTTAGGCCGTTTGCGGCAGAAGCCGATGTGTACAAGCGCTGTCCCACACAGGTTACTGGGAGTTCATTTCCTACCACGCAGCACTTCCCCGTCTCACACTGTGGTTGTTTTGGTCTCGCTGCCTCTCCGTAGGTGGAGCTCTGCCAGGACGGCTCAGACAAGTGACACTGCCTTTACCCAGTTCTTATTGTAACAAGAAAGAATAACATCTTCTTTACCCAGCGCTGATGCAGTGGAATACTGCCAAACTCCTGGAAAGCCTCCAAATCAGCACATTTCTCCTTCCCATTAAAAACTAATACAGTACTACCAAAACAGAAAGCACTGGCGACAAAAACATATTTTTCCCACAATCTGAGATCCCAACTTACATGTAAAATAAACACTGAATACAGATTTAATTCACTTTTTACATCTTCTGATGGTGTATAATAGGAATAACGCCTCTTTTAAAGTAAACTAGAAAAAAAAGGCAGACTTTCATGCTCTGAATTAAGATCTCAGCTCACAATTTTGGCTTCCTTGGCACACAGCACTAGTTTAGTTCCTAATTTCCTCTCGAGTGACTTAATGGTACTATATTGCTTAATTATAGCAGTTGCAAACTCCATCCTCTAAGAAATATCACTGGGACCCAAACATCTGCAAGATTTTGAAGGAGGAAGATACCACATAAAATACCCATTTTTGTATTATTTCGTGTTTATTACTCCGTCACACATAGCATAGCTACTAAGCAGACGGAACAAGGCATCATTTAAATAAGAATTAATGGTAAGGAAATATAGAACATTAAGTTACACAAACTCTCTCTTCTCCGAAGACTCAGGCTACAGAGGAGGGCACTTGCATGTAACATGAGGTTTTAAACAGTAAAATACAGCTGGACCAGAGATCCTAAAGGTGGCCTATATCTACCAGATCATCCTAGCCCACTGCTCCCCTGGACGGTAAGCATTGCTCTCAGCTGCTTATTTATTGCTGTTTTGCCACATCTTCTTTTAAATGTCCCGAGCAGAATTCCCTTTGACACAAAACTGGTTTTGATGAGAACAAATCAGAGATCACCATGAGGAAATAGCATTTGCCTGATCAGAGGTTCCACAATGTTTGAAACCTTAAAGCCTGATGAGTAGGAAGAAATTTCAAAATGCTTTAATGTAGTTGCTGTTGCTATAGAAACAATTTCCTGGGCACCCATACACCCTGTGCATTTGTCTCACTTGGTCCCTGGCCACCCAGAGAAAGAGGGCCTTGGGGCTGGGAGCAGAGAATGTAGGGAACTCATCAGAGGTACCACAAGACCCTATTGTTTCATAGTGCCTTCTCTGGAAAGGGTGTTTAAAAACAGAGAGCTGGGGAGCACTGCTCAGTTACTGATGGAAGAGAGGAAAAGAAACATCAAGATCCAGAGAACTAAATTAATCCTGATGGAGCTCCAATGGACAAAGGAGAGCCAAAGCAATCTGTGTTTTGCTGTCTGAAGAGCTTGCTGTGTGTGACACACCTGCCCAGATGTTTCCTAAAGGCATCGGGTGTTTCAAACCTCATTATGAAAAATGTTAACTACTGAATTTAAGAGTTTTCTCTGCACTTTCTGAAAGTGATCAAATAGAAAACAGCTAAAGAAATCTTCAGTTTTCTTGGGTTTGTTCTGACTTTTGGAATAGTTGGATGACAAACTCATGGAAGAACAAGAGAAAGGATGTTGGTAATGGAGAAAAAACTTAGCCCAAGGCATTTCCAGAACTTCGTCTCTCCTTGCTGTGTGTTTCATCAAATTATTAAAATGTTAAAATTGAACAGGTAGTGCTTCCTTTTCCCATCATCTTCCCCAAGCACAGTGTTTAAGTGGCCTATTTTGAAAGGTGGCTTTTTTTGTCTAAGCTGTGGGTATGCAATAGCAGCGAGGTCAATGAGAGGTCAGGCAATGCCAGTCAGCCGGGAGGTCAGGTGATTTCTTTTCTGTTTCCTGGAAAGAAAATACTTACCTCTCAGCAATCACATTTCCTGTGGGAAGGAAGAGGAATCTGAATGGGGAATTAGAATTTATGCATGCAGCTCCTATTAATTGTTAGGTTGGGTTGTGGGTATTAAAATTTGCCAAGACTTTTTAAAAAGTGCACACTGCCGTTAATAGAGCAGCAGCACGATTTTCCCCTTTCAAAATGCAAAAATGTCATAAATAAACACACAAATCCCCTAAAATAGCTGATGACATCTAACCCCAGTTGGTCTTCTGCTTTGCCAAAACTGTCAGCTAGACATAAGGAGCCTGTTGCTGCTGGTGCCTCTGTGATGGTCTTTTTGCCTCTACTCTTTTCTCCAAAGACTTTCTTTGGAACAGCAAACTGTTAGCATAAGACATATTGAATAACTGTCTTCTGAAAAATAGTTTCAATTCTTTTTCACTGCTTAAGAAAACTCACTATGGTGAGGAACTTACCTGCTGCTCTTTGCATTTTTTAATGAAGACGCTTAAATGTTCTTAGCATTCTTCAGACCTGGGTTCCTCCTGGAAGGAATTTAAGATTAATCTGCCTTCACAAGAAAATATTCCTATATATCATTAATGAACTCTTTAACAGAATTTTGCTACCTTCTTGTTGCATGTGTCCTTCAGGCATTTTGGCTGTTTTTCCTGGTGGCTTTGAAAGGACAAGGGGAGAGCTCTGGTTTATAGACTTCTGGTTGAATATTGAGAACCACCAGAAGAGCTAAGAAAGGTTTTAGTTTGAATCTACTTTATTCACTAAACAATGCTATTTCTGTTTGACCAAAGCCATTCCATAATAAAGCTGAGATTGAATGAATGAATGGAGCCGAACAAGTCTGAAATTTTTAAATACCTGTAAGTCAAATGTCTACCAACTTCCAGCAGAATTCTTTCAATAATCTTGAAAATGAGCATGGCATCCTCTCTTTCTTAGATTGCGTGCTTCTTCTGGAGATTGTTCAAAATCATTATTATTAACTGTCATTGTCACTTTTAATCCTATTAAAGAGAGAGGAAGAGTTTGTTACTTCCCTCTAGGCTTTTTGCAAAAGTAGCCAGACATTTTTATGTGGTTTCTCTTAAAAGTCATACAAGTGGCATCCAGGAATGTGCCCTGGAATAGGGAAAGAAAAGGTTGTATAAAGCATAGGCATAATGAAATAATAAATGTGAATTTATAAGTTTTCACACTTTTCTTTCATTCCACTTGATACATAAGGACAAGAATAAATGTCTCACTCATTTTTTCTGGTGATCACCTTGGCGGTCTAAAGGAGAACACTTCAGAAAAATCAGATTTATCAGCCTTTAATTTAGATGCTGAATAACAGAGATCTTTTCCCCTAGCCGATTTTGGGTATGGTAAAGAGATTCTACAAAAAAAAAAAAAGTAATAGCTTTAAATCCTCTAAGTAGAAGTGTTACCCTCATTTTTTCAGGTTTAGTTTCTGTCAAGTTTCTGACAGAAACACCAGCTTTGCAGTCAGCCGCACACAGTCCTGAAAAATCAAGACAGACACAGTTTACCCTTTAGAACAAAAATTTAAGACCCTTTAGCCCAACCCACCTTACTAATGGTTTATAGGGATAATAGATTTCACATCATAAAAATAAATATATGGATTTAACCCCTCCCCCATCCCCATTGTTTCATGTTTTCAGGGCAGTTTTTACTCTGTCTATTTCTAGCTCCCACAATAAATACTTACTGAGTGCTCAGTGCACACATTTAGTGCTTTTTTCCCCTCTCCCATCCAGTCTCTTGCCACTGACTTTTCTTGGTTTCCAAGTTATATTAAGGCTTTTGGCTTCGTGGCTGTAGGGAGAAATCTCAGCTCAGACGTGGAGCATAGCAAGGGAGGGCTGTGAATAGAGTCAGCCAGAAACACTGACAGCAAGGCAGAGGTGGGCAGCAAGGGACAGAAGAAGCAATTGACTACTGGTGAAGCTGAGGATTAGAAACATATCATTGGGAAACAAAACCAGAAGAATATGAGATTCTGTGAAATGCTCTCTGACGTAAAATCAGAGCCCCAATAAAGACCAGAATAAAAAAGTTCTGACTTGCTCTGTTTTATATAAAATTCCCTCTTTACCTTTCAGATGCAGATCAGGTACAGGGTGTTTCCTCTCCTTCTGTTCTTTAAAAGCCAAATTAAATCCATGGTTTTATAGAGAAAATTTTAAGCTAGGGGGGTTTATAAAAAGATCCACAGAACGAAAGTTTTAGTCTTTCAACAGGGAGCTAACAGGAGTGCTGCATAGGCTCAGCTATTGCAACCTTTCTCCTGCAATAATTTTTACTGACCTCAGCACCAATTCTATGCTCATTACTCCAGCAAACGGCTCATTGTTTTCACTGGCAGCTCTGCCTGAGTATGAAATTCAAGAGGAAGCTTTGAAACTGCAAAGACGTTGTAGAAATTCGTAACCATTGGATTGATTTAAAGCAAAAGCTGGAGCAGTGATACTGCAAGGTGTCTGAGAGCTCAGGACAGCAAAGACCTCCATGGACAGACACCTGCCAAAACATCCCCAGGGCTGGCCTGGATGTCCTGCCTAAAATGCTAGGAGATGCCTGTGACATTAAGAGCTATGTGTTAAATGACTTTGCAACATGAATACAGGCTGTGCACAAGTAAAATCTGCAATAAATGAGTGCCGTGGTGTTCCTGAATGTAAAACAGTGCATTGGGGCATAAGTGATTTGCATCTGAGAAGATGTGTCTGGCATAGAAAAGACTGTAGTAAAGGATTGTTCAACAGCTCCACTCGAGTTCAAGAACCCATCAGAGAGGAAAGGGCTGGGGCCAGAGTGTTCTCTGAAGCTGTAACCCCTGGATGAACAATCTTCCCAGCACTTACCGATTCTGCAAGTTTTTAAGGAGCAGCTGTTAGCAGAGATATGTCTCGATTCCTTAGCTGGCACTCGTCTTAGCTCTTCTGAAGGAAAAAAGAAGCTACAGGGAGGGAGAGCTGGAGCTGCAGCGAGGCCAGAAGAGACCACTGAGCATCCTCCAGATGCGACAGGCTGCAGGGAAAGGGCCAAATTAGAGGAAAAGCTCAAGTGAAGAACGGAGAACTGGAAAAGGTTTTAAGAGAACACTGAAGAAGGGAAGAGAAACAGCAACAGCAGAATAGGCACCACTATTTTCATGGCTTTTTGGTTTTTATTTTGAATCAAAAATTTAATCACTGATCAGGCTCGTTTTCTGTCCAGGAACCACCTCAGTTCATCCACACACTGAACCAGGGGTCATGGAAAACAAGGACATGCCTGGTACAAGGGCATAAGCTGGTCCTGCAGCTCAGTTAGGTTAATTTGTGGGGTGAGACTCAGTGCCCCATGACTACCCAAAAAGTAGGAGCAGCAGAAGTAAAACCAGGACTGGAGCTTGTGGCTGTACATCTTCTCCAGCAATGGCACTTTTAAGTGGCAGGATCAGGCTCCTTTTTGTCTGTTTTTAGCTCTGTGCATTTGGCAACACAGATTTCCTGTCCTGTCTGGGGCTCACAAGAACTTCAGGGTAGTGCAGGGGAATACTGGTGGGAAATTGGGGTGACAGAAAACCCAGTGCTTTTGAGAAAATTACCCAGTTCTAGCAGGGAAAAGGGACAAAACAGTTGTTTTCTGCAGGAATGTGTCAAGGTTGTAGCATGGCATTTTCCCATGGAGAGTGAGCAGTTCCATATTTCTGAATAGTTGTACCTAGGAGCAAAGAGCAATACCTGCCTCAAGTATCCTGGCCCATTTCTTCAACTGAAACAACTTCTTCCTTTATCTCCAGCAGCTTGCCAAATGCAAAGCCAATAACAGCAGTATTTCACCTACAGTTGTTGCTTTACGGAACTATTTTATAAAAACCTTTAGAAGAGGGGGATCTTTTTCTCTGCACCACAGATCATAGAATAGTTTGGGAAGGGACCTTTAAAGACCATCTAGTTCAATTTCCCTGCTTACCATGAGCAGGGCATCTTCAATTAGATCAGAGTGCTCAAAGCCCCATGCAACCTGGCCTTGAATGTTTCCAGGGATAGGGCATCCACCACCTCTCTGGGCAACCCATTCCAGTGTTTTACGACCCTCATTGTAAAAATCTTCTTCCTCATATCTAATATAAGTTGATCCTCGTTTAGTTTCAAACCATTACCCCTCATTCTATCACAACAGGCCTTGCTAAATACAGACCAGATGGCTTCTCTTGGGTTCACGTGTTCGCCTGCAGTGTGTTGTGTGAGGGACCTGCCTTCTGTGTCCAGTGCCAGCTGCACATCCTTTGGGGTAATGCAGAGAAGGGTGTGAGTGGGCTGAGGGATCCAGCCAGCTAGCAGCAACCAGTGGGGCAGGACTGGGAATGGGGCACCGGGCAATGCACCTCCTCCGTGGGCTGGGCAAGAGGAGACCAGTAACACTCCCGTGTGCAAAAGATGAGAAAAAAACAGATATATACAGAGATACCAGCTATAGGGAGGTAGTCCACTTCTGCAGTTGTTGTGGATATCCTAGTTTTACCATTGTTTTCCACTGTTTTTAGAAAAAAAATCAGAAGATGGGAGTGAAACGAAAAAGGCCATATATATTGCGTCTTTTGTTGAGTGAACTCAGACTAGAGGAATAGAAGTAAAAGCAAGTCTGAGTTTACCATCAAGCCCAACAAGACTACAAGTACTGCCCACTGCAGCAGCAGATTAAGTGATTTGGGGTTTATCATGGCAAAAAACCTATCAGTTACCAGGCCACGTTGCCCTTGGTGGGACAGTGATTTCCTATCTCATCATGAGGCAATTGGTTTTTTTTACTGGTGATTGCTGCTATTTACTCCCTAATAATCTGTTTATAAGCTGCTGGACAACTGGGAAGAATGTAGAAACCAGCAAAATGTGTAAATGTTTAAGATGGGCAACAACACTGTCTTCTACAAAACCCCTACTTAAAAGTTTGCAATGTTTGTTTGTTCTTTCTGTCCTTCCTAGACATCAATTTTCTCCCACAAGCTCTTGATTTTATTTTCTGTAAGCTTTGATGTACTTTTGCGAGCACCTACCACTGCTTCTTAGACCTTAGCTTCTTAACTAAAGCCATTTATTGATATAGTACATCTCTCAGTGAAGTAGTACATCAATAAATTAAAGATTAGTTCAGTGTGTCAGCTCTCCCAGAGCATCCTGGGAAGCACTTGCCACTCTGGAAGACTGTGGAGGCCACACAACATCCTCGCACAGGCAAGATAATAACTCTGGGAGATTTAAGCTTTCACTCCACGACATCTCCTCCTGCTAAATATTTTTGAAAGTCACCTTTTAAACAAACCCATGGATTCTGCTTGCTACTGAACAAAGAGGTGGCATTAAGTTTGTATACTATATAGAGAGGTGTCCAAACCAATTTTCAGCTGTCTCTTACCACAGTTTGTTTTTCCTGCTCTCTGATCTGATTTTATGCAGGCTACTCGTAGCGATAAACAGTTTTGTCCTGTATTTATATGCATCATGTTCCCTGTGTGACTCAAGCTCCTACTGCACTCCTGACAAATGTGCCTGCAAAGTTTCACTGCAACTAATTGTTTGCAAAGGCATGGCCTGAGGTGCATTGCTGCTGAAGAGGATGTCATCAGGCTTATATTAATCATTTATGTGAGATACTTAAATGCTCTTTATTGCTATTTTTGCATTGGCACTTCCTCATTCCTTGGTCTTTATTTCAGGACTTTGCACTATTTACTTGCTAAGTTTTATTCCTTGACCTTGCAGTCAATTTACAGGATTATACTTCAGACAAGATTTCAAAATGGGAGGAAAAAAGTAGAGATCAGAGCCAATATTTGCATTCCTAGACAGATACTTTAGGTACAAATGTTCTGATAGCACAGCAATTCCCATTTGGAGATGCAGGGATGTCTGCACTATGGCAGATGAAATCTTCCATTTTGGCTTCAGTCCTTTCAGTGTGAAAATGGCGCCTTGTTCTTTGAATACATATCCACCTCTTTGTGCATCCCTCAATAAAAATGGACATGGGACTGCAAACTAGAAGTGGTTTTGGCACACAAAAACCTTGGTTAGAAGAAAAATGGTGCCCATTGGTTCCCTCTGGTATTTTGAACCAGCTGCTTGAGGAATGTGACTTTTTCTCTGTTTTCTGCCTGCTGGTGAGATAATACAGATTTCTGCTGAGGCAGCACTAGGATGTGGAAACTACTATGAGGGACCATGGCTTAGCTATGTTGGGTGTTATTATAAGAGGGTGTTTGTGGTTTGGGGGAGGTCTTCACAAGTTGTTCCCTTCTACTATGCATTATTGGTGCTGAGCTAGTAAGCAGTCACTGAAGTCTCTTGGCTACAGGAAACATTTGAAACAGAGGAATGAATGATTTGTAGTAGATAGGCCTTGTTAATGAACATTTTGTTGTGCACAGACACCCACGTTAACATATGAATGTGGCCATTTGTATGAAGAGCAGTCCTTCTCCAAACCTTCACAGGGAACAAAATCCTGTTTGCGCAAACCTTCGTGGATAATGAATATAAACAGGGGCATGAAGAGGGCACTTAGATACCATGGTGATGGGTATAGGATAATGGTACATACATGGCCAGATGGCTTTACACAGCAAATTGGAAACGAATAAATGAATGATTCTTGATAAACCCTTCCTGAAAACCTTTCCTTAGTGCCTAGCCCAGGCTGTACAAGAGATAATCTGTAAAGCCATCTTAGAAGAAGCTCTGTTGCTATTAAAATATTTTGTGGCAAAATCATAAGCAGAAATACATCACTCAGGATTGGAGCCTTTGGGAGCTGTATGCTCTGGTGAAACTTTGGACTCTTAAGGATTGTTATTATTATCTGTATTGCTTATCAAATGCAATGTGATGATGACCAGGGTGCCTCAGAGGATGGAAGCCCTACATGCCCAAGCACATAGTCACACAAAGTTTTTGAGTCAGTCATAGTGACTGAGGTTGTTGTACTAATCCTCAACTGCTGAGGCGTGCTGGAGTCTTAGGGACCAGCAACAAAGAAGAAATGATTGTATTAATTGCCTACCTGGCATTCAGCAATGGCCAGGTTTTCTCCCATTGCTAATGGACAAAATAGCAGAAAATTACTTAAAAAGGATGAGGCTTCTGCAAATTATGTTTCTGTCATCCCTGCACACAGAAGAGAAATACCTGATGCCAGGAGGTAGTTACTTGTGCATTTAGCTGTGGTGGGATGAGACAAATTCATCTCAGCTCCAGTGGGGAGTTTGCCTCATGAAATTACCTCAATTTGTAGATAATCTTCATCTGGTTGAGACTTCTCTGAGCTAAATTTCTCAGCTGAAAATGAGTATACTCACATTGAGAGTGCAGTAGATACTTTGGTCTAAGTTTCCAGGGAGATGTTCTTGGTGCACCCCGGTCGTCATAACAAGGAATGAGTGAAAACCCCTATGTGTGAAAACCCCAGCAAAATTGCTGTGTAGACAAGAAAGGAATTGGGGAACTGTTAATATCTGCCTCAGAGAATTACCCACATTAGCCCTGGTGTTTAACTCTGCAGTGTTTCCCAAGAAATATGACAAAGAACAGTACTTGGACTTGTGTTTCAGCAAAGCTGGAGTGCAGGAAAAACGAGTAGCAATAGTTACACGCAGTGCTGGCTCCTCTGCCACTGTGCAACTGTTTGCTGCAGACATCTTGTATGTATTCACACCCCTGATCACATAATTAGGATGTAGACATTTAAATGTGAGGCTTTGGAGATTTATCCAAGTAGATACTTCTGCTGTGTAGTTAAACTTGTAGTAGTTACCAGTTACTAGGAACTTTCCCCTATAAAGGCCATTGGTGAGCTTTTGTTAAAACAAAAAGTAAAATGTAAAATGCCAAGCAACCACCTCTGACTGACACTTGGGAAACTGAACTGCTGCTGATTAGTATCCTATTTACAATTAAAATCTGGACTCCTTTCCTAATTTTTGTTGACGTGCTGTTGGTCTGTGAACTCCTAGTAGACAACCTGGATTTTTAAATAGTCCTTGCTTTGACTTCCAATTACCATACCATTAACAATTCCAACAATGCTGCCTTTTAATTTCACTGCTTGTATTCATTTTCCTTTGTGCTCCTAATTGCCATGCTGGCATGTCACTTGTAGACTCTGGTTTAGTACATCAGATGTCTGTATTTCTATTTAAGACACAGAAGTAGCTAGTTTATATATCTATATTGGATCTATTCTTGCTTCTGAACAAAGGAAAGCTCTACATAGCTATACAAGCTACTCTTCCCTTTCCTTAGTTGGCTACATTGTCTTGGAAATACCATGCTGTGATTTAATCACGGTGGTTTTGGGGTAGAAACACCCTTCTGTGGGAGTCTGTGCCAAAGGTCCCAGGGTCCTGAGCTGGGCCACATAGGCAGAGCTGTGCCTTCGTGAAAATGCTGAAACGGGTCAGGTATCTCAGTCTGCGGTGTGCAGCTCTTGACTGTCCCCTTCTGCACCTCTGGGAACAAAAGGTTTAAAAAACCTCACAAACCCAGTTGTCTCTTCCTCCAAGAAATGCAACAAGAAGGAAATTGGCCCATTGCAATGGAAGCCAGTAATTTTTTCAGGACTTTTAGACTCTTATAAGATTCTGGCCCTTCATGTTTGATAGCCTCAAGGCTTTGAAAACAGATGGGGTGCCAGGAAAGCCATGGGAACATGGAGCTGAGTTGGAAGGAGCAATGCCTCATGGAGACCTGAGCTGCCTCTGATGCAGCTCAGCAGCACCCTGTCTCTGCAAGGGAGACAACTCCTTTCAGGGCTCACACTAGGCAAGCAACCAGCAGTACAGTTTGGGAACAGATGTCTGGTAGAAAAAAAAAAATGGGACAGGACCCTGGAAAGTGTTACGATATTGCTTCTTCATTTTAAGAAAAGAATGACATTAAGTTGTTGTCTCTCACCACCCAGTTTTGCACTAAACGATCCAACGGATCCCTTCAGCCCCGTGTTTCCATGAGCTGCAAGAACAGTCAAAATCCACTGTGGAGAGAGTTCCACTTATGATTCATTTGGGTTTGTTTATTGCTGTATTTTCCCAAGCTGATGCTATGTTACTTTTTTCCCTAATGCTGTTCTTGCTTCATACAAATACTCAGAGCTTTCAAGAGAAGTATTACCTATTAGTGTGCTCAAGAAAGGTATTTAGCAATCCTAGGTGCTTAAGCTGGTAATTTGACTTGTATTTAATGGGTGGATGCTTAGACTGGTAATGTTTGTTTATTTTACAAGACTTCCCCAGTAAACTTACCCTTCTTGCTGCTGCTAATCCCTAGCAGAAAGGATATGGGAAGATTACAAAACTACCAATAATTTTCAGGACCAAAATTCAGTCTCCTGGTACCTCCCTGATCTCTTCATTGCTTTGTTCCAGCAAAAGGCCCTTGGTAGCCAGAAGGACAGTGGTTCCTGAAAGGAATTTCAAAAAGTGCATAAAGTTGATATCTGCTTAGAAGTAATACAAAACAGGAGCATCTGCCAGAGACAGGAGCATGTTGCAGGCTTAGTAAAACAGCAGGGGAACCTGCTGTTGACCAGATTTGTCCATATCAGTGCAGGTGTCTCTGCAGTTAATAAGAATTACTATTTACACTTGTTTTCAGAGATTTGGAGACATGGGGATAATATAGATAGCCTGTAAGTCATAAAGAGCAAGTAGATACGACACATGTTCCCATTAATGTATAGTGTTACTCCTTGGAGTTTGTGATATTGAGACATTACGAAGTACGCTATGAAATACAGATGGCTCTGAATCTTGACTGTATTTGTTTAATTATAGCAGAATATATTCTGAGATAGATTTTTATCCTGTTTTCAAGATGAGAAAAAGGATGAACGAGGTTATACATAAACTGAATGTGTTCAGAATTACCGCGATGTAATGGCAGCTGGATGTAAATGGGATTTACTGTTTATCTTCAGAAAAAAACCCAAAGTGAATGTTGATGCATAAGCAATAATTTTCCTTTGACAAACTGTGTTCTGATTAGTCAATAGATGCACAGCTACTTTTATTTTGGTGTAAGTGAGTCTCTCTCAATGCACGTTGGCACCACAGAGGCAGATGCAAGGCCACAGGATGTGTCTGCCTGGCTGCTCCGGCCCTGAAGGGAGAAACCAGACCAAGGTTTCAGAATGTAATAAGGGGAAACCCCTCAAAAGAGGAAGTTACCGAACTTGCTGCTACTTGGAACCCAGAGAAGTCAGACAACAGCTACAGGTTGTAGGAGTGGCTATTTTGCTTTTTTTTCTTTTAACTCTTGTCAGCAGTAGCTTCACCCTGTATGTCCTCACCATCCTGGCTTTGCTGGCCTCTGATACAAGCAAAGTAGCAGTCATGGCTGGACAGTACAGAAGTGGAAATATTAGAGCATCTGCATGCATTTGGCTCCTACTGTGCTGTGGTAAAAAAACCCCAAAAAACTGACAAAAAGACGTTATCAGATGTGTCCAGTTTATGTGAAGAAATAAGCCATAGTAACTATTCTCCTTTTGGCTCTACTCTCGAGTATAAATAGGATCACTTCTACTAAACAGCACCCTTTGCGGCAGGCTGGCTGCATTCTTGTTCTCCAACAGAAATTGTTATTTTTCTTCACAATATCAGGTGGGAGCAAGATAAAACCTTCCTTCTGGGAAGCTGTATAATCTGGAATTCTTTCATGGTTTCTTTCTCTGTGGGTTGAACCCATCCTACCAGCGAACACACACAGAAGAAAACCACTGAGTAGGCTACACAGCTGGCTTGTGCCCTGGCAGTACAGAGGTTATCTTAACATGTGTGGCACAAGTGACAAGAAACAGCCTTTGGTTCGGGACTCTCACTGGTTGGCCACCACATGATCTGTCACCTAACGGGGGGCCTTGATTCCCTGGTGCCCCCTCCATTCCTCCTAGCTCAGGGAAGTTGGAAAGGGGAAGATGGGAAAAAACGACAGTCCAACCTCAGCAGTTTGTTTTCCAAGATCAGGGTGGCAAGTGGGAGAAAGAAAGACTAAAAACAGGACAAGGAAAGGTGAGTCTTGCAAGAATGGACCAGAGCAGAAATGGGTCTGGATGGGTTTGAACACGAAGATTTTTACACTTAAGTCACATTCTGACTTGGGAAATGGCTTTAAAAAATAAATATGTAGAGCATGTGAGCATGTGTCTGTGTGGAAGAAGGTGAAGGGTCAAGAGAGAAGCCTGAAGTACTTTGTTCCATTTGGATATTTACTGCTTCAAAATGCTGGAAAGGGATGATATCTTTCATACTTGATTTTTTTCTGAAATACGAAGCAAATCCTCTCTGTATTAAACAGTGAAGAGCATTCTTGAGAGTAAGGACCCTTAAAGACTCTTGTGTTTTGTTTTGTTTTTTTCCTTCTGGGCAATGAATGACTAGTCCCTTGACACCACTAACTGTTTATGTAGAAAAGCTAATTTCACTTCTGCCAATAAAGTTCTCTTCCCAGTCTGAGTTTCTCATTAAAATTAATATTCTTATTGTATGTCCCTGTCCTTTCCCTCGCTGAGAAAGAAGCTAACAATCTTTCATTCAGGGCCAAATTCCCACTTCTTCCCCATCCCAAAGCAGAGCAGGGGGAGAAGGTAATTGCATACGGAAAAGCACATTGGCAGGAACACAGTTCTTCGGAGATGTGCCTCATTTCATGGTTAGGAGAAGTATTTCAGTGGCTGTAGGAGACCTTAGTTCACTTCTCTACTGGAAAAAGCTTCAAGCTCGTATCTCATGGGGGAATACCATAACTAACAGGCCAGGGACTGCGGGGGATTGTTCCCAATTTGTCGCCAGTGAAGCAGCTCAATTTTGTAAGACAGAATTAAGTAGCCAGGGAGAGCAAGTATGGAGGCAAGGCAGGGGGATTAGGACACTCACTTGGGATATTTCAATTCCTGCTCTACTTAATATAAAAACTTCACGGAGTCTTTAGATGAGAAGAAGTGTTATTTCCCCCACTTGCTCTGCCTGGTGTGATGCTGGAGCTGTTAAGGGAATACTTGCTGGAGCATTCATCAGAGGTGGAGAGGATAAGGTGTTTTGAGGAGCCTGTTGGCACTTTTGTGAAATGGGCGGGACTGTTTCAGCATCCTAAATGCGTGATGCTCACCTGTGCACAGGGACATGTCAAGCAGAAAGGGGAAAGCCGGGAACCAGATAGATTTTGGTTTAGCAGGCCTGAAGGAGAAATTAGAACCCTCTATGGCTCTAGCCTAGGAGGACTGTGTGTACAAGCAACGAAGCATACCTGAGGTTTAAGCCTACCTGCATAGGTAAACCTGAAATCCTCCTTCAGCCACAGTGGGAGATTGCTCCATTACCACGGTGCTGTCCTCATGCCTGAGGGAAAATTCCCCTTTCCTACACAGACTAGTTCACACTGAGGTTTTCTCTCTGTACTGTTCAAGCTAAAAGGCCTGCTCAGGGACAACAGGAGGGATAGAAGCATGGCTAGAACAAATCATCCCATCAGGTGGAACTATAATAAATATGAGCTTCAGCTTCCTTTCCTCTTTCACATCTTTCTGCTGCCTTTTGGGCTTGATTTTTGAGAAGGAGGGGAACAAAAAGGTGGTTTAGTGGGTATCTTAGAAGTACACTTGGAAGTAAGACCCGGTCTTTCAAAAATTGTCTAGGAAAGCAATTCCTCACAACACGGAGAACATCACTAATGCTAAATGTTCCTTTAATTTTAATTTTGAGACACTTGCCAATCTTGTAAATTAAAGATTTATTGCCTGAGAGTACTCAGATCACAACCTAACACACGTTTAGCTGCTTTGTTCCATCCTGTTTGGAGTCATTCCAGAGGCTAAGCCCCTGTATTAGAAACATCACCAATGCAAAGACTGAATGATCGATCAAAGCAATGCAGATTATGAATTCTCCTATGCAGTCTTCCATAAAAGGGACCTAGAGAAGCAACTGGTTTTTTCTGTTTATTTTTGGCAGACAGATTTATGTCAAAGATTCCCTGAGACTGTTTTGTAACAACTTGTGTCCTTTATTTAAGGAGGTAAATTTTACTAGGGTAAATATTTTTCAAGTGAATGAGAAAATGACATAACTAAGAAAAGACACAGAAATGAAATGTTCTGCACAATTCGTCAGGATAGATCAAAGATAGCAAAGGGAAAAGGTATTTCTAACTTCAGAAACTCCAGAATAAATAGACTGTTACCAATGCAAACTCCCTCAAGAAAACAAATAGGATGCACTTTTGCTCTGTTTTGAAATTAATTCTAAGTCCAAGGAATGGAATACATAATGTGTGTGATAATTTCAATGTGAATCCCAGGGATATTAAGCATTAAATCTGGGCTGAGATCTTGCATTATAAAAATTATTGAGAGCATGTCATTAACATACATCATTCAGCTACTTACTGTATTTGAAAAGCCTAGGTTTATACAAATACATCAGAGTAATACTTTGCATTCCAGGGCGTGACCAAATAATCAAATTACAAAGAATGAAGCGGTTAGGGCTTGAGATAGCACAGTAAACACTACAACTCAAAGGATCCTCTGTTGTGGATCAAACCTTGCTCTCCACAGACTATCTGCAAAATAAAGGAATAAATAGGTGAGACTTCAGGGATGTCTTTTTCAGACTCTGTAGATATCATCCACAAATTTTACACAAAGATCAAACCCAGCAGTCCATCAAGAAAGAAAACAAGCCACATCAGGTGCTGCTCCACTTGTTCAATGTGCCTCTCAGCCACTCAGTTTGAACTGTGGCTGAGTATCGATCATGTTTTCCTCCTCACAAACTTGTCTCTCCTTATCAGTAAAGAATATCCACCCTGTCGTCCTACATCGCTTCTTATGTTTCTGGGAGCTTTTCCTACTCAAATGTATGTTGTTCTCTACATACTGCAACTAGGAAAAAAAAAGTGTGTTTAAATCTGGATTAATCTTCTGAGAACCAAACTTTCCATTAACTCATGGATGAAGTTTGTATGGAACATGGCAGAAGATCCTTTTGAGCCTGGATCTTTGTATTTAAGTTCTCTGCTAGAAAACATGGATCTGTTATCACTGATCCTCTTTACTGTATTGCATCTCGTCATGAAGGTGGGAAGCTCTGTGACTCCTTTAGATGTGAGCAGGTAGCCAAATTTCTATATAATTCCAGATAGGAGGGGAAATTGGTGATGGAGATCATGTATTTCATAAAATTCTGATTATTCACATACATGTAGTATATTTAAATAAATGTACCAAATCCTGATTTCTTGACACGAGAAGGATCCAGAGACAGGCAATTTCCTTGCTTGAAGCTTCTTTGCAACTCCCTGTGAAAAATAAAAGTATCGTTTCTGCTGCTCTTGGGTTGATTTGTGTCTTGTCTACTTGTTTTTACTCTGTCCCCATGTTTCTTAAAAAAATAAAAACAGCAAGAAAAGCCTCTTTTCTTGTGTCACCTTCTTTCTATTGCAGGTGACAACACATGTTTGTATACCTCTTAAAGTTATCTTAAAGGCTGATAGCTAGACACAGTGGTCTGAAAGAGATAAGCTGACCTACATTCTTTCCCTCAACTCAGATCACTGAAGTGGTACCACCTAATTTTAGTCAAAGTCATGATAAAGTTTTCCCACATTTTAACAAAACAAAATTACAGAAAGGTTAAGCTTTCCCACATTTATAAATTTGTTTCAGCTAGCCTGCGTCTTCAAAAGGAACTTCCAAAGATCGTATTTGGAATACACCTTTTCTATTTTTACCATGTATGATAAACTCTAACTCACGTATTAGTTAATCTATTACCTCAGTTACTCACATTTCTTGTTCAGATTACAGAGGTCCCGGTTTCAGAATCTGTTTTTCCAGTTTTGGATGCCTCCACATTCCCCAGATATTCTCTCCATTTGAAATCAATTAGGAGGTTCTGTTTAGAATCTCTCAAATCCCTAGTGTTTTTGGCTTGTCTGGTCTAATAAATATAAGGTTTGAGGCAATGTCTACAATTCCTTCACATTTCATCAATTCTATTACACTTTCAAACCCCAAAATTCCCATTATTGTTGTTAGCTGTCCAGCTTGACATGAAAATGGCATGCTGCTCATTTTACACAAGCATGAGTTTTGCTTGTTCAGTTTGATGTCCATCCATTGCCTGAGCTGAAAGAGAAGTTCTCAATGAAGCAATGGTGGTCTGCCTAGGTGTTGTGGTTCAGGAATGGTTTGCCCCAATTTAGTGTTCCCACTGACACATTCCAAACCATGTGCCGTTCGCTCACTGCCCCCCTTCCCTGTCTCCCCCCTGCATTGGGCTGGAGAGGAGAACTGGAAGCACAAATGGCAAAGATCAGGGTTGAGATAAGAACAATTTACTGAAGCAGAGACGAGATAAGGAAATGAACAGTAGCAGCAACAATGTAATAGCAGAGTGCACAAAAGGCAAACAATTCACACGTGATTGCTCACCACTGTACTATGAGGAAAACCCTGATAATACCCGACCACGGCCAGGATTGACTGGAAGATGCTCTTTTCTCCCACCCCTGGCAATGACGTGAGGTGGTATAAAACAACCTCTGGGTCCTGGCTATGTTTCATTTCACAGGCCCAGTTTTCAAATGAACTTCATGTTATTCTCAGTTTTATTTTACTGGGCCAAATTTTTCATTTTATTATTTCTCAATAACATCATGAAGCACATTTGTATTCTCTTTCCTTGTTACGGAACTGCACTTAGAAAATTTGTAGCGACTGTCTTTCAATCTCTGTCACCAGAAACTGCTTCTTCCTTTGCTCTACAAGTGCAAGAGGAGAATCACAATTTCCATGGTGAACTTCAGAAATTCCTTGGAGTGTCTTTGGCTGCCATTCCCTGACCTTAGTGTAAACGCCTAAGTCCAGTTGAGCATCTTTGAATCGATCCCTCTCCAGTTTATCCTTGAAAGCCCTCACTGTCATCTGCACATGCCAGGAACTCAAGTTTCTGCAGATTCTCTTGCAGTTCCTGTAGGATTTTCTCTTTCCTTTTTCTTTTTCTTCTGACTTTTAGTTGGACCTGGATCAGCTCAGGTCTTTGGAAGGTTTTACTCAAGAAGCAAAGGTTTGCCTTTGCCTGTTTTTGGGAAATCAGAACTGTGCTACTCTCTGGGAATGGTTATTCAGGCTTCCTGCTAGAACGCCATCTTCCTCTCCATATTCATCAACTTTCATTCAGTCCCTAATGTTATACTTAGTAAAGTAAGTCTCAAACAGAGCTTTTCCTAAAAGATATTAGGTATTTGCATTATTTGACCTCAGAAAGTCCAGTCTCTCTGACAGGACTCCTTGGCTTTGGCAACCAAGCAGATAAAGTGCAGTAAATGTTTGCGCCTAAGCTCTCTGACTGGCCCAACTGTACATCCAGATGGCTGGCTACCATGATGGATCTGTGACCTGACATTTCTTCCTGGAGCTGAACTTTAGCCAGTGAGTCCTTGTTCCTCTTCATCACTGCTAGTGGGTTCCCAGCTGGTGACTCCCTGCCTAGAGGCACCTATGGAGGTGTTCTTGCCTGTTACCTTTCTGTCCTTACCAATTCAGACAGGAAATTTTACAGCTGGCCTTCTCAATTTGTTAGGACATTCTGTAGTCATTACTCCAACAGAAAGTTCACCTCTGCCTGCAAATCACTTCAGCCATTTCTGAGAAACCTCCAGATACTGCTGTAATTCCTTTTGTAAAGTTTCCAACTCTTGTTTTAGTGCCTTCTGGTCTTGCTTTAATTCTTTTTGGCTAGTTTTGTTTCCTGAGAGCAGATTTCTTATTGGTTCAAGAAGAATACGAGCTCATAATTTCTCTGTTTGAATGGCATCCCAGTGTTGACACCAGGCTTTTATCTTGTGACCTGACCAGGTTATTCCAATTAGAATGAGAAACTGATGAGGGAGATACTTCAGATACAATTCTGATAATTTATAAGAATATACAAAGTTCTGCTTTTTTAGGGGAAGTGTTACTCATGCACAGATTTCTTGCCCACAGCCCTTTCTGCTAGAAACCTGTCCAAAAAAAAAATCCCACTATTATCCTTCCCTTGGGGCCTGTGGGAAGGTCACAGATCTGCACACCAAAGGCAGAAACACCTTAAGGAGACACTGGCTCCAGTCACAGACAGAGGTAAGTATGCCTAGCCAAAGAGTCACAGACAGGACAAAAGTAATAATGTAATGTTCTGAAACCAGTGACAAACAGAAAAAGGTTTAAATAGTGTAGAGTAGACAACTATGTGATGGGGTTAAAGGTGAAATGCATTCTGCTTCTCATGACTGTTATAAGATCAGCCCCAAATGTGAGCCTATTTTGGGCCTCCGCATACAATAGGAGCCAGGAGAGAGGCTTGTTCCCTAAGACAGGCACAGCAACACTGAGAAACCGTGCATTAGATCTGTTCAGATGGCTGCCTCTTCTTTCTCCTTGTACACCATCTCCTCTGAATAGCTCCATCTCAGCAAATCCTCTCTGTCTCTAACACTCCTAAGTTTCATATATCCTATATTCAGTTGGAGACCTGCCCTAACCTCCTTTTACAGATATCTTAAATGAAGGACAACACTGAAATTTAAGCTTAGTACTTATCACCACATAGACAGAGCATTTCATCAGCTAGCTGGCAAAATATCTGACAACTGTTGAAAGAATCGAGGAGTCAAGATTGTTGGCCAAAAGGGCTTATGAGTTAACAGATCAAAACAAATTACAATCAATGCTGAGAAGAAAAAGGGCTTGGGAACACAAGTGGTGAGAATCTCAGGATAGCACTCCCATGGGTTTTAAGGCAAGACCTGGAGGAAGGAGACGGGAAAAGCCAGCTCAAATGGCATGAAAGAAGGCAGAGAGCAGAGTGGAAGAAGGGGTCACAGGGAGCACCGTGAGCAGCAGAGCCAGAGAAATATGGGATCAATGAGGGAAACAGGATGAAAGGATTGCAAAGATGAGATTGTGAATGTTTCCCTAAAACACAGTGAAGACAGATGAAGTTGATACAGCACTTTCTTCTGATTCCTAAATACAGTTAAGGATTAATGCCTATTCTGTACCAGGACAACTGCTGATAAAGAGCACTGCTTATTATAAGTGTTGTTAACTTCCTCACCCTTGGGAGAGGACAATCAAAAGGGCAATATGGGTATGGCACAGAGAAGACCTTACAGGACTGCCGTGAGAAGTGAATTCTCTGAGCAGAGTTTCTCTACAGGAGATGATCACTGTCCCAGACACTGACATAATTCCAGTTTGAATGCATCTGCTGGCCTCAGCTATGGCAGTTTGCCATAAGGAGTGACATCAACTTAATGTAATTTAACAGATCTAAAATGACGCAGAGGGTTTTTTCTGTTTTGCTCAAAATACACATCTTGAGTTCCAGCTAAGAAAAGACTAAAAAACTGTGAAAGATTCTTCAGGACAAAGATCAGGTGGTTTATATGATTAAATACAAGTGAGAAAAAAGTTGCATCTGGAGCAGTAGCTGGACTCACTAGAAAAAGAAGCAAAGGTGAAGAAAATAGAAAAATTTGGATTAACGAAATCCAAGGTCAGAAGAAACAGTTGTGATATACTCTGGTGATCCTCCTCTTGACCAAAACCACAGGGTTGCACACACAGATCCCTGGACAGCATGTTTCTGAGGCTGTGCTAAGTATCTGGAAAGATGACTCCCCCTCTTATCCCTTCTGATGTATTGATGGCACGGCCAGGGACACATGCAGCCCCAATAGCCCCAGTGAGACATCAGACATGCATCCCCGACACCCAAGCTGATCTTTCTTCTAATGCCTCACTTCTTTTCCTGTCCTGTGGACTGCACAGGTCTCTCCACTTCCCACAAGTCTCAGCTATAGCTTTTGTTCCTTGTCCTTATCACACTGTGGCTTTTTATAAGTACAGGCATTTCCTTGCAGTCTCACACAAGCCTCTTCTTTTCCTTGCCTGTCCCAGTTTCTCAATCCCTTCCCAAGGGCAGAATTTGTAGCACATGACTGTGGATCAGCCAGCAAGTCCAGTGCCTATGACTTGTGTTTCTTTCAGGTGTACCTACTTTGTCATCAGTAGACCATTTCCATGATTTTTTTTATGACTAACCAGATCCAGCCACTAGCTAAGTGTCTGGATACAACTCTGACCATGTCCTTGTGCAATTCCTCATATCACTATGAGATTAACATAGTATTTTAGTTTTCTTTTGTCTGCTAAACTTTTTACAGTTTCAAAGGAGGCTGGATTGCTGTTCAACAGGCAGTGAAAACGATCTTCCTTTCCTGTTGCAGGGGCCGTAACACCCCCGCACTGCGAACAACTCCCCAAGCTTTCTGTCATCTTCCATTATGGCTGTAAGGCAAGGCACTGTCCACACCCGAGAATGTTGCTGTTTTGATTAGACACAAACACTGGACGAAGGCTGATGCAGAACTAGGTCTTGGGGTACCATCGATAAAAGGTGCTGGGGAAGATGTGACATAAGAAACGATATAAATAAGGAGTAAGAAGCAAGCCACTTTCTTCAGTAATACAAATTGATGGGGTAGAAAGGGTACATGTATGTCCAAGAACAGAGAGATGACATCTATGAACTTTATACACCATAAGAAAAGTAGGTGAATGGTCTGAAAGGTTCAGTGATGTGGGCAACGAAGTGGTTGCAGAATTGGCTGCCTCTTTTTGGAAATGAATTAGCAGTGAGGAAGAAAACAGAGGTAAGGCCCATATTAGTGCATGAAAGGATGAAAAGGAAAAAAAAGGGAAACTTAGAAAAATAGAGCAATGCGTGTGTATGCAGAGGGGATTTAACAAATTTCTTTTGTTAGACAGTTTATTAGCAGGGTATCAGAAAATTATGCAGACATAAAGTTACTTACACAAGAACATTTACAATATAAATGCAATTTTCAGCTCTGGGTTTCATTATCTAGTGGGTAATAGCTCAAGTATTCTGAGATGGATTTTAATTCTGTCTAGCACGTACAAGTAAATGACAATTTGCAGTGTTTGGTGCAATGGAATGTATGCTATTCAGATGCCTGTATAAATGTAAGTTTTATTGGCAGCCATAGCATAAACAAGGTACCCTACCTGTTATCTTTTCATAGAGGATTCTTGTTGTGTTCAACATGAGTGTTGCAAAAAATATAAAGTCATTACAGCTTCTGGATATTTTTCTACACTTTGGGGTTTTCATCAAGATTCAGAACCATTTTCAGAGAGTGCATGCCCTAAGACCCTCTCTGTCACTTACAGAATGCTGCAAATTGACTCTATCACTTTACCCACTGCTGTAAATTGGCTCTGAGCACACATAATGTGTCAGGTTTGCCTACTCACTTTCAGTTTTCACCCGCCTCTACTGGGCATATCTAGGAGTAATGGGATGAAATTGAGCAAAGGAAAATTTAGACTGAATATCAGGAAAATTTTCCTAACAGTGAGATCTATTAGAATGTGGAATAGTCCCCCAGGAAAAGTGATGGAAACCCTGTTGCTAGAATCATTAAAAATAGACTGGAAAAAAACCACAGTAAAAACACAGTAGAAAATAATCTGCATTGTCAGGGGATGGACAAGATGATTCCCTAGGTTCTCTCAGGCTCTAATTTCTAGGATTTTAGGAGCTGAGCTCCATCAGTATTAAATTCCCTGAATGCCCAAGATCATCTAATTGAAACAATAGAAAGTTTGCTCATAGGCATGCCAGGGAGAGTGCTCAGTAATGATCAGGCTGCATTACTGCTGAGAGTCTATCACTTGATCTGCACTGTACAAAGAAACAAGGAAGGAGACAATTTTTATCACAATTTACCCTTTGCTAAAGCTGTTCTTGTAAGTCAAATATGCTGCCTTGATTCAGCATTGCTGATGTTATAGAAAGTGACCCTAGAAGCAAGTAATAATGAGTCCAGATCACAGTTTGTCATGGTGGAGTTTTGTATCAAAAGCTAACCACACATGTTCAGAACCAAAATTTCCCTCTGCAACACACGTACTTTCTACCGTAGCTCTGTGCTCCTTTCATAGCACACACATGCCATGCACTGCCATTTCATTTGTCTATGGAAGACTTGCCTGTATATTGAGGGATAACAGATTACCTCCACAGGGAAAAGACACTGATTCTGAGTTTCTCCTCTCTAAAGTGAGCTTGCTAATAAGATTTCCCCATTCTCATTGCTTATAATGTTTCACAATCAATGTTGAAATCTCAACTAATGAAAAAATTAAAAACAAATTGCAAAAGCAATACCAGATAGTGCAGCCATACCTGAAGTCAGCACTACTTTCTTACATCCAGCAATATCAGTCACATCCCTCCTTGCTGTGAGTAGGACACCAAAAAACAGGGAGGGAAAAATGACTTGTCAAGCTAACCACACAGGAGAACAGGCTATCCTACAGCTGGCTGAAGAAGCCACAAATCCAGAAAATCCTTTTATTTTTTTTCCAGTGGATTGCTATGATGATTTTCTTCTCAGTTCTTGCAATACTCTCACATCCCTGATGACATGCCTGTTAGAGTGGGTGATTTTCTGGGGCCAAACATGGAGCACCAGAAGGTGAGTGAGGTAGAGCATCACTCATGTTCTTTTAGCACAGAATTCTCCTCTGTTCCTGTGCACATCCTGGAAAAGCACGCTGGAAAAGCCCCTTGCCTTACCACACAGCAGGGCCTCTGCTGGCAAGTTACGTGCCATAATAGATTTGTAACTTTTATTTCCAGGGCTGGCCAAGAGAAGTACTTTGGGGAAACTGAAAGTAACTAAAGCAACTGCCTTAGTTCATGGCAACTGATTCCCAGAGTTCCCTTCCCAGCTTTTAAAAGCAGCAAAACTTTATGGCTTAGACTTCCAGCCCTGCTCTGGATGCTATGTCTCTGCAGAGGTGGGTGGAGGGGAAAGGGCTGCAGCCATCTAGAGGGTCTTCAAGGGCTGCTTGAGGCCAACACACCTCTGCTCAGCTGCATGCCTTGGTTTGGCAGCACTCCTGGAGACAGCGGCACTTGGATGACTTGGGGGAGAAGCCAGACTGCAGCTCCCCATCCCCTTGCATGGCTGTGACATGTTGCAGACTCAGCACTGCAGAGACAGGAGCCCAGCAGGCGTAGGCAGCCCCACAGCCAGCCTGGGACCCTGGACTGCACAGTTCAGGCTCTCCTCAGCTCCCACAGACTTCCCCTGGCTATCTCCCAGCTCCTCAGCCAGCTCCATTCCCTAAATTAAGGCAGCCATTTCTCCATTTCTCCAAAGTCCGCAGGTTATAGTGTTCAGCAGCAAAGCCCCAGGGTCCCTCTCCTCCTTCGGGGGCTGCTCTTCACACAATGTGCTCGTGTGCACGTCATGCAACATGTGAACATGCCCACTGCTTGAATAGGAACAGCAATAATGTCCTCTTCCTCTCCTTTTGAGGACTGGGAGGGTCTGATGAGAGCCTGGAGGTACCAGGAGATAATAGGACTGCCTTGTAATTTCTGACTGCCTATCCCTAGCTGATTCAGGTCATTAGAGCTATTTTGCAACATTCTCTTAATAACCTTGCAGACGCTTTCCCCCAACACTAAAATCATACACAGAAGGCCAAGGTTTAGAGAGATGAAGACAATGCTGATAATGAGTCCCTGATTGATTAAAAGTAAATACATTTTTATTCAGAGAAAAGGGCATTTGTTACCACAAACATTCCACCTTCAGCACAAATAGGAGTTGCGCTTACATTTACTAAGGGATTATAGCAGCACTACAACTAATTACTTCCCAGCAGCTATCGGCCTCAGGTTAGATGTAAGCCACTTCTGGCAATCTGTGGTGTGGGTTCATGTAAAAGGGGGCCCGTATTTTCATCATCGTGGTAGAAAACAGTGCAACAGTGAGGCGTGAGTGAATATACTATGCATAATGCAATACAAAATAAGAGCTTATTACAAGGAGAGGACTCAAGGAGATCAAACAACATTAGTCCATCCCACCATTTTATGTTATGAGGGAGATATTAATTATTCTGTTTGCATTTTGTAGATGGCCTGAAGTTGTACAATTATTACATAGGAAGGTGCACATTACTTGCTGAGACAGATTTCAGATTCAGGCTCCTTGATTACCTTCGTTTGTGTGAAATCAGTTGTATATTCCTAATATGACCCATGCAAATGATAGTATGTTTTTGATCAGTAAAATGTTATTTGTCCCTAAGTTATTTACCAGACTTTTGGTGTGAGATTTCTGGTTTTTTTTCTGGAATCTCAACACAGTCACATCTTTGCTATTCTCACATGAATCTCTGAACTCCCTACCCTTCCACCTAACATTTTTGCTCAGTTGCTGGCAAGAGATGAGATTACTTTAAAAACACCTATTAGGATTCAAAGAAGGAGGTTCCTCCAGGTCCAGGCAATGAACTGCTCTGAAATTATTGAGTTATGAATAACTTTGAGCAGTTACAAATCGCTGCTATTAACCGAATCCTGTAATTACAGCAAGTAGCTAGGTTTTGTAGGATAATTTATGACACAGATAGCTTTTAGTGCATGTCTTAGAGAGTTAAAACTCAGGGCATGCAGAGAAATGGCTTTTGCAGTACTGTGAAAATATGTGTTGTTTTCTAAATTGGGATGTGATTTAGATCATAATGAAACAAAGCATTCACTTTGGATGAGGGACAAGTCCTTACTCAGATTAAAATAGTTCAAGAATGGTGTCTTCTAGCCTAAGTGAATGCTCTCACCGGATGGACTGATTTTCACCATGACATGAGGAAAATCTTCCTTGGAGGCCTCTCACCAGAAAGTTTGTTTAGACAATTGGTCTGTAGCATCAAGAAACTGCTGACTGACACTAGTCAGTCCATTTGAGACAAACCCTGGAGTGACTGGTCTCAGGGACTGTGCTACAGAGCAAGCAGAGACCTCAGCGCAAGCGTCCAATAGCCCTGTGTTGTCACCCAGCAGAAACACACCACCGCAGACTGGACACTTCTTACACCTCATCAGGTGCTGGCACCACTGGGTCCCCTTCTGTCTTGAGCACAGAAAAATAAAGAGTGCTTTAATTGCAAAAACAAATAGATATTCAAATTGTTTGGTTTATTACTCTTGATTTCTGGAGGTCAGCACAGAAAGTATTGCAAAGTGCCTTCCATGGCTGGGTGTAACATATGGGTAAGAAGTTGGTGCTCATTTTTGTTTCAACATGAGTGTTGCATGACAGGTAATTGCAGTAATGACAACTCCAGCCTCTCTTTGCTAGTAGCCATACCCCATCGTTCACCACACCATGAGAAGGCGGTCTTCTGAAGGGTATTGAAACCTGAGGTTTTCCTGCACTTGTATTATCTTTCATATAGTCAGTAAAAGGCAAATAGCCCTACATTCACTCCAAGCAGGATGAAACAGTGATTTATATTTCCTATCATGTATTTTTGATCTTTCTGTTGTAAGAAAAACACAGAGCTTGTTTAACAGTAAAGATTGATGTATGCCCTTTTCTGAAAGCAATATTATAAAAATGGTACCTTCTTACTCAGCAGATCTGCTCTTGTATATTGTGGACCATTGCTGCCTGTGTTCAGAACTAAAAAGTTTATCATTTTTAAGCCTGCAAAACCAACCCTCTTCAGGAGAAGTGAGCTGGTTCCTCTCTATTGCATCATTAATAAAACTCTTTACGCCTTATCAGTTAATTGGCAGGCCAGTGAACACAGTGATTGTTAACAAGTGTTCCTGGATCTCTCCCTTTTTCCCATTTAGTGTCAGCATGAGTGAAATTTCTTCTTGTGTAAGACCAATAATGTTTGCACAACAATAATGCTTGCATATCTTTGCTGGCAGAGATTTCATGACCTGTAGGTGATGCATTGTAAGGAAAGAACTTTGTTTTGCCTTCTGAGTGTGGCTGAGTTCGCAGTGGACAAAAAATGACAGTTAAATAGCAGAAACCTATAAAAACCAAACTTCTGCTAAGGCATGTAGGAATTTAAGTGGGAAAGAAGTGAGCAAAGAGCTCAGGATTTGGCCCTTAGAAAGTTTATGCACATGAAGCATCTCTTAATACTTTACTGAATGGACTATCAAATACAGATTTCTTAGTGGAGGTTTTCCTTTCAAAAGGGCAAACATGAGGCAAACTCTTAGCACTGAGCGTGTTTTTATTGTAAAAACAACTTGTTTGCTTAGGTATGGATTAGCTTTCCAAAGCCAGAAAAACAGGAAAATATTAAACCACTATCCATTACTGCTGAAGCTAGCGGGCAGAGTCAGAGCTTCTCCCCTTTCTCCCTCACACTGTTCCTCAGAAAGGAATCACAGCTTGGGAGCTAAGTGATTCAGAAGCCAGCATCTTTCCCATACCAACCTAGAGCAGGTGTCCCACTGAAACCGGAGGTAATAAATAACAGGGCATGCCTGTATACTAGTTGCTTGTTGAGGTCTTCATATGCAGAGGCCCTCTTTTAATGAAAATATAAACTTCCCATCTGTTATGATTACAAATATTGTCACTGCTTTTATGATCTTCATTAATGACAACTGTTTAAACACCACTAATCAATAGTCTTCTTACTGTTATTTCCCATTAGGAGGTTGGCCAATCTGTTGCCTACGTTGATCAACATGAGGAAGGAAATATTCCTCAGTGCATGACAGCTTGTCCATGCGTTCTAGAGACTCTGCCAGGATTTCAAGCCCCTGTACCACAGAGATGCTGCATTCAAAATTTGTACGGAAGGGTTAATACACTGGAGTTGTTAGGTTCTCTGGGGAATCTGGGTAAAATCCTTCGTGGACTCCTGAGTTTTGAAGAAGATCAGAGACCTACAGCTAATACAGTTTGCCCAGGACCAGCAGGGATGAATCAGGGTTTCCTCACTTGCCCAAGCTTGTACAAAGGTCAGTTTAAAAAGGCAAAAACCTCTTGTCCTCCAAACTTAATTACTTGTTCCCCAAACACTTCTGTCCAACGTGGAGAGACAGCCAGGAAATTTGGAGGAGTGAAGCTCTTAGAGGGACTGACTGGCACCACTAGGTATTTATACTGCTTACAGGGTGAAATTACTTAGGCACTGCAACCTCTCAAGATATACACTTATCACAGTCTGAAGTGTGCCTTAAAGAGCACAGGAGCCTCTGTGGGACCCCCCCATGGCACACCATGAAATTCATCTGGATGTAATCCCCACAGCTGCAAATCCGTCTTCTGTTTCCATTACACATTCTATTAGTTTGCCGTGCTTCCCCTTTAGCATACATCAGCACAGCTCTTTATTTTAGCATTATTAATTTTTGACATGAAGTCACTCTAAACATGGTAAATACAGAAAGTAATTGGTATGTTAAACAGGGGAAGCATAATGAGTCTCATGTACAAATGCAACTTGCTTCTGCTGCAGAGTCGGACTGAAACAGAATACAAAATCGTGCTGCCAATTTCAGAAGGAACTTCTTCACCAAGTCCCCTGGTTCACAGGCAGTGCCTCGACCTCTCCTGTACTTATGATACACCCAGCCACAGTTTAATGGCTGAAATGACTTTGAAGATTTCCCAGTGGAACCAATTTTCACCCTCTGAGAATATAAGCTCCAGCCTTTCAGCAAAGAGTTTAGTTTGGTGATAAGTTAACGTGTGAGGCCAGCCTGAGAATAAATTTTGACTGTTGCTCTGATGGTAGGACTTTCACATCGTAACTTATGGTGACGACATAGGGCTTTTTGGGAGAGACACGCTGTTCAGACTAATACTGGCTGATGGGATATTTTGTCAGCGAGATGTTCAGTGTAACCAGAGAGGCTGCTGCAGCTTGTCAGCACTGATGGCAGATCTTCGCTAGGAGGTGCAGATAGGGAAGTCACAGCCCATTTGAGCCTATGCTTGTGGTGATAAGGGATGATTATGAAATACAGGATGAGCATTTTAAGGGTACGGATAAGAAATTCTCCTCTAAATTTGGTGAGAATCTAGTGGAAGAGTGAGGTATATTATAAAGGATGAGAAAAAGAAAAGCTAGGAAAAAAATATACTAACAACTTTTATATAAGCTGCAAAATACTACCAAACCCAGCTTGTCTCTTTCTCTTCATTTTAGCCTTTATAAAGATTTCAGATTTCTAGTTTTGTCTTGGAAATTATACACACTAAATACAGTTATTCCAGCTGTTACAGTTTCAAATCCAATAATTTTTGTCCAGAATCAAGGCTGAAAGATCAGTTTAAAATTATTGTACAGTCCAGAATCAACAAAACACATATATGCTCTTTGAGAAGCTGTTTTCCTGCCAGCTCTCTGCCTTTTCTTTGCTGGAAATTCACAAATAAAAGACAGATACACTTGGCAGCAGGATGGGGCCATAATATTTGACCAAGAATGAAGCTGACATACATCAGCAAAACACCCACAGACAGCAGATTCAGGAACCTGACCTGTCTGCTGCTTTACTCATGGTACTGCATAAATAATTAATCATACCTGCCAATGTAACAGATAACACCAGGTAGCTCTCTGCTTTTTGTTTTTTTACGACAATGCTTGATCTTTTTCTGTGTTAGCTGTCGTACAAGAAGAAACTGGAAGAAAGAGAGCAGACCCTTGTTACTTGTGTAATAGCCTACCTGCTTTCTCAGGTTATTCTTGAAGAGGGGTTGTTGACAGGCTATAAAATATCTCAGCAGTTCTTGGCAGGAGAGAATCAGAAGAAAAAACCAGTATCTACCTTAATCTGAGTTTGGTGTGTGAACCAAAAGAACACATAGATACAATTTTTGCTTGGAACATTTAAAATAGGGCACTATAATGTCCCATAAAATAGGTACTAGGGAAGAAGCAGAAGCTCATAGCAGGATAGATTTAATGGCACAACAGTTTCTTTCAATTTGGTTTTATATTTGGGCTTCAGAAGAACCCTGAAAAGAGTCTAGAGACAAAATTTTCCTTTTCTTTTTCTTTTTAACACCTTTGTGATTTAATTTAAGAATGACATTTCATTCCGGACAAGAGGCCCATGGTATAAGGCTGACAGCTGAGACCTGAAACATACATTCTGCAATTCAGCAAGTACATAAATAAAAAGGACAAGTAATGCTAGGTTCTTCTCTGAGGAAACATCAGAGGTAAGTTTCAAATGCTGAAATGAAATACTGAATTCAGCTGAGGTACCTATGCACGGTTCCAGGCAAGCAGCCAGCAAACATGTGTCCCTTTTTCTTTGTTTCTCCTTCTAGGGGTTATAATATTACTACTATTTCGATTCAACATATGTTTTCTGAAGGAGGATGGAAGCCTTGCCCCATGTAACTCACATAGCTCTGTAAAAGAAAACATAAAACTCACCAAAAAATGAGGTAGAAAACCCAGCACAGTGATTTCAAGACTAAGTCCCAGAACCTACATGAATAGAATGCCTTAATGATGCAGAAGCCGGACAATAGCCTATGATCGCATAAGGGATACGGTTTCAACTTGGGCCTGATAAACTCAAGTACATAAACTTGCACCTGCACTTTCCAAGTGCAAACACCTGGCTTTGCTTTATAGAAGGAGTCGAAACCCTGCATTCTCTCTTTCAACAGCCTTTTCTAAGTGCAAGGATTGGAATCTGTACCTGCAAATCACATTCCTGGGCTACTCCGACTGACACCCTAATAAACTGCAATCCTTCTGGCTATGCTGTCTTCAGAACCTCACTAAACATTGAATGCATTCACTTCAGAAAAATCACAGAGAAGTCATCTTTGATCACAGGCCAAGAATCCTGAGTCTGAACCTTTGCGTCTGATAGATTTGTCATACCTTCTCCTCCCACCAAATAACAGCTGCATTTACATACCAGATTACTGAGTGCTAGTTAGATGACAGTGCAGAAGCATTTTTCAACTCTTGTTCTCAAGCAGAAACCTTAACCTATGACCTGATCTGGGCTCAGACATCACTGTACCTCTTAGACCCTTTACTAAGCTTGTCTGAATGTTGACACCAGTCCAAATGCCCAAAATCTATGGAGACAGATTGAACCATTTTCGAAATTTATGTTCAAACAGAGACTCTGCAAACTGGGCAGTTTGGTTCATGGATTTAGAAAGACAAAGAATCAAGACTTTAAGCTGAAGACTGGAGTTTGTGTTTAGACCCATCACGATTTTGAACGCATGACCAAGATGAACAATGATACCAGCAATGGAGTTTCCCATTTGCCATCCAAAACTACTTCATCTGCACGACAACCAACAAAAGTATCAGCAGAAAACACCCATTGATAGATGAGCACAAACATGTCAGGCGAAACCTCTGGACTTTTCTGATGTGGCTTAGCAGCTTTTTAGATGCCATCAAAAGCAACTAAAACAAAGCTTTTGGAGCTGGCTGTGCAGGATGCTCTGCACACAGCTTGAATCACCTCGCTCTCGGTAATGGTCTACCACAGAAGCCCTAATCAAGTGTGTGTGTGAATTTTATTTTCATGAGATGACAGTTCCCAAGTGAAAGGACACTTCAGCTCTGATAAAACTTTCCTTCTATTGTCTGAGGTTTGTTTGTTTTCTGGCAAACCCCAGAACTGCCTCTGCCTTCTGTGCAGGCATGCATTTCCCAAGCTTGTACAGTGAGGCCAACCAAAGTCTTCGGAGGCTTCTCAGTAGTATTGCCTGAAGCAAATACCACAGCTCAATAGCAATTTAATATTATAATCAGGGAGCAAACTGTGCAGTTTTGGCACATTGTGATAATTATTAACTACATGTATTAGTGTTGTGATTCTAGTAACTAATATTTACAAAAGGTTCCCTGTGTGGGGAAGACCTTGCCTAGACATGAGCAGTTGAGCTATTCCTGAGTGATTGTCAGTGGGCCTTTAAGCCTCTGCTCTTGTTCACCGCTTAAAGACAAAACATCAATACTTAGAAATTGTACTTCAAAAGGCCTATTTCATGAATAATAAATTCTCAGGGTGTAAAACCATACCAAGCGCCAGAACATTTTGCGAATTTATGGGGAAGTTTTCCTGTGGAAAAAAAATCCTAGAAGATAAGATTAAAAAAGCACATATCAAATTCCCTAACATAATATAAAGGAGATTGGATTTAAACATTAAATCATTCTCGCTTTTCAGATTTTTGTTTCATGCCATGATGTGTCTCTTTCTCCTGCTTTCCCACTGCTATTAGAATTAATGATCTTATGAACCCCAGTTCAGAACTCACAGGCAAGGGCAGAGATAAGCAACAGCAAAATGTTCTCTAAACTCAAAATCTGTAATTGTCAAACTAAGTTTCTGTGTGCAATTATTATGTCTAGGCTGACTCAAGGTTGAAGCAAAGTTGCATTTGCCTTTGTGTCTTATGCAGCTCTTGTTGGTTTAGTAGTTCTTCATCTGGCTGAGCGTGCTGGTAAGGAGTGAAGGTGGTTGGGTGAGAACATTTGTATCAAAAAAAGATGACCTGTACAGTGAGCTTGACTAACATTGAACATCTTAGCATTCCTACTCAGAGTACATAACTGTATTTCTTGCACTGATCGATTGTGTGCTTTTCCAAATAGGTAAGGACACAAACAAATGCATTCTTTACATGGGGTCTCTTCTAGTCTGTGAGCTTTACCACATCACTGATGTGAAAATATGCACACGAAAAAAAAGCCATTTATTTTCTAATAGCATTGTAGTTGGGAGAAAGATTTTTTCATGCACCTTAACCTCTGTGTAGTTTCTTTCCTTCAAGCTCACCCATATTTCACACAATTTTTCTGGCAGTATTCAAAGTGCCTTTTAAATTATGTATGCTTTTGGCTAGTATGCCAGACTTGTAGTCTAAGAGACTAGACTTCCCTGCAAAGAAGTCATGATTTGACATTGTTTATTTTGCTGCATAATCACATTAGATAGGGCAATGTCATAAAGAAGACATGAAACAAATACGTGTAAACAATACATTGCCATTCCTTTAGCAATTGTTTAAACAAATTAGCAAGTAAAATATACCCTTAGCTTCAGGTAGTTCCTACGTCACAGGAGCCAGACATTAACATGTATTTCATAGAATTCAGACCAGTACTGAGTGTTGTATTAATGTGGAAGACAAAGATGGTTCTTTCCATGTGTTTGCAATACACTTAACAACCAGGAGATGACTGAGGGATGCTGGCAGGAAGTAAAAGTAACCAGTGACGTGGTGTTGGATAACATGGCCTGTGGTGATTGCAAAGCACTAGGACATACCAAAAAAGAAATTACAGAGGCAGAAGGACAGGCAGAAAGAGACAGAGAAGCCAAAGGAAAAGAAGATTTCCAGAAAAAGTTAGGGGAATGATATCTGAAGTTGTTCACAGGTTAAGGAGGGCAGAGATGGCTATGAAGAGGTCAATGAAGACTTCACCTGACTGCAAGGCACTGGAGACAGATCAAAGGAAGTTTTCTGGGGAGTGGAGAAGGAAATACATTGGAGAATGACATGTGCAATGTGTGTAGGTACAGGGTAGTAGACTGGGGTCAGTTATACAAGTATATGTAGTATATATCATTAATACTGGTGTACGTATAGTATTAAAGATCTTGGTAATGTTTGCCATGTAAATTTTGTCCGTATCACAGATCAATACAGTCCAAAAAATTTCTATCAGAAGCAGTAAAATGACATGCTTTATATTTATTTTTCTATTTTATTGATTATAAACATGAAAAAGTATGTTTAAATCTACTCAGATAGTGTAAACCTATATATTTATAAACATAATCCAAGACTAAATTATAAACCCCAATATTCACATGTATTTCTCTCCAATGTACAATTTTACCTGTTTCACTCCAAGTAGATATTTTAAGATTAATAAATCAGCCACTCTGAAAATTCCATTATTCTCACACATTACTGCTAGGGCATGTAAGCCTAACATTAGTTTTTATAAATTCCTTTAATTAAAGCAATTATGTTGAAGATAAGATATGGTAAGCATATTAATATTTTAAGTAAACATTTGTACTTGTTTTCAGAATTAGTAGAAACAGGAATTTGGCTACAGTTAGGGTTCTTCACTGGTTCTGAGTGCTGTAATAAGGAAGGGGAAAGGTAAGTGTATGCCTACCTCTAAGTATGTGCTTCGCTTTTCTAACCTGCTGTGAAAGCAGCAAGTTAAGGGGACTAAGTACATACCTGAAGGAAAGCACGTGCTTGACTGCCTTGCTGATCTGAGCCTAGAGACAGCAGGATGGTGAGGCTTCTGAAAAGGCTGTTGGCACACTCACCACAACAGTTCAGGGACAACGAATAATTTTTTTCACAAGCAGCTTAACAATTGAAGGGACCAAAGATCTAGCTAAGCAACAAATTGGCCTTGGCAGCAAAACCAGTTAAAACTCGTTTTTTTTCTCTGAAGTGGAGATTTAATTCTAGCAAACCAGTTTAAAGCATGGCAGTGGTACCACCATAATTGCAGAGATGATGAATTTTGCCCTAAGAACAAATGCTTTCCAGCATGCAAGAATCTATTAAATCAGGGTCATGGTCAAAGCTGTGGAGAGGTATCCTGTACCCTTTAAAATGTACTTTGGGGTTAGATGCAAAAAAAAGATCAGGTACCTAATACTGGTCTTAGTCCTGAATATGTCTGCAGGTACTAAAGATCCACCTTATAGTGGATTTCTAGAGTTCATTTTCTCTGAACACCTTTAACAACCATGGCAACATTTGGCTTCTGTACCAGTCTAATATTTTCTGAGATCCACAAATAAAAGATTTTCTCAGTTTCCAAGTGGAATGCTGCTGCAAATAACTGTGATGAAGATTAGAGAGAAGGGGAGAAAAGGGGAAGCTACCTCTACTGTCCTTTCATCTAGTAGTTCAGTGATTAAAAGCCTTGCACAGTATACAGCAGAATTTGGTTAAAGTAGTCAATAGTTAGCAAAAACAGTTACCATTACCTCCTTTGTACATACTCTAGTTTGATATTCTTTGATGCAAAGAAAATTATATCATACCAGGCTACATAATGATGTAAACCCCAAACAAATAAACAAACAAACAAAAAAAGCTATAACAGAGGAATCTTCAGGACATCATTAGAATATTGAAATGTTGTGAGTTTCTTGAAATCTTGAACGTTTACCACAACAAACCCCCAAATCTCCCTGTTTCTCCATAAATGGTGAGAATGAAAGTCTGAATACTCTTGCCTCTTGTAAGAACTTACTCACCTTACGCAAATACATGACTAGGGCTTCATAAAGCTGGGATACACTCTGTTGCAATGAAATCGTGTATATACAAAAGACAGTCTGCCTACTAATATTTATAGATGAGAGCAGTTAAGCAAACAGTAAAGCTCCATAACTTTTTGCTATAAAATGCATATACCTACAAAAATAGATTGTATTTGTGGTGGGTTGGAAGGGTCAGCAGTAGCATATCTGAATAAACAGCTCTTAGACCAGTTCCCCTCTGCCTCTTGCATTGCTGTTGCCTCTGGCTCTGTTCTGTTCTGTTTCAGTTTTTTTTTTTGCCTGCTAAGGCCAGCTGCTTCCTCGATGGTTGGATCCTCCGCCATGGCCTGGGCTGCCTCAGGGATGTCGAGGGACCACCTCTACTGGGGCCAGCCAGGCTCTCTTGGCTGCATGCATGCATGTGGTTTATCTGCCCGACGGGCCTGGGCAGCAAGGCAGAGATGCTCTTCTCTTCTCACTTTCTTATCTTTCCCTCGCTGCCCCAGCAACAGTGACCTGTATCACCTTGCCTGAATGCATCAGCTTTGCTACCGCCGGGACCTGGTGCAGGCAGTTGTAATCAGGCGTTCTTCCCAGCTCCTGATGTGTTTGAGTTTAGCAGTGCTTACCCTCCCAGTCATTCCCGTGACTGTCAATAGCACAATATCCAGAGGCGAGGTGTTGTGCCTTCTCATGTCTAGGCATTCATGGGGTTATGCCTGAACAACAGCTACATCCAACTCTTCAAGAGGCATGCAAGGGAAGGGGGAATATACAGTGCACAGAAGTCTTGAAATCATAGGATCATAGAATCTTTCAGGCTGGGGAAGACCTCTAAGGTTCAGTCCAACCATTAACCCAGCACTGCCAGCTCCGCCATATAAGTGCCACAGCTACTTCTCTTATAAACAAACACCTCCAGGGATGGTGACTCAGCCACTTCCCTGGGCAGCCTGTTCCAATGCTTGGCAGCCCTTTTTTCCAAATATCCAATCTAAACTTCCCCTGGCATAGCTTGAGGCCGTTTCCTCTTGTCCTGTCAGTTACCTGTCTGGAGAAGAGACTGAAACATACCTTGCTACAACTTCCTTTCAGGTTGGTGTAGAGAATGATAAGATCTTCTCTAAGCCTCCTTTTCCCCAAGCTAAACAACCCCAGTTCTCTCAGCTGCACCCTGTAAGACTTGTTCTCTTTGCCACTAATACTCCGAGCTCTCTGGTCAGGGAGCTGCTGGCCAAGGTCAGCGCCTTGCTATGTTTTCAGTGGGGCTCCCATGAGGCTGTCCCCATCTAGTGCTCTGTGAAGTCCCTTTGCTACTTCACCTTGAGCTCACCACTGCTGAGAAACAGATTTTGCAAATGATGTTGCTAGTTGAGGACTTCTAATCAAACCTCCTCAGTAAGAGAGGAAGGGGGTTATTTAGCATTACATTTGTCTGACAATCATTTCATGGGTCTCAAAGAACATCTGATAGTGATGACAAAGATTGCAGAAAATGGTAGGAAACATAATCTCAGCAATTCTAGGAAGCATCCTGTGCGGACCAGAAAGGATGCACTAGGGCTGGCCTCGCATCTCCTGCGATGTAAATCGTGGTAGTCCTGTCTGCCGTGTGTAACCCAGAGCTCCAATTTCTAAATGCAAAACCAACATTCAGAAGAAATGCTAAACATTTTCTCCCTGCTCTGAAAAATGTGAAAATCAGAAATTGTTAAAATCAGAAGGGTTCACAAAGCAAGAACTTTATTGAATTATTGTTATGCAAAATGTTTTTGGGAAGAAAGCATAACGAACAAAAAAACATTCTGCTTAACTGAAGTGCCAGTAAATTAGGGCTACTGAAGTTTAATGAAAACTGAAGTAAAAATAAATCTTTTTAAAAAACCATCACAGTAAAATCTCAGCTTTATCCATATTGGGTTATTCTTGGAACAGCAGTTCATGCAAAATTTTGAAGATCTGAGTATATGACAAGAAAATACCTCAAAATCTCCAATCCTAACACAATAGAAAGTCTGTTTTTAGAATAGTCATATATGTGACACAGGAACATCACAAGGCACTTTCCATCATTTCACTTAGCTTTAAAGGATTCTTTTAACAAAGTTTTTCAAATTAAATATTGCCAGAATTAACATGAAGAAAACTGTAGTATCCTTTCCAGCCTCCTGGAGCAACAAGAAGAAAATCATGTGGAACAGAAAGGATGTTCAAATTGTATTTTGCACTTCCAATAACTAGATTTCCTTACACAAAATTCTTGCAGTGGATCCAGTGTCGTGCAGATTGATGAAACATTCCTTGGCATGTAAAGAAATCCTCTTAAAACTAAGAAGCTGGAAGCTCAGGGAAATGAGCTTAATATTGCCTCTGATGACCTCTGAGTCTGAACCCAGCCTAATGCAAGGCCAGATTTGTCAGGTAATATTTTGGCTGTTTCCCTGACTCTTCTGGTGGGAAGCTTCCTTTCCTTTGATATGTTGGAGGATCTGCAAGGCCAGCTCACCACTCACAGGAGACTAGTACATTTTTGCTCTTAAAAATCCAGTAGATGATGGAGCTAGAAAGACTGCTTGATATCTCGCAGCATGCAACCCTTTTTCAGTTGCCCACAACTCAGTCAAATTTTAATATAAAAAAAAAATATGCCTTTTTCTTTCCTTACATCAAGACAGAAAGTCAAGATTCTGCACACTTTTACAAGCCACATATTGAAAAAAGCCCAGTCTGTGAACTCGGGACATTTCACGGCAATGCTCCAGACCTGTGTCAACAGATTCTGACATCAAGTCAGGAAAGGCACTAGTTAATTTTGATTTCTCAGCTCTCTCTTCAGTTCTGTTGTCATAATTAGTAAGTCAACATTTACCCACATCTATCATGAGACCTAGGAAAACTATTAGTTGCAAACAGCTGATTTGTTGAATTTAGCTCTGTTCCCTAATTGTGGTTGATCAACGATCACATTTTAATTTCTATTAATTTTATTCGCGGTATAAATTCTTCTGTGACTTGTTAGTCTGAATATATCTCAGCCTATGTATTGCTTACAGACTGGATGGTGTATCAGAGTTTTTGTGAGTCGTAATTCAGTTTGTACATGAAGGATCAGTTGAATTCCAGTCTATTGTTTCTGGTCTCTAGGTGCATAGTCTTCAGAAACATAAAGTGATTTCGAGATGACTTCTGCAGACAGCTTGGAAGCTTTTTGGAAACAAAATTCACAGGAGTATTTGTTTCACTGTCTTTTTTAATATAAATTTATGTACAAACTTTTCTCCTACTATGTGTATGCAAAAACCCTGTCGAAATCCTATTGAAAACAACAGAAATATTCTGACTCAAATAAAAAAGAATCCCATATAGTTCACTGTGGATAAAATGGGAAAATTATTGTCCAATTAAAGGAGTGGAGGGTTTTGATTCATTTTTGTCTTCCTTGGATTCTTGAAACTGATCCTCAGAGAGATTGTCCTCCTTTCCTATCCTCCCCATTATTCCCCTACCTGTTGGCATCTAACTGGTCTCAGAGACACCTTGATAATTTTTTATATTCTTCCCAGCTGAGAGCCTGGGGGAAGACCTTTATTTAAAAAGAAACACAATATGGCAACGTGATTTGAGAATGTAAAAAGAAAAATTGCCTGTTCAGCCTCAAAAAGAGATAACTGACAGGTGGACCACATTAATATAAGTATCTAAAGGGTTGGTGTCAAAAGGGTGGAGGCAATGGTGGTGCCAATCAATAGGACAAGAGGCAACAGGCAGAAACTGATGTACAGGAAGCTCTACTTGAACATGAGGAAGAAATTTTCTACTTTGTGGGTGATCACGAACTGGAACAGATTGGCCAGAGAGGTTGTGGTGTCTCCCTCACTGAAAAAACATCTGGACACAACCCGTGTAATGTGCTCTTAGGATGACCCTGCTTGAATAGGGAGGTTGGACCAGATGACACTCTGTGATATCTTCCAACCTGACCCATTCTGTGATTCTGTGAACATGAAAAGAAGCTCCACATCTTTTCCTGAAATGTTCAAAAGCCCGTTGAACAGAGGAAAGTGTCACACTAAGTACAGCCCACCAGACTTGACAGTGCTTGTGTGCAGAGGGGACATGACTGACACTCATCAATCCAAGGTGACTGCTGATCGCAGCCCCCACCAAAACAGCTGCGCCAGGCTTGTCTGCACAAGCATCGGTGGCTTTTGATGGTGAATTTTGTGTATTTCTTTTAGATGGCAGAGCAGACTGGCTGTCAGTGTTGACTGCATTCATACTGAGCTGCTTTATGGTTCCTTGCTGATTGCCAAGGACTTTGGAGAAAGACATCCTCTCTCTCAGGAACCCCAATAATGTCCAACGATTGCCATGTGCTAGGAAGCTTGAAAACATTACCAGAAACGTTATTTTGGAAATGGGGTGTTTGTATGTGTGTGTCCCAGAATCACAGAACAGGTAAGGTTTGAAAGGATCGCAATGTGTCATCTGGTCCAACCTTCCTGCTCAAGCAGGGGCATCCTAGAGCACATGGCCCAGGATTGCATCCAGATGGTTCTTGAATAGCTCCAGTGAGGGAGACTCCACAACCCTCTGGGCAATCTTTTCCAGTGCGTGGTCACTCACATAGTAAAGAAGTTCTTCCTCATATTCAGGTGGAAATCCCTGTTCATCAGTTTCTGCCCATTTCCTTGTATCCTATTGCTTGCCATCACTGAGAAGAGCCTGGCTACATCTTCTTGACACCCTCCCTTTAGATATTTATACACATTGGTGAGGTCTCCTCTGACTTGCCTCTTTCTGAGGCTGAACAGGCCCAGCTGCCTCAGCCTTTCCTTGTAAGAGAGCTGTTGCAGTGCCCCCAGTCACCCTTGTTGCACTCCCTTGGACTCCAGGAGCTCCATGTCTCTCTCATACTGGGGATCCCAAAACTGAACACAGCATTCCAGATGTGGCCTCACCAGGGCTGAGTAGAGGGCCAGGATCATCTCCTTTGACCTGCTGGCAATGCTCTTCTTAATTCATCCCAGTATACCATTGGTCTTGGACAGCTGATAGCTTGTTGTCCACTAGGACCCCCAGGCCCCTCTGTGCAGAGAATGTACCTATACGTGGGTAAATACAGACACAGCCGCAGAAGGCAGGGCTGGGCCTGCAGTCTGTAACCTGGTGGGTCACTGACAGCAACACCTGCGTGTCCTGGGGGACACAAACACGCGGAGCCATTAAGAGCATCTGCACAGACGCTGCCTCCACGCGATGGGGCCCAGGCTATGCCGGCGGGACCGAGGCTGTGCTGGGGCTGTGGTGCCGGGGCCGGGGCTGTGGTGCCGGGGCTGTGGTGCCGGGGAGCCGGAGCCGTTGCCATGGCGACGCCGGCAGAGCCGAGCCGCGGTGTGGGAGCACGGCTCTGCGAGCGATCGTATCGATTAAACGAGATATATAAATACAGATATAGATACATATATACATGCACGCATTCACATTCGCGCATGGGGAAAGCGGCACTGAGGCAATGTGGTGCGAAGGGGGCCCGTCAGATCCCTCCGCGGTCTGCGGGAGTGGGTGAGGACCCGGCGTGTGCGGTGTCTCCCCAGGGTGAGCCTCCCCCCACCTCCGCAGCACACACCGTCCATAAAGCGCATCCTCCGAGTGCCGAGCTCCCGACCCGTGTCGTCCTGACGGGAGGGGAGGCTGAGGGGAGCGCTCGGAGGCAAATATGATTTGGTTCGGTGATGTTTAGGGACAGCACTCGCCAGCGGGGCAGCACTCGACCCGTGGTTGCCAGGTCTCCCAAAGTCACTGTCAGTGTGGACACCTCAGGTCGTCCCACAGGGATTCCTTGGTAAGGACCTGCCTGCTGGAGGAACGTCTCCTGTGATATTCACTATCCTCAGCCTGACCTCGTTGTGAGGATGTAGTGACGCCCTCGTAATAACAGGACACCTCTCGCTCCCAAGCCGAATGACCTGCACGGATGTATGATGCTTGTGCAGCCCTCTTGCCTCCCCCATCTCGGGAAAGTGGCACAATACGGTGCGGCACTCTGCCGGCGGATCTGTTACTAAAGGAATTCATGCATCTTGCATCTTGAAGATGCATTATTAATGCCTGGACAAATCACATCAGGTGGAGCTCAGCAAGTCCCTGGCACTGCAAAAAGGAACAAAGGCTGGTTCTACAAGAGAGAGAAGGATGAGACAAATTATAACAGCTGGGAGTTTCTTGTCAGTAAGATGGCATAAAAACAGAAATGCTAAAATCATTTGCACATTAGGCACGTTTATATTTTTACTGGGAAGGAAATCGCACACTGCACTGTGAAGGAGACACTTTATTTGTATCCTAATAAACATCACATTGTTGGGCATCTTTGAAATCCATGGCAAACTGGCCCAGCTTGCTGGCATTCAAATTACTTCCAAGCACAGTTTTATTTAGTATCTGGAAAGGACTATAAAGACTGGATTTGGAAGCAGAGGGCCCGGTTTGCTTCTTGTTTCCTTGAAGTCAATGGCAAAACTCCCATTCACTTCAGCAGTAACAGGATCAGGCCAGAGTTTTTAGCAGTCTTCCAAAGGGAAGAAAGCAATGCTGCCTGCAGCAGCACATGGGAAGGCATGGACCCCATCCTCTCGGGCAGAGAGCAGTAGTTCTTCATCTCTCTAACTCTTGATAAGAAGATCTAATCTGGGCAGCACAGGCTTTGGTGCCAGCTAGTATTTTTGTCCCCATGGTGCAAGTAGCTATCCAAAATCTGGGCCTTGCTGTTTTTGTTGCATTAGGAATGGAAGAGGATGATAGTAACCCAGGATTTCTTTGGGAAGGGCCCTATTTTTTTCCAGAAGTTGTTATTACAGCAAAGTGCTATTACAGCAAGGCAGGAGCAAGCAAAGTAGTTTCATGTTTGGAAGTGTAAGTCTCTTTTTAGGGAGCACTCAGCCAAGAAGAACTGTATTTTTGTTTCACCCCCTGACAGTGTACCATTCAACTCCTGCAGGTGGCTTTCCCAATGTCTTCTTTTTTCTCATTATTTTTCACTCCCTCACACATCCACCTACAACATGCAACCCCCCCAGCTGTTTCACTCACAGCTTCATCCAGGAGAACTGCTGGGTCTGCTCTCTGCTCCTGCCCTTTTTGCTCTTGCCTTGTGGAGCTGAGCCATGCTCTGGGCAGTGACTTCTATTGTTTCTTTTGCCATTAAATTAAAGGGCATTTAATTGCTGTTTCATTTACTCTTAAAAACCCAAACTTCTGACTTTCACCTACGCTGTGTTTTGTGATTGCTGTTTCAGCACATAAGTACTTTACTTTTGACTTCAGACTGACTGACTTGAAGGTGGTATTTTCTTTCATAAGAGCCTCTAAGGGCACACTGGTAACGCATATTTAGCTGACACAAAACCCCAAACCACTTTCAGACATCTACAAACTTGCTATTTTTTTCTTCCTCCCATATATGATTCTATAGGATTCCTATCAAAACTATGTATCTAAATTTAAAAAAAAGTTATCAGAGTGATTAAAAAGCATCTGAAGTAATTTTTTAATCACTATAACAGTATGAATTGCCTTTCCTCTAAGTCACTGAAAACAGATCTAGCCTTTGGTGTGAAGTGGAGAGAGTATTTGTTAGGGATCCACATGAGATGGTAGGAGATTATTGAGACATCTGTAGCCCTCACTGCAGGAATAATCACTCTCTCAGTGCAAGAAATAGGACCCAGTGAGAAGAGGCAAAGAAGAGAAAGGACAAACTAGACAGTTTTCACTACAGCAAAAAGTAAAAAATATGTCTCTCTAATTCTTTAATGTGTTGACAAACTGACAGTGGTAACCTTGTTTTGCCAGAACCAGTCAGATGAGAGAAGAACTTGATAGAGGGAATATTGGTGTGAGGATTATGTACAAGCAGGCATGTTCTGAGGGTACTGTGGGGCTATGGATTATCTACATCCAGCCAGGAGATGGATCTATGAACAGTGAGAACTTCTGCTCAGTGCTCACAGACAACCAGAAATGTAATGTTAGCACATGAAAGTAAAGGACTCGAGAATAACACTTCAAATATTTAAGATACTTTCATGTAAGTGGCTGAAGCATCCTGGCACATGGCACACAGTGTTCAGGGTTAATCAAACGTGGTAGAGAAAAGTTAGGTTTCGGGAAACAGAGATCAGGATCAGCACATCAAAAAGAACTGAAAGCACAGGGAGGCTTTGAGCAATGAGAATATGAGAAGAGAACATGCAAAGATGAAGTCGTTTAGATGTGGCAGCTCTTAAGAAAGGAGTCTTTAGTCAGCCTTCCTTGGAATTAAGGAATGGCAAGAATTTACAGTGGTTAAAAAGAGAAGGCTTCACCTGAATACCCTGCAAGCAGATGTGGCATTTGCTCTGGTACTAGAGGCCCAGACACAGTTAAAGCACTCTCTTGTTTCCTTCAGTAAAACTCTAGTTTGATTAGACCCAAAGTGCACCTTCTGCTCATTGACTAAATTCTGAAAAGAGTATTTTATTTTATTAAATTGCAGACTAATGATTTCAAGCACATTAAAAAGGGGCATTTTTCCAAAGTTCCTTCTGTGTAATCTGTCTGTTAAATAAGAATATTCCTGACATCCTAAAGGAAATGACATTCTATTTAAACATGTTACCTGCTGATCTACTAGAGAAGCAGGCCAGAAGTCTTTTCTGTTTGGTTTGTGTGTGCATGTGTGTGTGGTTGTTTCATGGCTCCTGGGTAATGTTATCCATATTTTTCTGTTTGGAGAATCACTTTTCCCTACGCACTCACCAACCGACATGAAACCACCTAATTATATTTTCATAATCCTGATTAAAAACCATCTAAATTATCCTGCTTGATGTACTCAAAGAGTTTGTTGATTGCTTTTTGATGTGTATTAGAGCTTTTTGCAGAGCCACATCAAATGGTTTGCTCCACAATGAAATAAAAAAAATCTTGTAATATACATATGCACGTCTTTAAAAAAAACATATATAATTTATATTCTGCTAATTAAGCTACATCAAAACCAAGTCTATCACCATGAAATAATTGTGTAAAAGCTACTCACCTATTACAAGAACATTAATTTCCACTTTTCTTTTTTTTCCAAATATCGATTTTATCTTATACAAGGCAATTCAGCATTTCAAAGCCTCAGAGTCTCAAAGTGTTTTTCCACCTCCATGGAGACCTTAAATCTTGAATACAAAATCAAGTTTTAGAATAGAAAACTCAAGTAAATAATATTTTCATGCAGAATATGTGCCTTCTGCATAATGGATCACAAACATTTTAATTTTTTCCTCTGTTGTTTTCACATCTTAAATACGCCACATCAAATCTTGAGAAAAGTTCTGTCCGCTGCAGCTAAGGGGTTGATAAGAGGAGGGGAGAAGGGAGATGGGAATTTGCAGAAACCCTGACCCTGGGTTTGAGACTGATCCATGGTCTGTTTTACCAGGAGACCATCTCAGTTCTCAGCTGTAGGTTTGGTGCCAGTCTGGTTAATCTTGAGGTTTGTGTTGAGACAACATCATGCATCAGAATTTAATGGAGGCTAGAATTCCTCAAAGCCATGAAGGCCAACCAAGGCCATGTTGGATGGAACTTTGAGCAACCTGCTCTAGTGGAAGGTGTCCCTGCCCAGGACAGGTGGGTTGGAACTAGGTGGTCTTCAAGGTCCTTTCCAACCCAAACCATTCTAGGGTTCTATGACTTCATTAGATCAGCTCATGAGCACACTGGAGTTAAGGCTCTCTTCGTGGTTGTCCAGCTCCAATCACAAAGTCAGCATTCATTAAATAATAAAAATAAAATACTCTAGGAAAACAATTAAATAATTCAAACTCTGCCTACTTGATATCAAATCTGTTGTCATATCAAATATTCATGTGAAATGAATCTCTAGGTGTGTCTGTATGAATGGAGTGCAAGTGCAAATATCGATGCTTTGCTACAACTTGACATCCAGTGCTCTGAGACACAAGCACAGAGGATGATCACACATGCAAAAGTGTCCTCTTTCAATGTCACCTTCCTTAGCTGCATGTATGTGTGTGTGATAAGACTGTCTCTCCTCTCCTGGAGACCTCTAACATGCTGCCACTTAATCTGTGGTATCAGTGACAGCTTTGGGGTATTCAAGTATGGCTCCATTCATCCATGTGTTTCCAGTTTGACTTTCAGTAAATGTTTAATGATCCTTTTCAATTACTGGACCCAACAGTATTTGACAAGAATGCACCTTGTCTAATACTAGCACTTAGACAGGCGTGCATTTTTTAGATAGCACTTAGCATCCACAATGTTGTCATGATATTTGTGAATGTACTCTCAGGTTGATCTTAATGACCCCATTACAAAGGTCTTCTCATGCCTTGCTGTGTTATCGTCTCTCTTCCCTTGACTTTATTGATAAAGAGCTGCCAGAGTTCACCTGGGAACACTCCTACACTCAGTGTCCTGCGTTCAAGCCCTAAAGGACATTTGCTTTGCTGGCAAGGCTGTGAGTACCATTGGAGAGGAAGTTCTGTGTGAAACCATTTGACTGATTCTCTGGCTGCATCTGATCTCACCCGTGGCCCATCTGTAGAGTGCATCCTTCTGCTGTGTGTTGCCTGCATCCTTGGCTTCCATAGAGTAGAATGATTTCAAGTACATTGTGGTCTCACTCTGACTATTGCTCCTGGGCTTGATGCCTGTGGGAACCAGGGTGTGCAGTAGGAGAAGCTGTCCCCTGCAGGGACACAATGGGCCCAGATGTCAGGACACAATCCCTACAGATAGCCCACAGGTATATAAAATAAGACAGATGAAGGAATGTAGCTATTAAAATGATATGGCCAAACACTTGGCAAGTAGGCAGTTAAATAAGACACTGTGGGATATGGCTACAGAGCTGTGGCTGCTCCTTTACCTGGCATCCAAAGGTACTTTTTGTAGTTCTGAAGTAAATAAAATTTACTGTTATGCGCATATTCTCTTCCTCTTAATTACCATCCCTTCAGCCCATCAAGGTATGAAAACAAATCATCTGCCCGACCCCTTCCTTCACGGTAATGATCAAACAACAGGACATGACAGCCCCTTGTTGGGCTTTGGAGATGCTCTCTGAGCATGTCCAGTGCAGCCCGGCCAGACCAAGTTCCTTGTAAAACCCTCTGAAGTCCTCACTGTCTTTTAAAATATTGTGGAAAAGCAACCATCACCATTTCTATCCTGCATCAGCCTGGGGCTTAGAATGTAGGAAATCCACACTCAGTTTCTATCCTCTTTGGAAAGAATTCAAACACACTTCTAGTCATTAGCCTATAGGTTTTTCTGGGAATGCTTTACCACTCCTCATGAAGCTGCACCACTGTGCAGAAAAATGGTTTGAATTCACTGAGAAAAGGAGAAAAGGCAAGTGAAAGCATGACTCCCCAGGCTAATGATTAGGCAGCTTTTTCGGAAGTAGGAGGAGGTGGGCTCCAGTCATCCCTCCTGTTTTGTACTTTAGCTCATGCCTGTTTCATATCATGTCCTCATTTCTTTCAGTTAAACTGGTACATTTTGGTATTTTGAACAAGAAATTATAGTCTGATGCCTACCTACTGGGCATGCTCACAGTGTTCTGCCTATGCAGGGATTTTATGCTGCATATGTCAATGGAGGAAGCTGAGGTTTCTCATCTATTTCCATTTATATGAGCTGGGATCCAGGCACAGTGAAAACTTCTTTTTGTCAAGTTTCCCGCCTGCCGTGCTTTCCCCCCTCCCTTTTTCACAGTGTCATCTTTTATTAAGATCACATCAGAGCTTCTGGAACAGCCATATTTTATCAGGATCTCTCAAAAGAGGATGAGTCAGACCATCTGATTTTATTTTGTTCAGTTCATTTTTTATTTGCTGAGTTTAGTTCAGATATGAACACATCTTGTCCAATTTATCTTTAATATAATACAGATGCTGGCACAGGCACTGATCTTGGTTACACTAGTGTAAATCTGGGGACATGCCAATGGAGTGCAGCCAAGGCCATATTAAAATTTCACTTTCAGCTTGACTAGAACTGCTAGCTTCTCAGGAAGCAGGCTGCCATGGTGGGACAAGCCCATGTGCCACTTCTCAATAGCTCTGCAATTCTCTCTTGGCTAGAGAATATCCCAGGTAACACAATACAACCAAAGCCAGACAGGGCCAAAACACTGCTTTATGTAGCCTGAGGCTGACTGGATCACTGTTTCACATAAGCTTTGACTGACGGGGATAAGCTGGTGGGATTTAACCAGTAAAGAGGGAAAAATGAAGTAAAGTTTGTACGGATGGCAAGAACCATAGCTAGTCAATGTATTTATCACCTGGCTATTTCCCAGGGTCATACCGTAAAACAAAGAAATGAACAGTACCAAAACTGTCCAAACCATATTTGCTCGGAATTAGTACACACTACAAAACCTGTACCGGGAAAAAGCAACTGGATGCTGTTATGGCTTTTCCCAGAAAACAGGAGTTCTGTGCATTTCCCCCCAGTTTCTTTTTACTGCAGAATGTGTGTGCTCCAACATTCTACAGTAAATGTTAAAAATGTAAATGACTTATTGATTTAACTATCCTCCTAAGTACTCTGGTATATGGGTATTCTGATGAATTTTCAGGTTTTGGCCCATGCAATGTAACTTCAGAAAACCCAGCTCATAGTAGCTTAGCTTCCTTGAGACTCAGAATGGATAATTTGTACTCTACGTCCAGTGAAAACCTCTGTATTTTTTTTTGTACTTAATGGGTCTCAAGGCTGCTTGGCATCTCTCACTTAAATGAAGCCAGAGCCCGTGGTACAAAATCCTTTTCATATGTACTTCATGCTAAATCAGTGATAAATATGGGGCAAAATTGACCCTGCTTCTCTGGCATGAATCATGAGAAACAGGGTTGGCAGAAATGGCAGCCTGCTGTGAACATCGATACCTCTGTAATTAGTGTTTTCTGGAGCTCTGCTGTCTTTAACCAGTTGTCTTTCTACTCTTTGCATGTTTATTTGGTTGTTCATTATTGCCTATGTTCTGACTTTTGAGCTCTGTGGGTTAACAATTCACTTTGTATAATTTCATAGTGGCACTTAGGAGTCCTTGGAAATCTCTGCAAAGAAAAGCAGTAAGGTGTGGATTTGGAGTCTTTTTGGAGCTAAAATGCCTTTTGACATCCAAGCGTTGAATATATGCAGTGCTTTTGCCATCTTATCTTGATTATTTGAATCAAGGTTTGATTTGTCAAATATTTTACAAATATTTAATCCTTTCAACAAATAAAACCCACCTTTTAAATACACAGCACACTTTACTGCCAAGAGCAGTAGTCTGGTATGAAGCCAACACTATGGATGAATGGGTTCTGCCAGGCTTCCAGGCTTTATGTGGATCTTTTGGGACTGCCTTCCTGAAGGTCCCAGGTGTAGCTTCTTGCAAGGCAAGCTCCATAGCTCTGGAGCATGGTTTGCTCCAGACTGAATCTCTGGCTTCTCTCTCTTCCCAAATGGAAAACCCAAATTCAGGTCTAGACTTCACACCTGCCATAGTAAAAGTTATAAGACAAAGCTTTTTAAAAGACCGTAAGGCAACGTGAAAGCCCCTGGATGTAAGCAGACATCTGCCTGAAGTTCTCAGGGGACTTGGGACTTTGAAACGTGGGTGAACCCTGATGGGCTGTGGAGAAGAGATCGTGCTTTACTTTTCCCAGTAGAGACCATGCTGGATACACAAAGCCCCTAGGTTATGACTCTTAGGGTAAGTTTGTCAGAAGAAGGCTCTCTGCTGGCATGGCTGAATTGCCATGTACCAGTACCCAGTCTTGTGAGTTTAAGAATCTTTGAACTGTCCTGTTATGCTTTAGGACTGTATTGTCCTTGTAGAAATCATGCCTTTTGCCTCCAGGGTTCTTCTCAGATGTGAGCTATCAAGAAGTCCATGGGAGCTTTGGTCCTTTCTCTTGCTGTGTGATGCCTGCCTGTCATGGCATCTGGCTCCGTATCACTTGGCTGAGCTGCATCTGTGAGATGGGATGCCTCCATACATTTGATGTCTGAACAGAGAGTGGGGTATGTGTTTTTCCTGTAGCTCCCTTCTGTCCTTAAGATATCCTGCAAAATGTCAGCTTCTGTATCTTACCAAAATAGATGGTAATATTGTCTTCTCTAGCTGTCCCTGCTTGCACCGGATGCTGCAGGACTCAGATGAGATGTGGGGTTGGATGCCAAAGGCCTGGGGGCTGCAGTGGTTTTCCACTCACTGCCAGTCACTGACTTCACGCTGACTGCTGGGACCCCCAGGCAGATTGAGAGCCACAGGCAGAGCCCACAGATGGGTCACTCAGGTAGGCACACTGTGGCAGCAAATTTCTTTCTCCAAGAATCAAAAAGATTTCATCTTGTTTGCACTAGAGATATTCTCCCTCAACAATGACAGACCAATGAGCGCGTGGCCAGAGGGTGATGACCCTGTGGTGGTGCTGGATAATTGACTGTGCTCCTCTGGTCCCTGCTGGTGAGGTGGCAGGGTAGTTTTGACCCTGGGGAGGTGGTTCCTTGCATCTCCCAAGCCGCTCTTGGTGAACTGAATGACTGGGACACCATTTCTAAGTTACGTGGATCTTACACCTGGCCAGGTGCAGCACAGCCTCTCTGACCAGGGCATTTCCTAGGTAGATAGTCAAGAAGATCTCTAGAGCTAGCTAAATGTTCTGAAATAGAAGCAAGATAATATTTCCTTTCTCATCCTCTGTGGTCTGTGGGGAGGGAATAGAGACAGCCACCACTCATTTAGCAAGAGCAATTCAATTTTTAAGAAATGGGAAGAGACACTAAAAAGTACTCTATGACTTAGGGTCATTTAAGCAGATAGCACTGAAGCAAAACCTATGATTAAGAGCCCCAATTATTTTTTGATACATTATTACATATTATTCAAATTCATTGCAACTGGAAAATAATGCATCTATCACATTCATTTTCGATTCATTTTATTTTAAATAAGCCCTACAAATGTTATAAAGAGTTTGAAACATAATTGCTAGCATGACTACCCTATCTGCAGCCAAATAAGCTTTTTTTTTATTAGACTTCATTTTATAAATGGAATGTGGCTTGAAAGTTTGAATTCAATCCTTCTCTGCTCAGCACTAAGCCATATATTGGAGAGGTACAGCATTTAAATCTTGCCAAGATACCTTTGCAACCAGAAAGGCAAGAGAAAGTTCAGTTCTGTAAAGGGAAGGCTTAGATTCTGGAGAGCAGAGCCAAATCTGTGGAGAAAATCCTAAAACTGCAAATACCGTGGATTTAGATTGATCCTAATAATGCATTTTATTATTTAGATGTAATAAAAATTCAAATGATGTGAAAAATAGTAAAACCTCTGGTTTTAGAGGGTAGTGAGAGAGTGAGTTAGTGAGAGAGATTGAAGTATTTTTAGACTATGCTATATGAATGCCAATATAGATGGTAGAGTTTTGATAGCTATTCATCTTACATTTGCAGAAAGACATTAACAATAAATCACCCTTCACTGCCAGCTGCAAACACATATAATCAGTCACAAATTATGTATTTAGATTTTGGGAACATGAGGTGTTTTGTATAATGTTAATACCGAGACCATGCGTCCAGAGATATTGAATAGGGAGCCTCTGGCCCAATCCTGATCTCTTTGATATTTCTATTGACATCAAAAGCGAGAGCCATATGCAAAGGGTTTAACACTGCCATCTGTAGATTGCTATCAGATTTTCTTTGCTATCAGATTTTCTGGGTTTTCCCACTGATACAGGACTGCCTTTTCACTTAGTAAATCACAACAGTTAATTTGCTGCCCTTTCCTTTCACTGCTGGTTATCCAAAAGCCTGCTGGATATCCTCTGATGGAGTTTTTCTGGGAATGCTACACTAGGTCAGTTTTGTCAAAATATCCTTTTTTTTTCCTCATGCCTCATTATTGACCTTTCCACCCACAAGGGGACTCTGAGCAACCAATCTGAGTCAAATAAGCATGAGGCTATTGAAGATGATGTGCACATCCTGTGTTCTAGGATGACTTAGAAGCAGTGAAACTCAGAGCTGATATCTTCCTTTCACTTAATAAAATTGCCAGAAGGGAAATACCTTCACTGTCAGAATGACTATGTGAACAGATGAATTAGGATTAATAGATGTTTTTAATGAGCTTTCTAAATTAGTTATAATAGAAAAGGCATTATGGCATGCTTGTGTCCCCAGAATGCCACCCCAGCATAGAAAAAATGAAAAAGAGCCAAGATTGGACACAAATGACTTTATATAAATATGTAGTTTGAACAAGAGAGAGAACAAACTGGGAGAGTCTGAAAATCACTGCATGGAAGAGCTAATTCCAAAAGTGGCATCAGTGACTTAATAAGGATGAGGTTTGTCTACACCAAAACCCAGAATCTGCTGTAGGAATTCATGAACCATCCAAAACCTGAATAAGCAAGTCCATGTGACACAGTGTAAACTCGTGGGGCGTTACCAGTTTGGGCTTCCATCTGGGATATCCTGCATTGATACTGTCTTGAACCTGAGGCATATAAAGATCTGCCTTGTACACTGTTAGTTTTGGAGTCTGATCACGTCACTCCACCGTACTTCTACTGCTATTGTGAGCAATATCTGCAGGAGAGATATAGACCCAGGCAATTTCCATTCTATTGCAAGCTCTGGTGACTGTCTACAGTGTGACATTTAACACAAATTGTTTCAGGTCTTTGTTTTCATATCTAAAATTAGGATAAAAGAATAATCATATCCCTTTGTAAAATGTATCTGATTTTTTTTTCTAAAACCCTCATATTTGAATCACTCTGTTTACTAATTTATTCTTGATAAAGATTCTGAGTAAGAATTTTAATTAATAGAGAGAATAAGTAAATAGTGAGGGTTGAAATAAATCAGTTTTGGCAAGTTTCACAGTCAGTCCATTCCGATATTAAACTGCATTCTTGCCTACTTCAGAGAAAGTGGTGTAACTTTACAGGAGAATTTATTTTTGAGAGGGAAGCGCAGACCCCACAAATGAGATATTAATATTTTCTTCATTACAGCAAGGTCACATACAACTGCATTTTCAAAACCCAGGTATTCTGCACTTTAGGCAGTAGGTGCTCAAATAGATCTCTGCATGCTGCTCTGGCCAGGAGTTTTCAACAGTTATCTTTAATGCTGATCTCTTCTAAAAATATGACCATATAATTACATGCTCAGATACTAAGGATTGTGACGATGGTGACTGGAGGCATGTGTACTGGTTCCCTGCTGGACACTTGGAAATTAGCAGTCCTTGCCTTTACTTCTCAACGGGACTGCTGCAAACATTGGCCTGTCGTTACAGATGGCTTCCTTATTCTCTGCCTGGCAGCAACAGAAAAATGATGCACCCAATTACTGGTGCCACTTATAAAAAAAGTGCACAGTTCATTAGTTTGAATGGGCGTGCAGTTCTGACCCAGTGTGTCATTTACATATTATAATCAGTCATTAGCATATGCTAATCACAACCCTGAGCCTTGCCCTGGCACTTCTAAAAGATGCTGGATGATAACTGTAGATGCTGGCTATCGTTGGCTGTGCTCTGAATGCAGGCTCCTGCTTCAAGCAGTAGCCTGGGCTGATCGGCTCCAACCTTGGTACCAGGAGAAGTGTGCTTGTCCCTCTGCAGGAAGGACTGCTAAATCAGGTTCAACTGCAAGTAGAGGCTTTTTGAAGGAAGGCGTGTTGCATGAGGGCAAGGTGTATTTCTGAGGATGAGTCATAACTGGCAACCCTCTGTGATCTGCAAGAGAAACCAGTCAAAAATGGATGGAGACCCACAGACCTTTCCTAAACATGACAGCAGTGTCTAGTCCATTCAGAGAGTAGGTACTATCAGAAAAAAGGCAAAGTGCCAAACCGCTGGAGTGGTAGTTGAAGTTCTGTATTGCAGAAAGTGCCCTGAGTAAAATCAAAACATGTTGAAGCTGAATTTCTCCCGTGGCCCACACTTCTAAAAATGTTTTGACCTTGGCTCACTTCCCTTGGGGTCTAGTCTCCAAAGTTTCATCTACGTTTGCTGCAGCTCCTCCCTGGCTTACCTTCTACCTGCCACCACAGAGCAGAGAGCAAGAAACACTGTCTGCCCCTCACATCCTGAGGGGGAAGGATTTTTTTGCCTCCAGCTGAGCCCACTGAAGTGCTTTGGCTGCCTTCTAGGAAGGAGTCACTTCCAGAAAGCCCTGTGATTTTCTTGTTTTGCCTTGAGATTTCAGACTATCCCAGTTGGTTCTAGTTAGTGGAGTTCCTTAGATAATTTACTTATCGGGTTGGGCCAGAGTCTTTCACCTTTCCTCCCTGAGTTATATCTGCCTTACCATGTAGCATCTTTCCTATTAAGAAATACATTTACCAAGCATGAGATCTAAGCATGGGAACTGGAATTTCAGGGGAGATTACCTCAGCAGGAATGTTGCTGATATTTCTTTTTCCTTGCATTGACCAGGGGAGTAGAGCAAGGCAGTATCATCTGCTGTTCTCATGCCTTTTGGGGAACTGTTCCTTTCTTCTGCAGGCTGAAAGCTCTGGGTGCAGCAGTACATTTCTTCTACTTCATGCTTACAATTGTCTCCCACTAGATTGTCTCTCCTATCACCATGGCTGTCTGGGTAAGTGTGGAAAGTGAAGCATGGTAGACACCTGGTTGCGTACACAAATGCAGAGTAACCAGTCCTTCCAGCCACACTTGCCTCTCCTGTGTAATTGGTGGGGAGTTCACTGGAAGTGGTGCTCACCATGTGCTCAGGGCTGCAGCTGCTGGGTATCACTTTCCCAGCACCTGGTGCCCCTGCCCCATCCCTTTTGCCAGGAGAGGGAAGTCACACTCAATACTCAGAAATTACACGTTGAACACTTTTTAATCATGGGATTAGCATTAAAATCACAGGATATTAAAACTAGTGTATTCTTTGTGCCTTATGGTTTTGGAACCACCAGGGGCCAGGGTCTCTGGGGCTTTTCCCAATAGCATTGCAGATTGCTGGACAGGAGGAAGGAAGAGAGGAAGGGAGAGCTCTCACCCAAATCTATTGACTTCAGGGACTGGGGTGCAAGAAAACAGACAACAACTGCTGTGGAATTGATTAAAAATTTGGCAATGCCACACGTTTCTGTCCGTGGGCAGAATAAAACGTGCTAACAAGGGCTGAGCTTAGCTGAAGCTTTAATTCCTTTCTGTTGGGTAATTTTTTTCTAATTCCTCCTGATCCGGATCTCCATTCTGTTACACAGAGCCACCCACAAAAACACTCTTTCTGTGCATTTTCATCTTTGACTCTGGATTTGCTCATCCTGTGATTTTACTGCCCGCTACTAGAGAGGATGGCTGTTACTACATGACTCTTCATGCAGGTTTCACTGCAGCTGAAGTATCCTGTTTTTCAAACAAACTTCTTTCAAGTAGAAGTGATTAGCCAAATTAATGTGAAGTTAATGTCCCAAAGCAGCACAATTTGTTCTCAGAACTTCACGCGACATTTAGCTAACAGCTCAAAGAAAGGGTTCCATTTGATAAAGCGATCAGAAAGAGTCACAGCAATGAGCTCAGATATTCGGGGCTTGCTATAGCTTTTTCACTACCATAAATTAAAGAATAAGTATCAAATAATGTATTTAGCCAAGCAAGCATATGTTAAAAAAAAAAAAAAAGGCAACTTGGAAAGTTTCTTGCTGTTTTCCATGGTGCATCTTGCAAATGGCAGCTCTGAAGGCCACCAGCAGAGAACAGTGCTGGGAAAGGAGGGACTAGTGATGCTTGGGAAGGCCAAAATGCCAAATTTGAGGTGAGAGTCTAGGTCAGACCCTGACATGTTAACACCAGTAGGCCTTTAATGATAGAGCTCACTGCTCATCCTTATGCAGTAGCCTTTCACTTATGCAAACCTATGTCCAAATCATATCTGGAGCAATATAAGTCTGTTGTAGGACAATGGATGTCTGTTTCTGCAAAGGCTCTCAGAGGAGCCTACCCTAAAGAGTGCCGAACACCGGATAGCAATCTCTTTCTCACAGAATAAATCCAGGGAGAGCAAGACCGGGATGGCAGTTTTTGTGCAGGTGCATTGCCTGAGCTGCCTGGGGAAGCACACACAACACCTGCTCAGGCACTCCTGACTGGAGTTGAACCACTGCAATTAGTCCCTCATTTTAATGAGCACCAGACTCAGTCACATCTTTTTTAAATCACCCCCTGGTGATTTTATCCTTCGAAGTGCTGTTAATCCTCCACTACCAGGAAGATTGTGAGGAAATGGCTCACGGCACTAGCAGTCAGGTGTGCTGGGCACCTTGCAAGACCAAGACAGGTTTGTGTGGCTTCTTGTTTATGGTTTTCAGGGTCTATTTTGACTGCAAATGAGACCCTCTCGGAGGGACCGTCCTTGGTTGACTGATGATTGTTGGAACTAGGATAGCCCAAAATGGCAGCATGGCCATTCCAGATGGATGGGTTTAGATTAACTCATAGAATCTCCTCTCAGTTTAAGCAAGTGTTTTCTTTGCAAGGACAACTCTATGTTCTTTAAATTCAGGCTTCACATTTGTCCTGTGTTCCTAGGACTCATCACGTACCTTTGAACAGCATGGCCCATTCACCTTAGCTAATGCAAATAAAGTATAAAAAGGCTTTCAGTCTAGTAAGTGTTTGGAGGATGACTGTCTGTCTGACAAGCAGAGCTACTCTAGCACTTCAGTGTTAAAGAAATCCTGCAAATTAGTATTCCATCAGCTACAAATCCAGCAACTTTGCGGGGAGCTTTTAGAAACATGTTCCGTGGTCAGTTGATGCATATTTGGCTAGAACCAAAAAGTGATTAAACACTGAAATTAGAAGCCTATGAAATAAGCTGGGAGCCCTAGAAAATCAGTGCACAGCTTATTGTAAATTTGATTATGAATTTTTTTAGCACTAAGTAGGCAAAATTACTGTTAATCACATGTAAATTGAGATACTGGAACTAATCCACTGAAATTAGTGGGATTTTTGCCATTGATTTCCAAAAGAACAGGATTGGGCCTGCTCTGAGCAAAGAAGGGGAGGTGGAAAATTAATGTCTTGAAGAAGGAAGACTTAGGCCAGGTCTCACTATCAAAATGATGGATGGCTCAGTAAGTAACCAAACCTCTACTTTGTTTCTCTCCCTCAAGAAAGCATCATTAGCTGAAAATCCATGCCAAGCTCAAGAGCCACTTCTGTTTAAAAAAAAAAGAAAAAAAAAGAATAAAAAAGGATAAATTTTGTTAGCATGATGTATTAATATCAAAAGTCAAAACCGGAAACTTACTTACTGAACGTGTGCTAATAAAATGTTTGGTAACTGGCACAATGAGTAGAAATCCAGCCTGTAATGGGGTGTCGGTAGAAAGGTTGTATTTGCTGGAAGTGCTATGGGATGCTCTGGTCTTTTCTGCCTGCCATGGTTAGATGACATGGATAATCTGCAGAGACAGTGCAGCCTGAAGTCAGGTAAGCATCCTTACCGGGGGATAGGTTTCTTAAGAACAGCTAATATGTCCAGCTAATGTAGGCAGAATCTCAGAAGTAAAAGTAAAAATCAGCTGCATTTTAGAGAGAACAAATGCAAGCTAAAGAAAGATTTTTTTTTACTATCTAGAATTCAACTTTAGTTTGTATTTACCTACTGGAGCATTTGAGAATAAGTTGGTATAGTTTATGAATCAATTATTGATGGTGCTGTAGTCCCCTCCATGGCAGGCCAGAATGCACAAATGACCTTTGCACTTTTAAGGTACAACCATCCAATATTGATCACGATTTCCTGTGCTGTTTAACCTCATGGACAAATCATTATTAGCTCACGTGTATGGAAGCAGCGATTTCCTAATTCTTGTATACCCTTTTCCTGGACTCAGCACAACAACCAAGGGCAGAATGAGGAGAGAAGTTAATAATCACTCTAAGCTGCCTCTGCACCATATTCTTAGGCTACTGGAGATCCTTGGCAAGAATTCATCTTGAGACTGGCTCTGCACTGCTCTAACTGAGCCCTCATTCCTGAGGACTCATTTGAACAACAACAGCCATCGGCCAAGGCTTACCAGTCACGCTGTTCCGTCTGTTTTCTCCTGTTGCATATGCCAAAGCCTGATGGAAATGTCTTTATCCAGCCTGAGAAATCCCTTACATAAGGTAAATTCTCCAGAGGACCTTTATGCATGATTTACGGCATCATTATGCTATCATGCAGCCATAAAACCCATAAAGGCCCAAGCACTGAAACCAGGGCTCACACAGATGCATGCTTTCCTCTAACAGCTCCTCAGGAAAACGTGCAGCAGGAACTGCCCCTCCCTGCCTCTCCCTGCCTCCACAATCCAACACCACACCCTGGCAGGTCACGGTGTGTTGCCAACCAGCTGCACATTGCATGTGATGCCCCTGAGGGAGAAGAGGGCTGAAGAGCTCCTGGCAGATATGGGTGTACCTGTGATATGGCAAGGTGACAGAGGTTGCATCCAAGCGCCATGGCTCTTCCCTTATCATCTGATGCTAGAAAGTTTTCTCTTGCCAGTGGATAAACCACTGCACAGTCTCAGCTGTCAAAAAGAGAAGCAGCTTGAGAGTCTTGGCAAATGTGAATTAAACGCGACTGCTCCGGTAGTGTGTTATGACAAGCATATTTCCATCTATTATTTTCAGCTACCCAACAAGAAATCATTTCAGTATCACTGGCTAGCTCTATATAGTCACTCATTTGAATATAATGACTTTGGTTTCATCTGAAGACTTAAAAGTCCTCTGGGCAAATTGGATATTTTTTTTTAAATCTTTGTGAATTGAAAAATTTAGTGGCCATGGTTGATTTCCCATTTTGATGGGTACATTGCTTTCTTAGCTATCTCTCAGGCAGAGTATATCACCTGAAGTGTGAAGTTCTATAAGAACAAATTATTCCTGATACTGAGATGCCTTCTTTTTTTCCCCCTAATTAGTAAAGTTAATTTGATTTAAATGGCAGTTCTGCTGAGGTACTGGCATTTATTCTGCTTTCAATACATGAACATTCTGAAAATGTTTTCAAAATATTAAATGAAGCTATAAGTTTTCTGTGGTCAAGCAAAAAAAGAAACCCCCACAAATTATTACTTGAGCATATTGTCCCCAAATATTTTTGAGAGGGCTTGCTTGGCTTTCTTTACACGCTTTGATTTTTTAGGACTAATGGCTTCTCTCATGTGGCAGAAAATTTCAAGTCTCAGCTATGAAGACCCAAGAAAAACATAAGCCTCTTTACGAGAAACATGTCATCCTAGGATAGTCTTTTTCAGTCTGGTGTGCTTGCAGACTCCTGTGGGTCCCAGCACTCCTAGTTTGGGGACTAGCAAGGGTAAGCAAAACCAGCATGCCCACTGCCAATAGGTTTTCATTTGCTGCGCAGAGATCCACATCTCCAGTGATAAATCCTTAAGGGTCCACAAATTGAAAAATGTTGAAAATCACAGCCCTAGGAATTGTGCTCGTACCTTGGAGCTATCTCTGCTAATTGGGCAGAGCTGACAAGCAGGTCCAATATGGTGAAGAGAGATCCCCAGATTATTAACAACATGATGGCATCTGGAAGTTTTGTAGAGCAATAGAGGCACAGCTCTAATCAAGCACTTTTTCAGCCTCTTGTATAGCCCATCTGTTACAGATTTAGCATATTATATATAATGCCCTCAGCAACTGACTTTGATGTATATTCAACTGTGAGACTTCTTTTGTAACTAACATAAAGAAATTATTGTTTATTATCTGCTAGGTCCTTAGAATGGAATCTCTGCAACAGTCACCAAAATAAATGATCTATGTTTTCAATATATATGAAATATTGGTATCAGATGGAATTACTCTGTTATCCAAAGATCACTAAGTCATGGAGATTTTTTCTGGATTTCACTAGAATTCTAATCTTGGCCAAACTCTGCATAAGACAAAGGAGATGTGTTAAACTTAAGGTACTGAGATTCTAGATGAAAAATGGGAAGCAATGTGGTGCAAACATAACTATGTTTCTATTGATACAAAATGATTTATTGTAAATATTAGAACATATTTTATTGCAAAGTATTGAAGCAGCCTGGTCATTTTTATTCTGCTTTGCTTGGTGCAGCACAAAAAATGGGTAAGGAATGTGTCCTGGATGAATTCCAGTTTGGGAAGTTACATTTTGCTTGACCCTAAATTCACCTGGCCGTGCCAAAAAAGGAAAAAAAAACCTCTAGTCCTAAATAATTCTCTGTTGCTGTAATTCTTAATCAGTAGGTACATCTGATTTCTTTTAGTTTTGGGAAAACCAGTTATTTCCTTGCAGGACTCTTTATTAAGTAATAATGCTTTCATTTTCTAGAATGAGAAACATTCTATAAATACAAGGTATCTGCTTCAAGAAGCCTTTATTTGTTTCTCAGCTAGTCTACACCTTCAGTACCTGATATTAGTGTAATATAATCTCCTTCTCTTCAAATTTGTATTCAGTGTTTTACTTAGTGAAAAGTTCCTGTTGTTCTTCTTCTTCAACCAGAATTTTCACTTCATTCACAGAGGACTTATCTGGATTAGGTGTGTGGCAAATTGGGCAGGATTTCGGCATTTGGCCCTTAGGACTGTGATGGCTCCTCAAGGACAGTTGCCAAAGCAGCTACCAGGATTCCACTTGGGCAAAGGTCAGGAGACTACCCCCAGGTTCCTGACAGTGGCCTGCAGAACCTGGTAGAGCATTTTGCTGGTCCGGGGGCTTCTCAAGCCCATGAAGTGCTGAGCTCTGTGGACTGGGAATGCCTGTTTAAGGTGAGGCTTCAGCAAGTGGATTTCTTCCTGTAGCTGTGTCAGGAAATTTTTCACTTAAGCTTTTGACAGGAAGGCTGAATTGCTGTGATCTCTCGTGTTGTTCCCCACAATATCCATCCGTGCTCCTGTTACAATGGTAGGAGCAAGTGACAAAGGAGTGTGAGGGCTATGTGCCACATGGTATCAAGGGCCCATCCAGGCCACCAGACCATGCGCACGTGCTGTGGGGACGTGGAGGTGTCAGAGAGGAGCACACAGCCCCTTGTGCACACAGCACTGAACTGGGCACTCGCCAGGATGCTTTCAGCAGCTCTCACAAATTTGTCTTCTTAATGCTAATGGTCATCAAATGGAAAGGAAAATAAATTTTTGTTCATATTCCTACAGAATGAGGGCTACCAAGTCTTAGGACTAGAGTGCCCTTCCAAGCTTGCTTTAGATCCAGTTTTAATTTCCCTGAAGCTGTCACATTAACAGATCTCCATGTTTTTTCCTTACTGATGCAATCCAACAACTTTATTGAAACTTAAAAAATAAGAATAAATGATGCACTCACTGCTTAGTGTTTGTGTGTTTTTATTGTTTGCAGTTAAAGCAGGGCAGCTTTGCACAGGAAGACATCACCAAGTCACTCACTATGTTGAGTACTTACATTCATTTGGAGATAATAGACTTTAAACTTGCCCAGTTTTGATTTACAGACATAAATTAGTAATAAAAATCTCTAATTACTTTAAATACTTTGTGTTGATAATTAAATTGTAAAGGGGGCTATAAATGGATGGGAACAAGAGAATATGTTCCCATTAATATTTATACATTTTTCTGGCATCAGTCATCTCCCTGTAAATTTTTTGAATACAGGACAGGACCTCATAAGTTCTTGTCTTTCATAAAGAAACTCTGTGCATCTCCATTTAAACCATCTAAATAACACCAACACTTAAAGCATATAAAAATATATATTCATTTTCTTCCTTATCATACTTCTTTGGTTTCTGAAGAGAGAAAACAAAGGCTTTTCCTAAAGAGGGAAAAAGAAAGAATACAACTTAGATTGGTTTTAAAATGTCCTGGACTGGGTGACAAAGTGAGATTCTTTACAAACCAAGAAATATGTCAGATATTAATTCATGGCTTTATAGAAATGAACAGTACAAAAATGTATAGTCTTGTGTGGCATTTCCTTATGCTCAAAGTTCATAAATTAATATTAACCCCAAAGTTCAAGAAAACTGCAATAGAGATGTACTCAGACTGCTGACAGTTTCTGAGAGAAACTTGCAAAGATCAGTATCATAGATTTTGATATGGGGAAGGGTTTTACAAAGAGATAGTATTGACTTTTAAGCATCCTCTCCGTGGGCACTGGCAAAACAAGAACAGAAATTGCTTATGACATGCCTTAAAGCTCAGCAACTTTTTGAAGGGATCTGTTCATCTGAAACAAAGCAAAAAAAAATCACTGAGTAATTGATTGTTACTCCAGCATAAAAAAATTTTATATTTCTGGGGTTTTTTGCACTAGGTGTTATTCAGTGGTTGAGTACCAAACAAACAAAGATAAATTAAGTCATTCACTCTCAGGAATTTCAGAAGTGAAGTGGTACAGTGTCGGTGATAACCATCTAGTCTTACACAAAGTACATTTTCTTGCTTTCACAGGAAGATCACAAAAAAGAGTCATTTTTATCCGGTTCACTAATTAAATTAACAAGCTGAGTGAGTATACATTAATAATACATAAATGAGATGCTTTTCGCTTCTATCATGAACAAATTTTATGAGCTTTTAAGTATTTATTATGGTGGAGTCTCAATATGAAATATAGCTCCTAGGACCCAATGTCAAATTTAGGGCTCTGATTTCCCACCCAGGTTCCTCCAGTCCTTATTGATGCCAATCACAATTCCCATGTATGCTATTAGTTAAATAACACTGTGTTCGATATCCCATAGTAGAGTGGCAGAGTGCTGGAATTATCTCCAATGTGTAGGTGTGTATCAATATTTGAATCCTCTTTACATTGCTGGATCTAGCAGGACACTGTATAGGTACATCCTGGCTGGCTCAAAATGAATGTCTCTCTAGCCCAGTAGCCTGTGATTGACAAAGCCAAATAGGGGACTCTTAGGGAAACAGTACAAGAAAGTGTGAAGGAATCAAATGGTGTTTGTGCTGGGATGTACTCTTAAACTCTGATGTGGTGGTCTGGGGTTGCTTGGTTGCTTATTGTCCACATGGCTTCCTACATAGGCAGCAGAAATAGTACTGTATGGGCTGAGGCTGCATCTCACTAGTGTTTTGGTTGAAAGTAGTAATCAGATTTTTACAGAATTTCCAGCTGTCTCCTTTTACCATCTACTGATTTGATTCACAGTGTGGCTTTGGATTTCTTTGAGAACCAAACTAAATAAGAAGCTCTCCTCCTGGTTTGTATTAGATGCCCTCAAAACCCAGATGGAGCCACAAGGCTACAAATAACTGACTGATGCTTTGAATGGCTTTGAAACATAGGCACGATAAGGAAGTTTAACCCAGAGGACCAGGCTGAATCTAACCTGAAATAAAATCCTGTAATTGTATATAGTGTAAATGCAGAGACTTCAATACTGATCTCTCAGGCTATGACTGAGAGGGCAAAGCTGCAATTCTTTCTTGAACTACTGAGCTGCAAACCAGGCTCTTTCCACTATCTTTGCTGAAAGAGACTTTAGCATAAGGAACTCCATAAAACCAGGTACTGATGGGAATTCATGAACCCATGTAGCAGCACTTAATATTAAAAATATTACCTACATATACATCTCTCAGACATAATTTTCGAAGCTGCTATCTTCTTGTTCACTGAAATAAAAATTTAGCTAGGAAGTATAAAGCAACAAAATGAAAAAGGACAAAGCTCTTTTTTTGTCTCAAATTGCTCTACACAGTTTACCAATTAGTTCCGTTGACATTGAATTTATTGAAGTCCTGGATACTTTCAGTGATAATAATGAGTCAACCAACAAAATTAGATGAAATAGTATTTATAGAGCAGGGCAGTGGGTTTCAGGTACTGGTTATTACCTATTAACCTGCTTCAGAGAGGAGGAAATTAAACCACAGCAAAAAGGGACTGCCCAGTTACAGAGTGGCTGTGGAGTCCCCTTTCTGTGATGTGTAGTCACATCCTGGACCTCAGAATTCCCCTGTGTGGCATCTGGCACATGTGGGAGGGTGTGTGGACAGGCACACTGGCACGTAACCATCTAGAAACCAGCTGATAATGCAGGATGTATTGTAAGCTACTGTTGCTCTGAGCAGCAATAACTAGCTGCCTGGCTTAGGGAATTGTAGGGCACCAATCACTGTAGAATCTAAGTGCCAATAATGCTTAACATTTATTTTACACTTTGCAGAGTTAAAGTGCTGTAGGAACATTAGCTAATTAATTATTGCATCTCCCTTGTGAGGTGGGTCGGTTGGTAAGTATTAGTCCCATGTTAGAGATAGGAAAACTGAGATGCAGTGTTTTCCCCTTTTATTTTTCTATTGTATTCCGTAAAGCTCCAGACACTCTCTAGAGGAGTTTGCTCCAAGTTACTTGCCCAAAGTCACTACTCAAGCTGGGTTCCTGAGCAGTAGTATAAAATTTGACTTCAGGTTCCTTCTCTCTTGCTCAACCCTCCACACCCAACGCAGCCTGTTTCTGGATGGTAAGGAGACTGTTAAGTTGCACACATGCACACAATAAAAAGCAAACAAATCAGAGCTAGAGCAACAAACCCAGTGCTCTGACAGACCCGCTCAGTCCAGAACTCCAAAAAACTAATTTGGGTACTCTGCTACCTCTACTACAGGTTTCCCACACAGCACCAGAAATAAGGTAGATCTGCAATGCCTTGTGAACAGGCATCCAGAGGCAAAAAGAACCTTTCAAGAAGTGTGAGCTGTGCTTCTTCGTTAACCTGCTGCTTGAGAAGCCCAGAGCAGTGACAGGATTGGGATACCTGGAAACTCAATAATATTTGTCAAATCTGTCTGTACTGTTCAGCATTCAAGTCACTGGAAGTTGCCATAAAGTCCAAAGACTGACTTTTGTTGCATGAATACATGTTCTAGCAGAAATCAGATTTCCATTGAACTAGGTTTTTTTTTTGGGAACAGCTGTCAGGATCTTGCAAGAACTTGCTAGAATAACCAACACCTTCTCCATTTTTGGTGTTTTTGAAAGAGAAAGCAATCCATCCTTCGACAGTAAATGCAAGATCCCTATACTTTGACTTGTACAGGTTATGTTTGGAATTGGGAAACGATTGGTCCCAAGAACTTAGCGATCATAAGTCAGGTTGCCAAATAATCTGATGAATACTGGGTTATTATTTGCTAGTCACCTTTTGGTAAACCCAGATAGTACTTTCAGCCTCACCTTGCAGTTGTCTGCACTGAAATCATGATTTAGCTTTTTTCATTCTTAGCTGTGAGTCTGATCTAATCACACGCTTCTAACAGTTGATGTTTTAAGAAACCCCCAGGATTCACAAGACCCGGCAATTTCAAAATGCAATTCATAAAGCTAATTGCAATTCTTCATGTAAGTAGAACTAATTACGTCTATGTACTTGACCTTTAAACACCAGTTTTGTTTTCTCTCTGAGACTTTTGTGGTTTTAATTTCTTCACCTCTCTGTTTATTGTTCTTAATCAAATTGTGCCCTCAAATGATTAAGAACTCAAATTAAGGTTTATACTTTTCTTTAAGTATGTGATGGAAAGAAGAGGGTTAATGCAAACACTTTCAAGGCAATATTTAAAATATTTAAATTATTAGTTTGGCTGATTTAAATACTTCTTCAAAGTGCTAATAAAACAAATATTGTATTATGCTAGTAGACAAGATCCAATGAGGAAAGTTTCCCTATAAAATTATTACAGATAATGTAATAGCAAGGTGCCTTCCCTAATTAAGCAAGGCGTAAATCAAAAATATATAATGAAGAGTGCACTTGATTTTAAAAATCACTTTAAATAAGATAAAGTCTAATCAGTGGCATAGGCAAGAATATAAAAAAATCATTTAACATTGTGTTCTGGCAGCAGCCTTTGAAAAACCGCTTCTGGTAGCCTTCCCTGGCATTCGCTAAGTATTGGCAGCCTTGGCAAACTGGCAGGAAAGAAGATGCAGAAATTATCTAATTTAAACATTTGAATCATTGTGTGTTGGTTCCGCCAATCTTTGCGCCCTACCCTTGGGTTCTCCTGCACCGTCCATCACCGCTGTACTGCGGATTGGGCTGGTGCCTGCAGCTAATGAATACTGCATTGCCTCCCCTCGTTTCATCTCACCTATCAAGATGGAAATGCGAAATACTGTACATGTATCTCATCCTGCCTCTTACCGTCAACGTAACCGTGAAGCAGTGTCAAAGAGGGGGAGGCTTGGGTGGACGGATGGGCTCGGGCTGCTCTCGCTCCTGACCTGGTGCCTCTACTGGAAAGCTGACACCCCTTGCTGTGGGCAAGTTGTAATATGGTTTGTTTAATAGGGTAAATCATGCTTTTATCACTGGAAATAAGATGTGGTGGAGACACGTTGTCATGGTTACTTAGCCATTTCCCCAGAGTCACAACACCAGTGTCCCGGAGGGGACATAATTCTATTTCATGCATATTCATGAGGCTAGCAGGTGCTTTGGCACTTTAATTATATATTTTGTAAATGGCTAACTGTAAAATTGTGACAGAAACACAGAGTAAAAAGGATAAGAAATGGATTTGGAAAGCAGGCAATAGGATTGTCAAGAAAAGAAAAAAATGGTCCAGGTTTCTGAAGGCCAGTGCCAGAATTTAAAATAAATACATATGTTTCCTAATTATTTAGGAAAGTCAAGGAGATACTGAAAGTTAAAATCTCCAGGTAGGAGGGTATGTGAAAGAAACTTTACAGAATTGACTTCTTCTATGCAATTTTTCTATAGGAAAGCTGCTCAGCTCATGGAAATGGCAACAAGAGTGAGAGTAAGAGAGACAAGATTTAATAAAATATTAATAACTCTTAAATAATTCAGAAAAGCCCCCCCAAACAACAATAAAACATGTAACTACAAAAAATATTGGCAAATGATTGGTATCATCAGATGAGTCCTTTCATGCCTGTTCAAGAGGTTTTGTAAGTTAGTGCACTTCATTTAGCTGCTGTCTCCCCATGTTACTCATGACCCACCAGCTCCTGCTGTCCTGGGTGTTAATTATTGTCCTTCAGTTTTTTTAGCTCAGTACAATAGAAAGTACAGCTTTAAGTCAGAATAACCTGTAAATACAAGGATTTTCCAAAATATCTCCAGATATATGAGCTGCTGTGTAATTACTGTATATTAAAATATTATACAATCTGTGCATGTTTTTACAGGTAACTGATATTTAAACATTGGATAATATGTCCAACAGTAAGATGAAATCACAAAATCCAGAAAACCTCTGAGTACTGATACCTGTTGGACATAAAAGGTTTATGCTGAAATAATAAGCCTTTACACCTAGTTTGCCTTATATGTGTCTCCTATCACTGAAACACAACTGATCATGTTAGGGATGTTTTGGACTGGACCAAAGATTTCTGGAGTTGACAGGAATAAACCTATTCACAGAAGGTGAATAAGCTGTGAATAATTTTTCTAGTAGTGTCCCACTTCTTTTTACTGTACCTCTTACAGAGAGTTGGGGAACCATTATTTAATGTAAAATGTCAAAACTTCAAATTTATTTTTTATTTGGTGGGATTGAAAATGAGTCTGTTCACTATTTTTGTGAGTGACTTCAAGTCACATGAGGCATTATTTTGTTTTGAGGACATTCACTTGGGATTTGAGATGGTTTTATTCTGTTACTTGGATATATAGAGACACATGCTCTGTCTCTCTCTTCTTCTCCATTTCTCCTTCTTCCAACCTAATTTTCGCCAAAATTGATATGCTTCCACAAAGTATTTTCCTTTTGACAGAAAACTGCATGGAAGTGAATGATTTTTCAGCTCTTTTAACTTAATCTGGTTTTATGTTCTTGAGGATCTTTTTTTTAAGAGAATCATATCAGGCTTTGCTTTCATGGGCATTTGGCTCAGCCACATTCGGCAGAGTATTGTAGAGTTGTTTTTAACTCAGGTCACCTCACAGGACCTGCAAACATATTCAAGAAAGAGGGAGGAAAAAGCAGGGGTAGAAAGAAGAATGAGTTGCTTATATCAAGAAAAATGTTTGTGTAACTGCAGGTTTTGGTAGAGCAATGATAATGTGGCCTTCGAAACACTTCTGAAGCTGCTTTGACTATTCCCAGGTCCTTCTTTGCCCAATAACTGCTATTCCGGAGTGAATTCAGGAGGTACAGGAGCCAAAAAAGTCACACTTACACTCGAGGTGAAAAACATCCATAATCAATTGAAGTGTGGACTTAAAATGTTAAGAAGCATTGTTTTCCCCTGTTACAAGTTTGCTGAAATGTTTATGTTCTTCTGGGAATGTTTCATGACAAAGCATGTTATGCTTACACAGGTTTTTATACAGTCTAAGGCTCAGTGTTGATTATGAGACTTCTCCTCCAGAAAAAAGAATCTCCGAAAATATCTCAAGATATATTCATTTTTTGAATGTTGGAAGCATTTTCTTCACTCTGTTGTGGACTTCAAGCCTAGGAAGTAACTTAGCTGTTTTCTATGCAATTCTAGGCAGCAAAAGTAAGGGCACTGCTGGTATGGACACATACCGTAAAATGTGTGTTCAACAAAGCCAGAAGACCAAAAAAGAGCACTCTGAGATACACTGCAGTGTTCATTAGATAGAGCAGAAACTTCCTAAGAAGAACATACATACATTTAGACAATACCTTTGGAGAGAGGTATATTAACATTTCTCTCATGGCAGTGTCAATTGTTAAATAGAGTTGCATACTGCTCAGGTATAGAAGAGATTTCTGCAAAGAAATACTCAAAAAAAGAGTCATTTTCAGTTGCTATGGCACCAAAGGAATTCAGGCAAACCTGAGCTGCTGTGGCCACATTTCCTTGTGGTTACAGATGTACCTGGCACTGTCCAATCCCTGCTCCAACATGCCCCTCACCGTTGGCTGGAAGTTGCTGCCCTCTAGGCTTTAGCAGCAGAGCTGCTCCTGCAACTCCTCCCTGGCTTGTGTGGGTCCAAATGAGCCACGTTAACTAACTGAACTAGATCTTTGCTAGCACAGCTGGGTATTAGTGAGTCAGGTTAGGGAGAGCTCATACAGCCCTACTGAAAGGTCTGCAGAGGCACTGTGCTCCAGCAGAGGCAGGGACTGGGCAGCTGGAGTGCTCTAAAGGCAGAAATCCACTGAGATGGTAACGACCTGGCAACAAGGAACATGTCCATTGATTCTCCATGCAATTCCTCCAGAAGAATCATGATTCAGTGGAGCACTCAAGCATGTATTTGCACATCCTTAAGATGAATGGGATGGAAGCTGAGTGAGCCCAGGATGTAGGTTCTGTTGCTTTCAACAGAGCAGGATTTCATTCCTTGTATATAAGCCCTTTGCACAAGGGGCCTTGGGACCCTCCAGCTGCTCAAAGACAAGTACAAGAGCAAGCACTTTTGGCTAAATCAAAGACTGAGTCCATCTTGCAATGCGAAGTGTGGGCCTCTGTGACACCACTGTATCCCCTTTTGCTCCTACTTGGGCCTAGTAGTCAACGTGCCAAATACAAAACTTAAAAGGAATGGGAATCAAAACTGCCCTCTTGCATCTGCACCAGCAAATGCACCTCAGGGGCATGTAGTACCCCAGTTACTACTGTATTTAGGCACCTCATGTATTTATCCTCAGAACTCCTCCATGGGATGAGGCAGTGCTGCTAATCCTGCAGTTCTGGCAGCTCAGTGGGGACAAATGGGTGCCCAGTGCCACACAAGTAGTTCACCATCAGGCCTTGCTCTCCCATGGCTCATTCTAATGCTCCTATGCTCAAGACCATGTTCCCTCTCACCAAATGTTTTACAGAAAGTGTACTGCCTTGTGTGCATCATATTCTAACTGCATGAAAAGATATCTGACTACCACATACAAACCTGCTCTAGAAACCTCTACTGTTGCCAAAAAAACCCACTACACAGAGTTTTTATGAAGCTCTTATTATGAGAGAGACAAAAGATTGCTTCGATAGATGAAAATGTTGCTGGAGAAGCATTGTAGGAGGTCAAAACTTGACACTGGCTATGAGGGGTTGGGCAACAGAAGGGGCTGGGCTTCAGAGAGCACTTTCCCAGCTCCTAAGCAAAAGGAAGTGGTGGCCGTTGTACGTTGCTGGAATGGGCTGTTGGATTTGCACAGCATTTAACAACATCTGATGCTGGTTCATGCCCGAGCTGCTCAGGTGCTACCTCTCTGTAAATATGACTTTAAACTCAACCTCATAGTCTTTTAAAAATCTGAGGTGCAAGTGAAGAGCTTTTCAGGAGCAAAAGTGAACCTGGAGCATTATGCTCTCCTATAGCTGAAAATTTGAAATAAATAAAACTGGAAAAAAGAAGTCAGAAAAAGATCTTAGGAAGTTCCTATTTTACTCCTCTGTCTTTGTAACTCTGTGGCATCTTGCCCTGTTTATTCCACCTCTGACATGGGCTTAAGGATCTCTAGTGAAAGAAATACTGGACCACAACAAGCAATTTCTTCCACTTCATTACAGTCCTAGTTAGAAAGGATTCCTAAAGTCAAGACTGTTTCTATTATTCAACTCATTCACCAAAGATGTGGCAGAGCATTCTCGTGCCCTGTAACAACCTTTTAGATATCTGAGGACTGGTGTTAAATCCATTTTCTGCCTTTTCTTCTTTAGATTAAACAATCCTAGATTTTAAAATCTTTCTTCCAAAGTCACCTTTTGATCACCCCTTTCCTCCTCTATGTTGTTTTTGTTTTGTTCTTTTTCAAAGTTACCTCCCCTGTTCCAACCCAAGGCTATACACAGCATTTCAGCCAAGACATCAGTTCTGAGAAAAGATAGAAGATTAATTTGTAGTAGAAAAAATAGGATTTTGGTAAAAATTGCACTGAAGACTTACCTGCCGCTTGCCATGTCATCCATTGCACTGCACTGAAGCAGGCCTTTACAGGATTTAATGACAAATACTTTCGTTTTGATCATAAACCACTGTAATTGCAATGCAAAAATTTCTCTGTCTTCCCTATAATCTCTTCTATCAGGTAGAAGCGTGTCAAAACCTTGCTAAAGTCAAGGTGCGTATCATCTACAGATTGCCATTACCCACAAGGCCCATTACACAGCCAGGAAAGAAAATAAGGCTCATTTGACATAGTATGATACATAAATATTGATTTCCAGATGCTTTACTTCTTACGGAATTTTTCCGAGGATTGAAGTTAATTTGACTTTTTCAGTAACTCAATTCCCCCTTTTGCTTAAAAAAACCACAATATTGTGCTTTTCTAGCTATCTAGTTCTTCATTCCCTCTCCACGGGTTCCCAGGAAGACTACTAATGACTCTGAGAGAGCTTCAGACAGTCCTCTAAGTAGCCCATAAAAAATTCATCCGACTCAAAGGATTTTTTAAAAATGAAGTTAAATGAATATCCTTTACCTATTCTTGCCCTTTTCTGGGGAAAAGTCTTTTTTTTTTTTTTTGTTTCTGATTTTAATCATGCCAGCTGCATGCTCACAACTGACCTTGCAATTGATGAGGATGCAGGAACCCCACTTCACACACAGGCCTACTCTGCATCCTTTTTGCAACTTTTTTGCCTCATGATTGTTCCACTGACACGGTTCTTGTCTTACGTCTTACTCCCAGTGCACATGCAGAATGATTTTTTTCCTACCCTTGGTGCTGCCGCCTTATAGTGGTTCAGTCCGCATTCCAGCTTTTCTTGTTTTGTCCTTACATGCTCCTGGTAATCTTTCATACTCAATCCATCGTATCTGAGCATGGCTTCTTCCTTCTGTGCAGCCCACGCACGTGCTGGTCAGTCTGTCTCCTACTGCAGGGACTTTCCAGCACTGTCAAAGCCCCCTTGCTATCACTGAAAGCTACTCTCTCTTGATCAGTTGCTGTGGCCCTCCCACCATGTAAGTACCTCAGGTCTTTTCCTCTATAATTATTATCTATAAAATTTTCAGGTGGTTTTAGTCTTCTGTACATGCCAGGCTTCCAGGAAGTAAATAGATCCAAACTGAGGCAACACCTCTCCTATTTTCTCCTTGCCTGCTCTGTCTTCCATATTACTATTCAAGTCATGCCATTTATCCCACCAAGACTCTGTTACGCCAATTAAGTCATAATTTTGATCTTGTATTAAGACTTCCAGCTCCACCTGTTTATCCCAAATATTTCTTCCATTAGTATACAGACATCTAAAGTATTCAGCGGACTGATTCACTGCTCCTCGTGTCTCTCCTGTGACTCTATTTGAATACCAACATCACTGAAATTTTAGGTCCCTATCAGGCTGCTCTTGTTTATGCTAACTTTTTTTTCCTAGTCAACCCCTCCCTCAATCCTACTTTAAAGCCCTTCTAACTAGGTTAGCAGTTTGCTGGATCAACAGCATGGAGCCAGTGCAGCAGTAAAACCTGAACACCTTCCAGCAGCATCTCAGGCTATGGCAGGCAGCACCCCTTCTTCCCCATACCTGCCTCCCTGATACAGCAAACAGCAAACCTCCTCTCTTCCCTTTAGAAGAGGGTCATCAGCTTTCTCAGCTCTTCCTTATTTTGGAGGAGGGCTAGCTGCAAATCTCATATCTGGGGTCGGGTGTGTGATTTTTCCTTAGCATTAGGATTTAAATATTGTTTGCTCTCTGGATAAACATGACTGTTCTTGATTTCCACATCTGCCTCAGGAGGGAGCCAGCTCCTGCATCCCTACCTGTGGGGAAGCTGTTTCCTTCTCCACTGATGGTGCTGCTCCCTGCTCTAGGTAGCCAGTCTCTTTGTGCTTAGAAGTGTCCTCACACACTGTGTCCTTGGGCCCTCCTGACTCCTTTCCCTGAAGCTCCCTGACTTGCCACCAAAGACACCCATGGATACGGGCACCTCTCCTACCTTCCCCACTGGAAGGGAGAGAGAGGCCTCATTCCTTGTAAATCCAACCCAATACAGGGTCTGAGTCATCCAGGATCAGCATTCCTCACCTGAGATGCACCTCCTCGGTGCAGACCAAAGTCAAAGCTTGTCTTAACGTACGGGTACAGCCAGACTGATCTCACTCCACCCTTAAACTGAGAGGTAAAGAGCTGCTCTTCTCTGGGAACAGGCTAGATGCTCCAGGGGGTATCTTCTGTTCATGGCCGTCAGTATCAGCCTGGGCACAAACCCACGATGAGATAGCTTCAGCTGGTCCTTTAAATATCCTATACAAAATTCATCATACCCGGAGGACTTGAAAACACCAGAGAAGGGAGCCTTACAGCTTTCACATCACAGCTAGCTCATCAAGTTGACCTGCTTGGAGTCCAGGCAATGCAAGTGCATGTCCCGCTGCTTCTCTTCAGGCAGGCATGTTTAAAAAATACTCTTCTGCCTCATTTTTGTAAATGTAGAAGATGACAGTCCTGCCACCGCAGCTGGTCATGTGATTTTTTTTCCCTCTAACTGTTATGTTCTAATGAAGGAACATTTTGTTTAGCATGTGAAATGGTAAGTAAATCATAGGAAAACATACAATAGTTGCATTTTGTTATAAACAATAAGTACCCACTAGGAAAACACTAGAAGAATGAAACACTCTTCCTTTTCCTGTTGACTATGTGTACTTTGCTTTCAGGCAAAATGGCATTTCCCTCCAAGACCTGAATCACCATTCTTTGCCAGCACTAGCTATTGACATAACTTCCCAAGTTTTTGTTATTCCTCTTATTGATTATTACTGCCAATACACATAAAGCTTATACCAGCATGCAGCTCCTCCCAAGACAGTGCAAATGTCCTCACAAGAAATCTGATCGCTCGCTCACAAAGGTAGGGGAAGGTGTGAGGAACTAGAAATAATAAGTGTGGTACCAATCGAACTAGAACTATTGTAGTCTATGCACCTGTTTATCTGAATATGCTATTTTATACAGAATGGGGAATTTCTAACATTGTAGTTACTGCTGGATCTGATTTGGACAGATCAAAGTGATAATTATCATGTTCTAGAAATCCTTATTTTTGATGATGAGGTTTTTTAAGCCTATAACAACACATAGCTCCAATTGCAAAAGCTTAAAATTGCCTCTTCAGTAGAAGCAGGGCTTTGATTTCATCTAATTTGACCCTTCTACCGCACTTATAAGTGCACTCCAGTGTGGCTAGAGATAAAAACTTTGAAATTTAAATGTGCAACTTGCAGCTGAGGTTGAATTTGCGAGCTAGGACACAGAGTACCTTTTGATGAGCAGCAGTTTTCATTACAGCTGTCAGAAAATACCTCCCCATTAGGAAGCGATGAGTACATTTAATTCAAGTCCAACCCTTCCAACATCATCACTTACAGACACTCTTCTGCTCTGTGAGTGAGGTTCTAATAATACACTGAGCCATGTGGGACACACCAGGGTGATTAATGCTTGGATGTGAACATGTATTGCACAGAGTATATATTTCCCCCTTAAATGAATATATCTGGTTTTCATTGATATTGAGGTAGATTTGCTCTGTACTTGCTCACATGAGGAAGCCTAGAACTGTGGGATCTATCATTCAGTAATAGCTCCTGATAACACTAACACTTGGAACATGGCAAAGTAAAAAATGTGAATTCATATTCACTTTTAATAAACTGGGGTAATTAGTCAGTTGAAATGCAATAGAAAGTGACAGCCTGTGACACATAAAAGACTGCAGACTGACAAAGACAGAGCTATTCTTCATTGCACTAACATCCGTTTCTTCATCAACATTGAATTTTTTCAGTCTCTTGGCATTTCAATTACATTATAAAATGAAGGGCTAAAATCCTGTCTCTGCATTTTTCCCTCTCCTCTTTGAAACTAAAGTAAAGAAAAGAGAATAAAAGAGAAAAATCCTCTCCTCAATTTGCTTCTGTATCCCCTGAAACTATGTCAGTGGGCCACAGCATCCCTAGTACCTGTGGCGCATGCAGGAAAAGGTGTTCAAGCCTTGACTTCATTGCAGTGCTGCTGGGACTGTGAAATCCCACCGAAGGAAACTGCGTGGAAGACAGTGAAAATGGGGAAAGATAGGTAAAAACCCCAGCAAAAACCTTTATGATTGAAACAAATGTAACCATGAAACTCAAGATGCTTTAGATATTCCTTTGCTCTTTGCTGGCATCATCAGTATTTCCCTCTGCATCGCCCATGCCCAGCACCTAAGGAGTGTCTAATGGGCCAGCTGGGCAACTCATTTCTGACAGAAGGGGATGTCATGTTTCCACCTCACCTGCTTCCCCTTTCCCCAGTGCTTCCATCCCTTGTTGGTCTGCAGGGTGCTGGGAGCCAGGATCAGCAGCACAGTTGGCAGGGTAGTGACCTCATCCCCCAGGGATGCAGTCTCATGGTACTCCAGCAGAGCAGGGCCTCTCTGTTCCAGCTCACCTTTTGGGAGCAGCCGTGAATCAGATGGCTCTGCCCAAAATATTCCTGGTTCTTAGTTTCCTCTTTTTCATAATGATTCTTAGTAAGGTCCTCATCTGGGTACATAAATGGTGCTGTCTTGTAGATGGAGATGATGAGCAGCTACACTTGTGTCATTTCAGCCTATATAGAGAGAAGCAATATCTTTTATTGGATCACCTGGGACAACAGTCAGAAACAGACCAGATTCCAGGCACAGGAGTCCTTCCTTGGGACTGAAACAGCCTCACTCAGCACCTTGGATCAGCCTAGTGACCAGAGCACTGCTACTCTTCCCACTCTTCAGGTCCTCTGGAAATCTTACCATAGGCCTCCAGCAGAGGAAAAGAAATGAACAGAAAGTATTTTTGCATGAAGAACAAATGACATTTAAATCCTCTTTTTAAATGACATATGGGCATTTTGCTGTGCAAAGCCTCAGTTTGTTGACTGGTGAAAGATCAACGACTTACCTCCCAGGCATGCTATTTTGTTAATTTTTGTATATTGTTTTGAGAGGCTCAGATGGAAGGCACCAAGGCTGAGCTGTATAATTTTCTCAGAAGCCTCATGGTCTCATTTGGTTCATTTATATGTCAAAGCAGCTTTTAATTTCTCAGTTGTTGGGCTCAAGTCTTAAAATACACCAGCAGCCAGAAGGTCCCCTGTAAGTATCTGCATGAAAGGGTCAGGTTTTCAACTGTTTCTAGTCTCCTGCAGTTACTATTGTTTTAATAGAGGTGTGCTGTTCAAAAAACTTAGCTCCCAGCTGTAGGCATGAGCACTTCTACTGCTGCTCATACTTCACAGCACAGTCACTACTTCTATCACCTCAGTGAAAAATGGGTCTAGAGTGGATTTGTAGCCTAACTAGCATCCATGGGAAATGGTGATGGTCTGAACTGCCTCCACTGCCTACCTTTGAGTCTTATTTTCAGTGAAAAAGGAGTAATCTTTGCAGAAGTGAAATAAGCAACCATATATTTTGAATACATCTTACAAGTCTCAGAGAGGGTAAAAGGCAAAAATATGTTAGCAGCCTTATTGGAATTATTCATTTGTGAACAGTTTTAATAAAAAGTATTGCCCCGAGGTGTTCCTCTCAGTCCTTCCATCTGTCCCTGAGGTGCTCTGCAGAAGGTGCAACCTGAGTACTGTGACACGCTGCTGAACGCACCTCTTATCTTTTCTACTCTCTAGCTGGACTTCTTATGTCTGATATATTCATTCTATTGATAGTAAAGTGTGTTTTGATAACTGGGTAAACCAAAATTCTGAATTTTAATCAGTCAGGGATATGAACTTGAACCTACACTTATAAGTTTGAAATTCATTGCCTAGAAATGTTTTGTTTGCTTGTTTTTTTTTTTTTTAAGTAAAATTTACCTGTATGAATTAGTCTTTCAAAAGAGTCATCAAGAGATTGGATCTGAAGTGCAGGCCAGTGCCTCAAGCAGCATGAAGTATTGACTTGGTTGTCAACACTGGTGAAACTAAATCATTTTGCACCAGCTGAGGGCTCTGCATCGTTTTTTTTTAAACTCAGGGAACTTCTCACAGATAAGGCTTTATTCTCACCTTTTCAGCCAGCAATATTCATGGTCAAAAATAAAGTGTTCCTCTGCCAGGTCACTACAGAAGTGAGATAAATGTGCAGATGAGGATGAAGTCTTAACCATAGTTTACTTTGAACCCTTAGATTTTGTTCATTACCTCTTGAGTTACTCATTCTAGCAAATCACCTTGGCTCTGGCAGAAAATACAAGGGAAATAAACTGGAGGCTGTTTTCACCTTAAGCGGCCAAGTGGTTAAAGGACTGGCATGTAAACAGCTCTGCTGCACCTATGCTGTATTATGAAGTCCAGTGGGATTCAGCTTTAATCTTGAGAGGGGAGTGTGAGGGGTTTGTTTTTCACTGGGGCTTTAGCCTACAGTTAAGTGCAAACACCTGCTGAAGTACTGGTAATTAGTAGGTAATTAGTAGCTAATGTTCTTAGAATTTAAAAAGAAAAGCTTACATAAGTAATTACTTACTATTTCTTATAATGTGCTGCTTTTCCTGAGATTTCATATCCCCAGAACATTTGCCAAGTTCCTAGGTTCCTCAACATACTAAATTGTTTATTAATTACACACGTATATTGCTTGTAGAAAAAATAAAATGCATTAAAACGCTGGAAACAGGAGTGAGTTATCTTTTAAATTACAGCACAAGACTCATTGGAAATGACAGAATTCACAGAGGATAACAGCTTTAGGAGGAGCATTAATTTGGTGCTGGGGGAGGAGGATGGTGGTGGCTGGAGCAGTGAAAGCAACAGCTGGGTAGCCCTGAATGAGTTTCTTTTACTTGGATAGGGGATAGAGAGAGACGAAGTGAGAAGCTGCCTTTGTGGTGGGTGTTTTGCTCAGGCCAGTAAATGTATAGCACAGCTGTGGACCCCCAACTGGATTCATGCTTTCCCAACTCTATTCACACATTTCAGGTGTGCTACAAGTTAGGGGCTCCTCTGACTCCACAGCCGAGTGGTTTGCGTTGTATTTCCCCTCTTGTAGAAGGATCACTTCTGGATCAATGGAAGAGCTGAAACACCTGCCTTGTCAAACTCTTTCTGCAGTCAGCATTCGCCATTTTCATACATGAGAACTCTTTAGGGAAAGCTTTTCTACATGCTTTAGACAAGGACTCGGAGATGATGCAGCTATTGAGGCTGTGATTGCACTTACCAGCTGCCAGCCTTGCTCTTGCAGTGTATGTGACATGCTTTACACAGAGGCAGAAGAGCAGAGTGCCTGCTGAGTCCCCAGCTGGAACTGGGTGATGCTCACAATGTGTCCTTGTGTAGGGCCCTGCTTGCAGCTCAGCATGAGCCCCATCCTCTGTGGCAGTGGGGTACACACCCCTCGTCCTCTCTGAGGATGATTCTCCTTCGAGGTTCAGTGAGGCAAAAGCAAGTTTAGTAACAGCAAGGACCACACAAAGGCAAATCGCAGTTCTACAGAGTGGTCCTTGCAGGGAAGAGGTTGAATGTCACTCTCTGAGCTCCTGCACTGGAGGGACATAAAGCCTTGAGCTCTGCCATCTTCCCTGAAGTCACGCTGTGCAGCAAGGCCAAGGGGACAACAGAGCTCGTTCGGGATCTTCTCATCCCGAGAAGTAGGACAGGGACTTCTGGAAGAGCTGACATGGGAAAACCTCCCTGCCTCTCAAGGAAGTTCATCAGTTTGAAGGAGCAGCCTTGCAGACAATGGCCCTGGTGATGGTGGGGAATGGTCCTGGAGATAATTTCCTTTATCCTGTTTTACCCTACTTCACTTAGGACTTCCTAAACTAAGAGCTTGTGGGGCAGTCTGGACATGGCTGTGATGTTTTAACAGAACAGTGATTCAATTGAAAATGGAACCACTCTTTAAAGATAAATCATGAGCTGAAGTCCTTCTTTTATTGTTGCTATTCACAACAGTTGTTTTGTTTTTTTAGCTTGGCAGTGAATAAGGAAAAACAAACAAACATTCGCAAATTGGACTAATTGAGATGAAAGCTGCTGGTAGGCACCAACTTAGCATACAGCTTGGGCTTCCTCAGGGTTTTAGGTCCTCCAGCATTCTTATTATTCTTTTCCAATCAATTAAGCTGAATGCAAATGGCAAAAAGTGAAATTAAAAGGAAAAAAAAAAAAAAAGTGGAAAATTACTTCAAAAAACTCACCCGAAAAACAACGCCACTCCAGGGTGGAGGAGAGTTGGCTGTTTCAACCACATATAGCTCTTAAGAAAAACACCCACATTTTCATGCAGAGTTCTAATACTAGCTGACTAATCTCTTTGAGGTGTTCACCTTGGAACGCTCCAAACCCAGCTGTATCTTAATAACAACTAATATCAACTCCTCTCACACAGAGGCAGCAAGTCTCTGAGGAGGTGCATAAGTGCTAGGGCAGCATTTGTTTCCTGAACAACGGGTCTGATTTCACCTGGTGAAGACAAGCCCAGCAAAATCATAGAATCATAGAAGTGTTTGGGTTGGAAAAAACCTCTAGGATCATTGAGTCTAACTATTAACCCAGTACTGCCAAGTCCACTGCTAAACCATGTCTCTAATTTGCTTTAGATTCATACACCATTTACCACAACTCAGGATTTCCTGAACTGCAAACAGCATTGCCTGTCAAGGCAAATAAAACCCCTGAATGAAGTCATCTGAGGTGATAAAGGTATTTGTCCTTGCAAAGGCCTTATGAAAGAGTGGCTTTGTGTCTTTCACAGTGTTCCTTTCAGTGAAAAAGTGCTAGCTTCATTTTTAAATTAAAAATAGTGCATGGTTCATACTTACATGGTAATGATTTGTAAAAGTATTTATGTTTCCTAAATAAGCAGTAATTAAAAAAATTAAACAGCAAATCTGTGGCCCTTTAGGAGCTATTTCCTGCCACTATGCTATGCACCAGGGATGTGTGAGGCTTCCCAGTCATAGCTGGGGACCAAAGCAGATTATTTGCTTCAAAGGCCTCAGTCTGTACATTCAAAATACAAAGCACCATCCCCATGCTTTAGTATCATTAGTGGTGTAAGACTGAGAAAGGAGTTGTTGTGATTCACTTTAAAAGGAAAAAAAAGATCCCTCAGCCTATTTTAATTCCTCATTCTCACAGAATGTTTTGCTGAGGAGAAGCTAAGTCACTATGGAAGGAGGTGTGGTGAGAATATTGAAACAGGAGGATAGTCTCATATTCCTTGAGTTGCGATGGAAAACTTCTTGAAAGAACACAGAAATACCACACAGCAGTTTAAAAAAGGAAGAGCAATTAATTAAAATAATTTTGAACACAAATTGGCTTTAACGTACAAACACTATTTGGCCAGGACATTGGATAAATGGATCTTGCCAAAGGGTTTATGACATTAAATCATCTAATCTAGCCATGCTTTCAGACCTGAACAAAAGCTCAATTCTATAACTCAGTCTCCTCTGTGAGCCCACTTCATGTGCTCTGGGGTTCCTACTGCAGTCTTATTTAGCTTTTTCATAAAAACCAACCTTGAATAGACATCATATTTTGACTGTTTCTCCAGCATGTACTTAAGATATGTGTCACCATGAGAACTGAATTCAGTTGCCTAATCAGAAGTTTCAAATGCTGTTTTTGATGCCCCATGGTGTCCAAGACATCCACCAGGGCTGGCAGATGTAGCACATCCCTGAGGGAAGGCTCATGGCTTTCTGGACCAGGAACTATTTCTTGTCCCACGTCTGTTGGAAATACAAGGCTTGTGTTGTAACAATCCAAGCTGGTGTTGTAATGAAGTGGTAGTGCACTTGAATTGCACTGTGATAGCCAGTTTTATTATTATCAAGCAATATATTCTTACTATATTCAGAGTGTCGTTTGTCTTGATTCTCGGTGAAAATTTAGAACCAGATGGAAAACAGTTTTTCTGAGGTTGCTACATCTTCCTGGAGAGATGAGCTGCATAATGACATTTTGTAGCTTGACTCCTGGAAACTGCTTTGATTTCAGGTCAGTCATTTTACTTTTGATGCAAACTGATGGCAGATAGCAGAGTAAAAAATACATGTTCTTCTTTCTCAGTCTGAGTCTCGACTGATGCATCATTTACCCAGCTGATGTATCAATTCACACATGACAAGCTGTGTGCAAATAACACAGATAATGTTTATCCATTGTAGGCAAATTTTGTTCTTAGGTATACCCACTCCACTCTGCTCCTTTCGCTGGGGTTGACAGGTGTAAATGAGAGCAGCTGATTTTTTACTCTGTGACCTTATAATGAAAAGAATGAGATTCTTCAGGGCTTGGTTGCCTGTACCATCATCATCATCATAATGTAACTGCAGTAATCCTATATGGCTTTACTGCTGCCCTGGGGGACTGGCTCAGTTAATTGGCAACTGGATGATGATACCTCCTGGTCAGACTTGCCCTGAGTTAAACCTGGGATAGTGGTGGGTAAAAGCTGCAGCCATATGATGACTCTTCAGTGGTGCTTGGTTGTGAGTGTTACATTCATAGAGAGCAGAGATACCTCTTGGGTTTATTACAAGAATGTGTCCATCTCTGAAATCACAGACGGTAAGTACAGTCCATTAGAATCCCATTCCAGTCTCAATAGCAAGGATCTGAACTCAAGAGGGCTGAAGCCCCGTTTCCCCCATGTTCAGGCATGGACAGACGAGTGAATCCATGTAGGGGAGCAGCAATCCTAGGCTGCACTCAGTTATCTTCTTCCAGGGCTCTTGAAGATGCTTTCTGAAGTTTCCAGTAAACCTATGCACAACCAACTGGACAATATAAAGACAAGTACAGGCCAAAGAAGGGGCAAGAGTTGTATGCATCTTAACATTCAGCTCTTGTTAAATATTTAGGGAAGCTTTCTGCTTGGTTTAAACATGTTATTTGGAAGCATCTCTTGATAACAACCTTTTTATGAAGACTTATGGCTGCAGACACATACTCACAACCATTAGAAACTTTAACATGTTTGCATAAATAGAAAAGGCTCACAGCCAGTGAGCCTTTGAGAGCTAGATGAGATGAGAAGTGGATAGAACACTGCGAAAAGCCACGCTATCAAGTACTATGACATCAAAGAGATCTTCTTTTACTCATCTCATGACATGTCGTGTTCTGGAGACTGACAGTTTCGGTATCCTGGTTCTCTGTGGATCATCTAACACAGAATAATTGGTTCTTCACAGAACATCTGTCCTTATAAGAGTCTGAAAACAACAGTGGATGCCTGATGACAGCCATTGTGTACAGACTAGAAGGGAGCAAAATATTTGTTTCTCAAGCAAATTAGTTGAGTATCTTGAAAAAACATTCCTGGAACAGAAGCAATCACCTGACTAGATCTAGCAATCACCTGCTCTCTAGAGGGGGTAGACCTCTGAGCAAATCAGACAAAAGAAATAATGGGGGCTCCAGAAGTGTTGGAGGTCATAAAGTTCATAATTCCTTAGATGATTTCCGGGCCTTCCTAATAATTCTTGCAGTCACGGAGTGCCTCTCCTTGTTAAGTAGTGTCTTTGCATCATCTTTATGCTTATATACATGATCTCTGAACTTACCATGTATTTACGTATGTATTTCACTATAGTGGGTAGATAACAATGAAGCAACCAGTAACAACATATTATAATGATGGGAACAAGAGGAAAGGAAACACAAATTAATGTAACACTTGTGCAAGACTCTGTGTATCAAAAACTGGGTAAAAAACTTATCTGTGCTCTTTGGTTTACATTATGCAGTGCTTTTTATCAGGAGGTGGCACCCATATAGGTCATACTGATGTCACAATTGCAAAGCCTAAAACCTCTGAACGCCACCAAACATTTCCAGCAGAGACTGTGTGCACCTTACAGAGACTGCAGCAACATCTAGTTTTGTTTCATTTGGTATCTTTTGTTAATTAAGGACATGTCTTAAGTCCAAGCTTAGTTTTATCACTTAGATAAGTGACAAGCTGTAACAAGGATGTGACCCTTGTTTGATGCCAGCTCAACAAGTCTTTCTGGCTCAGAGATCTGGCATAGTGGGAAAGACATCTGAAGAAGTGAAATGCTTTAACTACAATTGCACAACAGATCAATTTTGAACCCTTTTTTATTAAATCCAAGCAACACTTCCTCACTGGCCTTTCCTCATGACAGGAATAGTCCAGAGGGGGGTTTTGACTTCAGCAATGATTGCCACAACAAGTTCAGATAAGGAGATGTTAGTAGCCTAAACATGTAAAATAGCATGAATCCTAGCCTGCACCAAGGTTTCCCTGTCAGTGTAGTATGCTGCTTTCTTGGGTGCTCATTAGATGCCTGTAAAAGCCTGTCAGAATTTATTTCCTGCCTTTTTTTCTCCCATCTCACTTACTTGCACAGGTCTTGTCTCTTCAACCACATAATTCAATTACTGAGCATGAAAATATTTCCCCCTGTATTCTGATTGTTCTGTGGCTGATGATGGTGTGAGGTGCCATGATGGAGTGCACTCAAGGAGCTCTTAGATGAGCATATATATTTGCATTGCTAATTTTGTGCCTTGAGAGAGAAGGCAATGGTTGACTTTGTTCCTTGTTTGATTCATAGATCTGTCTCATTTTACTAAGGATTGATTTGTGTGTAGGTGGGGAGCGGGGATGGATATACGGTTTGAATTGCTAGCACTTGTGCACAAGTGAAGTACTGCTTGTTTGCAAGCAGATACTGAAAAATGGGAAAACAATTGCATTACAAAAGATTTGTTAAGGTGCCTGTGAGGAAGCTCCGTGTGTAAAGCCCTACACGAAGAGACACTCTTGGTCTGTATGGACCAGAAAAGGGAGATGATCCAAGGAGAACGCAAAATGGATAGCTTCGATCAAACAGAAATCACTGATTACACAAAAATAAATGCTTTGCATGGGCTTAGTGCTAGCATCAGGCTCATATGATGCTGGTAGGATGAATAAATGCCATAAATCAGTGCAATCCTGAAAAGAATAATGTTTCTTTAACAAGTGGTATAAGACTTGAGACTTAGGCCAGACCAAGTACAAAGTAGAAAGCTTCACAAAAAAATAATTGAGGTAGGTCCCTGCAAAATATTTCAATTTTTTTATTGATTGAAGGCAATTATCCCTTAATTGCATATTTAAATGAGGTATTAGGAGGTTTAACTAAGCAATGCCTCTTAATTGCTGCTGCACACTAGGTGTCACAGATTGTGTTTATTTCATATGTTAATTAAAGAGAATGGGTATTTTATTTTATTGACTAGCGGGCTCTTCAGGCTGCACTGCTTAGGACCAAGGATGTCTCAGGTGTCCACAGCAGCCTGGGTGTTAATGTAATTATGAGAAAGGTTCTGGTTTTAAATGAAGAGGTATTTCTCCATTTCATGGATATTTTCAGCCACTTAGACCATATATAAGTAGTAGGAGGGAGAACCTTAACCCAGGTAACATTAACTCAAATAATACAGAAGTGCTTAAGTGCAGGCACAACCATAGCAAAAGTATGCATATCAAGAGCACATGTATTTTTTTGCCTCTGCTGAACACACAGCTCTAAGGCTGTGAAGCAGGATCTGATGCAGCTGAGATTTGAAGTAGCTGGCATGATTTCCAGGCTACGGCATTAATTTTTGAGGCTTTGTTGGGTGGCCATGTGTGGCTCCTACCTTGGAGTTAGCAGCCCCACTGCCATGAGATCGGGGGAAGTGTCTGGATCTCACATGGTAGTCTTGAGCTGGTTTTTGGGGATAGCAGCGCATGAATGGCAGGGCTTTCTGTAAAAAAAAATAAATTTCTTGTCTGACTAACTGTGTAGCTGCTGAAAGACTGATAAACAGGCAGAGCCAAACATTAAAGTGGGGTAGAGTTCTTCTCTGGTGTGTAGTGCATGCCCACTACGCATGTGATACACAGGGTTATACACCTCAGGCTCTGAGAGTACCCTGTTTTTCTGTAAGATAAAAATAATCAGCCAGAGTGTTAAAAAGTCAAGAGACAAGATATCCTGTCTAATCACAGGAGTACTACATTGTATCTATATAGAGGGGGCAGATGGATGGATACTGCAAACTGGCCAGATACGAACCTTCTCTGGGACAGAAACCATACAGCCGTGTTAGTGAGGTTTGTGCCTGAGCTAATAAGGCCCACCGGGAGGCAGAGCGTGTTAATTCAGGAATACTGTAACACTCATGCCGTCAAACAGCTTCTGGATCACAGCAAGCGTAGCTCAGAGCATGGGCAAAAGGGGACGTAGCACATCTCACCAGTGTGGTGGGGCTGGTGAGAAACTGAGGATGGTTTCAGGGCATATCAGGCCTGTGCCTGCTCGGGGCATGAAGGCGCTCTCGGAAATACTTGTAAGGAGAAGCGATCTGGAGTTGGAACCCGGGGAAGAAAGATCTGCCAGAATGACTGGGGGGGTGGGGAGCCTATCCTATTATGGGAAACCCAGAAACAGCGTATTTTGTCTGGAAAAACAGAAGCAGATGGCAGGAGCCTGGGCAATCTTCAGGCACAGGCCTAGGGCAGCAGGCTGCATCCTTGTCTGAGGAGGCAGTGGCTGGTTTGCAGCGGGAGCAATGGCTTTGGCCACCTAGCAGATCACTGGAGGGTCCTCACAGGAAAAGGTGAGGTGCAAGTGGGTGGAGAAAGAAGAAGCAGGAATCCCCAACTGTTTCTGGGGGAAGGGATCTTGAAGGAGAAAGCGGGGAATTCACAGACCCATTCCCCGTCTGCCCAAGTTTTTCCTCCCCAGGTGAACCCCAGAGACCCTTCCTAATTTCTGACCAGTTCCCACCAGTTTCTGATCTCTGCCTGGCACGCCTTCTGCTGGTCAGTGTTGAAGGGAAGGCTGTTTCTGTGTTACTGTGTATTCACAGCAGTGGCGTTCATTTGGAGAGGTGGTGGGTGCTCAGCACCAGGAAAACTGGAGACCTGTGACAGCGCAAAGGCAAAATTCACATGAGACTACATGGGCATAAATTCATTTTGAATCAATTCACACTGGAAATTGGGTGCATCTTAACAGCAGACAAGGGAGGTTCAGAAATGGCCTTCCGGTTAGGGCAGTGGAAACAAAAAGTATTGTTATGATAGAATTGAAATGGTTTATTTATTGAATCACCAGTTAGTGTTTTGGAGCTGGCTATTGCTAGGGAATAGCTCTTCCAGCTCCATGTTCAAATATAATATTCCACAAATTGTGTTTCAGGTTTGTTCTTCTACCTTTTGCTGAACATATATGGGAATTTCAAAGAAACGCCAAAAAATCCCATGGCTGTTCTTTGAGCACAGGGCATCTGGCTTTTTTTTGTGTTTCAGAAAAAACAACTGGAGCCACTAATGATGGGATGATCATGGACGTAATTTCTGCCTTCTGTCAGAATATAAAAATGCAGTGCCAGAGTAAGAACCATCAGCTTCAAGTATTGACTGGACTGTTAGACTGAACAGTGAATTTACTCTCTTTTAAATGTGTTAAATCCAACCCTAGATTAAATTTAAACTACTTTGCTAGAGCATAATCCACGAGGGATACCCTGACTTTCCACTGACTTTAATGGAGCCTCTATTGAACAATTAGAGCAAAGCACAACATATGCAGCATGGCTGTAGAGATGAAGTGGTTAACGGCCTTTTTTTTGGTGGGCAATTTCCCCTTTTAGTTTTTACTGTGTCATTATAATTAGCAAAGCCCAAGGGTTCAAATCTAAACTAAAAAAGGGCAGCGACATGATAGTTTGTGTGTTGTTACTACTGCTTATTACATCTATCATTATTATCTCACCATGACCTTGGGCTTCCCTCACTGGTTTATCATCTCTCCATCACCCATGTCTGCTGAAAACTCTTTGGGGCAGATCTGGTGGCTTGGTGGTCCAAACCTACAACAACCGGACTTAATTCTACATCAAGTCCTGTAGGAGCGGCAGTGCAACTTCTTTGGGAAGGCAAATACTTCCATGCCAGTTTGTCCTCCCGGGGTCTGACAGTTAATTGATGTAGGGCCAAAAAAGGGCTGAGCTTTTTGTGCAGGATGGTACAGGATGGGCAGGGAACACCTCTGCTCTGCCTCAGAACACAGCCTGCCATGCTGTAGATGTAAGGCCACGCCAGGGGAGCTGGTGTGAGGACCCAGAGGAAATAGAAGAGGCTTGGATATACCTCCAGTTCAGTTTTAAGAGAGCTCAACCATGGATTGATGAGACTCATCAACAGGACATTTTCCTCCAGTAGAGATGGGCCAAGTACAGCTGCCCCCAACAGCTGCAGAGGCTTCATGCTCTGCCAGCAGTGAGTCTTCGAAAAGTTGGAATATTTTTGTCTATCTAACATCTTTGGGCCAATGCGAGAGTGCGTGGATGGAACATGGCAGCTTCTTAACAATTAAATGGGAGAGAGATCAGACTGGACAATTTACAGTTCCTTTTTGGCCAGAAATCTGTGGAACAATGTGCTGTCCCTTGCTGGTCAAAGACTTCTGAGAAGCCCATAATTTAGCCCGTAATGTAGGAGAGGTTTAATATTGCAGCACACAGCACAATGGCTTGAAGAGAACCAGACGGGTCTTGACATCACCAGCCTTTTCTTCCCTCCAATTCCCCAGCGCGGGTGCTATTGTTTGAGCCTCATTACTAATGGCATTGGAGAGGGATCCAGCATTGGCCCACTGCTAGGGCTCTCACAACTGTATCATTATTTCTTCTCCTAGTAGATCTAGGCAGGGCCATGATCAAAATACTGCAGGCTGACAGCAAACTTCTGCTGCCATGAGAGGAGCCGAACTGCTGTTTGTGAGGGCAGGATGGAAATTTCAAAGTTAATCTGGTTCCCATCTCTAGAACTATTTAACTGCAGCACACAAAGCATTCGCAGTGCACCGGGAATTCAGTCATTTTATGCAGGTCAGCCATACGATGAAAAATTTTATATCAAAATGTTTAACTTCAAAAAGGGTTAGATTCAATTTCCTGGTGAAGGCTTGAGTCAGTTCTCATTTTAATCTCCCCTGCATTCCTGCCCCTAGGTAAAATGTCATTGTATTGTCACGTTTGGTTGTAATAATCGTAGTCATTTTGGCCAGCAACAAAATCACAGGCCTGAACGTTTCTGATGATTTAATCCAAATTCAGATCCAGATATGTCACCTGTCCCATCTTTGAAATGAGTGGAGCCATTTATTTGCACCTGGATCATCAAATTAGGATGCAGCTCTGTCCTCTGAGGTCCTTAGGTCTATCTTACCTTATCTGCTGCTCCCCAGACAACATTTTTCCTGTTTAGGGCAGCTGCTCAAATGACTGATTCTGAAGCTGCTGGAATAATGCAGACTCTATCCCCATCCAGAGAAACCAGTGGTGTCCCATTGTTTGTGTATTTCCTTTCATAAGTAGTCCATGAATATGCTTCCTTAAGTCACCAAAGGAGAATACTTCCAAGAAAAAACTCCAGTCTTGTCTTTAAGAAAAATATTTAGACTGGTAAAATGCATTGTACTATGAAGGATAGTTCCAATTTACAGACTCATGAGCTTATGAGTGGAATAAGCCTCCATCCTTATCTTTATGTTACAGCAATGGCACCCACATACGATAAGTCTTTGCTGGCAGAATTTTGAAAAAGTAATTCCAGTGCACTGAATATAAAATAAATGCTATCAAGGAAAAATATTTTTTGCTCCCCTGGAATAGAAAACATTATTGAAACTGTTGGATGCCTCAGGAGTCTATTCATGCAAAATCTATTTCTGCAGTCAAAATATATTCTATTCTGCAGATATTTTTTTCAATATGTGTCTGAGACTTCAAGACAGAAGGAAATAGCCATTTTGGCCAGGAAAGAACTGGCATGTGGTCTGGTTTTAGGTAAGTGTAGATTTTGCATGAAAATTATAGTAATTATGGGTATTTGTAAACAGCGATTTTTGCACTTTAACGGCCTAATCGCATGGTCAACAGCTGGAAGTTGCTCTATGCAGATTCTTACCTAACACATAACAAAAGTCACCCTTTGCTGCGTTTCCACAAAGAAACAAATTATAGCACAAAAGAGACCTGCCAAATGCGATCTTTCATCCTCTTCTGGTTCTTAAAGAGAATGTTTGAATATTCTGATTTTAAAAAAGGGATAAAACAAAAGGAAAAATAATTTATGTGTATCTAAAACATGTATAAAGAAAAAAGGAATGGAAAATGCTGATGTATACATACTACTTAGTCTTTCATTGATATATATGCATTTCCTTTGCATTTGAAAGTTCCTGTGTCATGCATGGTAAACATCTGTTCCTTTCATTTTTAATTCTGTTTTAAATACATATTTTTAATTTCTCCCTATTGTTTTCTCAAATGGTTCCATTACAGCAATTTGAAAGCATATCCAACAAGCAAAACCACACAAAATGACTCTTGTCATACTGAAAATCTTGGCAACCTGATGAAGAATTTGCTATCTAACTGGAAGCAACAATCAGAAAGGAAAACCAGAACAAATATGACCCAACCTTTCCACTAGACTGCTGGGAAACGCCTCCGTTTACCATCCTGGTCCCCAGGTGTCCCAGTCCAGGCACAGTTCAACCAGTTAGAAGTTGCACTAACTGGCATTGGTGGTTTACATTAATCTTTTTCTTTGCATTTAGAAGTGCCTAGGAAATAAAAGGGCAGTTGCTGTAGTTCTGCTGAGAAATGGTAGCTTCAAATCCTCAATTTGCATGTGATGAATACCCTTTACCCTTAGGCTTTCTAATAAGACACTGTCAATATCTATCACTTCTAATCTTCTGCATCTTTGCCCCTGTTTCTTTGCTGGACACTGGCTGACAATTGTGCTCAGGATTTTCTATAGCCAAGTTTTCCAAAATGAGTGATACTGGTGATACACCCACAGCTTCCCCAGGAGAAACACACAGCTCCAGCCCTCTCTCTTTCTTGCCTTTGTAGTTGCTTCCCTTCAGTCAGCTCCCTCGTAGTTATACAGATTGTGTTAGCAAGCATTGAGTTATATAAAGTGTACACCCATAGGTTAATTTGTGTATGGAATCAGTGAGTTTGTTTGTGCTGTTTATAATGTCAACACTAGCTACAGGAATGCCAGTGTAAATTTAGTCTAAAACTTGCAGATGGGGAAAAATGACTGCTAGGAAAATATGGAGGAGTGAAAACCTTGAAGAACTCTAAAGCCTCCATAAGAAACTCTGTTTTAAAGGACCAAAGCAGAACCCAAAACTTGGCCCATGAGGCCCTGTCCCTGGTTTATGTTGGTTTGGTGGGGCAAGGGTGGGATGCCAGTCTTCTGGGGTTGCAAGTGGGACCTGAGCATTCCCACCAAGTCCCAGATGAGAGAGAGCTCAGAGGAATGCACTGGCAATGCTCTAGCACAGAACAGGTCCCACATAACACCATCCTGGTGTCTGAGGCTCTCCTGCAGGTCTGGGGAGCCACATCTGCTGGGGGAGGCTGGGTGCAACTGGGGCAGCAGTGAAGGTTATTCTCTCTTTCCCATGGTGTTACAGGGGCTTCCCAGCTGCTGACCAGGTTGGGAAACACAGCTCTCATATTGTACTTACAAGTCTTACCCTGAGGCTCAGTCTTACCCCTTAAAGTCATCCTCCTTTCCATCAGCAGGCACTTGGCATGTATTTGGGTTCATTTTGCTCTTTCTCCCTTCTTGCCACTGTATATGTTATTCTTTGTTAATTTATGAATTGCTGTAGGTCTTTGGCTTGGCTCTTATTAAAAACTGTGCATTTTAAAGGTGTTTAGTTCTTTCATTGCTGGTATTAATCGCTTCACTATCAATTCCCTATTCCCATCTGTTGTTTTGAAATAGCATTATATATTATTATGCCTCTTCATTGTTTCAGCTCTCTGTCATAGTTGACTGCTTGTTTACTTCACCCTCTGTGGAGCTTCCAAAATCCTTTTTCTCCCTTGTTCTCATGGCAATGCTCCAGCTCCCTGAGTTCTGGTATGTTCACCTGAGGTGCTCCTGCATAACCTTTAGGGCATCTTGCTCCAGAATTTTAATGTCTCTCTCTGTCTCCCTCTTCCTCCCCAGCTACCTGTCCTGTCTCTCTGCTGAAGGCAACTGCCCTGTGTAGCATCAGCTTCATCAGTGTATTTCTACCTGTAGCTCAGCTGCCAGCCTGGCATATCAGATGAAACCACCAGCAGCAAGAAGAGGCACAGCTGAGTTACTGGGAATCCTCCACCGACTCCATCCACCTCTGACAGGTCTCCCTCAGGTTCCACATGAGAACCTATGGGATTTGATTAGATATTTCATGGGAGAGTTACCTTGGATGTTGCTGTAATACCGTAGTATCTCATTTACTGCTGTTTTTCTCCCTGCTCATCCTTTCCTTCTCCTATAACATTTTTGTGCCCTTCTCCTGCCTAATTGGCTTCCCAATTTTATTACCACTTTTTCCTCCCTTCTAATAGCAAGACTGTTTCTAAGCTGTTTCGTCAGTTCTCTGATACACTTATTTTCTCCTCCTGTCTTCTAACCAACATATTTTATCAATGCTTCCAATTTTCACAACATCAAATGTAATTTCTGCTGACATTTCAGGCTATTTAATCTGTAGCATCTGAAAAACCAAGGTATTTATGCTTTCAAGGGAAAAAAAATGTCATTAATAAAGGGTTGGGGTTCTTTTTTTTCAACATCCATAACTTACATTTTAATCCTTATAGTGCTAAGGACTCATGAGCAGAGAAGATAATAATGGTAAACACCACGTCAGTGAATGTCCCATCCAATTGCCATCTCTAAAATCTCTTCTCTGCCCTTCACAGTGACCTTGTCCCACGCTGCCTGGGTGAATTCCTGCCACTTCTTTCTCAATCTCAATAACATTATAGTTTGTATGACTATGTATATGCAGAACTGCCATCTTTTTCTGGAGGAGAGGGAAATATTCTGTCTCAAAACACAGCTGGGAATGGGAATGGGAATGGGAATATCGGTCTGGCAGAGGGTTAGAAAACATCATGCTGTTCAGGTACCACATCATATAAATCTTGTCATATGGGGACCAATCTCTGTTGTTGAAAGGAGCCATCAACTTGATGTGTTGATCCTGTTCTTCCATTTGGAATGCTGCTATTCTGTTACAAAACTTTTTTTGTCCCAGTTTTTTTTTAATTTCTAAATTTTCTAAATTTATGGGAGGCTGGTTTCTATCCAGTTGTTCTTGCCCAATGGATGGCATATTTTTTCTCCTACGGCAGGTATTTACAAACTGTTTATCCAAGATAGGACAGTTCTCTATGCCTTCAAGATTTCATTTTTCTAGCTGAATATGCCAAGCGCCAGCTTCTTTAGTATAAGTAACAGCCTGTTTCCCAAGCATCTTACCACTGTTCTCTACATGAATTTCAGTTTGAACTTCTGGTTTTTGAATGTGGGTAGCCAAAGGAGTAGACAGTATTTCAGATCTTGTTGCAGCACTGTTTCACACAGTTATCTTAATACTTTCTTGTTACTTCTGGGACTATCTTGCGCGGCATGGGCTGGATTCTGCCTTTGCAAGGGTGGCCCCCATTGGTGGCTTAAAGTCGTTCATGCTCTCCTTAGCTCCTATTTCAGCTTTACTCATCTCAGGCATTTTCTACCAATGAGAGCTCTTTTTACAGCAGCTGTGGTAACAGTCCCTCAAAGAATGAGCTTTTATTTTATTCTATTCCTATAATGCATCTCTTTCTTTCTACTGCCCTCATCCTCTTCTGTATTAGCACTTTCTTTTAGCTGTGGACAATTGGTATCCCAATCAGGGTCCCAGAAGTAATGACTGTCTCTGTTTAAATCCAAGTTACCAGGAAAGAGAGAAAGTAGAAATATCTCAAAACTGAATATGGAGAATGTTCATTCATGTCTCTCTTTCAGTTCTTTTTCAGTACTGCAAGTGGTCGTCTTCTTTCAGAGGGCTCCCACTCAACATTTCCTTCATGTATCCCTATTTTCTCTAGTTAAAAAAATTATTTCTCATCTGACACCTTATTAAATGCTTTGCTGCAGCTCAGATAAATTATATCTACCATGTTTCCTTTGTCTAAAAAATCTTTTATCTCTTAAAAATTCAATCAAGTTAGTCTAAAACAACCTGCCATTAGCAAACTCAAATCCTTTGGTAACATTTTAGTCCGTTCCCAGTTTATCTCAATTACTTAAATTATGTCTTTCTTTCAAAGTTTGTTCCAAAGCCTTCAGACATTTGAGATCAGACTAACTCGTAATTGTGAGATCTCTTTTCTTCTCTCACTTAGCTGTAGATACTGCCTTTCCTATTTTCTAATCCCATTAGTAGAAAGGCTCATCATGAATACCTGCAAGTTCCTGTAGTTTCATGTGCCGGTTCTGTCTGAATTCTGAATGAGATTATCCAGGCCTTCCCAACTGGAGGCAATTAAGCTCTTAGACTTTTTCTGTTGTTTCCAGTTAGTAAAATCTCATTCCCATACGATTAAGCTTTTAGATTATTTTGCTGCTGTTTCCAATGTAATAAAACCTCATTCCCATTATATATCTTCCCTTTGCACTTCTGCTCAGTGTCATTGCTCTTACTGAAGTTTGAACTAAAGGCTCTTTAAGTGGCTCTTTATCCTGCAGCTCCATAGATGGTTGGGTTTTTTCTTCCTGCTAGGAATACAGCTTTGAGATCTTGTAAGCACCAGTGATTTGAAGAATCCTCCAGCCTCTTTCCCATCCCATTGCAGAGACACACAGTGTGTTGACTTTGGCGGCTGGGGCGCTCAGAGCTCAGAGCACTTAGTCCGTGCCCTTTTGAAATGGAGAACATTAGTTCCAGCCTTTCTTTTATTTGCTCTTCCATTTAATGTAAACTGAATCAACGCACAATCACTTGAGCCAATGCTGTTTCTCAGCTCGGGGCTACTAAAATGTCTTCATTGCTTATCCTAACCAATGGAAAATTCCAGTCATTCTTTTAATATCTTTCTGCAATAAACATAACTGTATGTATTATTTATAATTGTCTTCACCAGCTACTTAATTTCAGTGATACCAGAATGGCCAGCAATCATTTTAGTAATAATTTTGTCTTGATTGTGCTTAATAGAGAGGGATAAAGAGCCTGACAGGAAGGAGGAATCTTAAACATAAGTGGAGATGATTGGAATCTGTGGGAAATTCCAGCCTTTTTAACCCAAATTAGGACTAAACATAAAAGTATTTATACTAAAAAGAGAATGTTTCCAGGTCAAATGAACTGCTTGAAATGTTTCATTTTGTCTTAAGTCCATTAGAACTGATCCAATACTCTTTTCATTTCTTTTTCCCCTCTGGCATTTTGAAATTTGGAAAAAAAAAAGGGACCTGGCAGAGATGAAAATTACATTAATATTAAATGTTCATATTTTTATTCTTCATAGAAAATGTACTTTTGTACACACACTTCCTGTGTTGTTTCATACAAGGCAGTGGATTTAAAATATGCTTCCCCGTAACAGAAATTAAACACGAATGTGTGACTCATGTGATCAATCACAGCTAAGCAAACTCTGCAAACTGTAGAAATGTTAGCTGAATTATTCTCACTGTGACCCGGGGCTCTGCTAGGTGTATTTCTAAAGTGCATGCTTCTGCTTTGTAATCACTGCAAGTTTGGTGGCATGTTTCCTGGGAGGGAATGAGAGTCCCTTGATGCCAACATTACGCTGACTGTGGTAGATTTTGAGGGCTTGTTGTCTCTGCAGAGAGGACGGTCCTAATAAAGAGGCATCTGGGCCTTCTTGTCTCTTTTCATCTATTAAGATATGTCAGGCTAGACTCTGGACAGCTGGATTGTGATGTTTTTGCCCCTAGGGTATCTTGGGGTAGTGCAGTAGGAGAGCATTGCTATCTCCAGGAGCCAGTGAATCTGAGAATACATCTCAAGGATGAAACCTGGAGAAGTGCAAAGAATGATTTCATCTTGATTAATTACACAGTATTGATCCTCTGTGGAAAGAGCAATTATCCCAGACACTCTTCTCGCTGAAGTGAAAGCCACCGGGAAAGCCACTCTGATAAAGAGGATGAACGTTTTCCCTCCAAAGGGCTCAACTGGTTTTATCCTGAGGGTCTGCAGTGTTAAATTTAGACTCAAAGGGAAAAAAATTCGAGCCTCAGTGTAGATGTGCCCAGCTTATATCAAGTGCAACAGAAGATGAACAGACAAGAGGCAGGGTTAAAACTCAGCTCCTGTGGGTAAAGTGTGAAATCTAACCTTGTGCATCTTTTCATGAATAGCTTTGTCCAGAAATTTCAAAATCTGGATGTTGTCTGTTGAATGTTATCATAATGAGGATGTCATTCTCCTTTACCCATTGGCTTGCCATGCTGTGGATATCTCCATAGGCATTGATCTAAAGGATGCCAGATTCTACCGTATGCATCAAGGAAATAAAGCTTCTTAAGCAGGAACATGAATTTGCCAGATGCAGGCTGTCTCAGAGATATACTGACATTGTCTTCTCTTCTGATCTTGCAAGGAAGTGCTACTCTCAAATTTTTTTCTTTTTTAAAGTTCAGTATCCTTAGTCTGTATTAATCGACAAGATGTATATGTCAATAGAATTTATAGTACTGGCCAAAGGTTAAGTTTATGCTAAAATTCAAGCCCATTCCACTCCCTAACATTTTCTCTGTTTGTTATTTTTTTTTTTTCACCAGGCAGCATTGTCTAAAAGGGGTCTGTTTCCAGTCACTGAAGGGTAGAGCCATCCACACCCAGTCAACTCAGTGCTAATCCATACCCCTATGCATGCTCTCTTTGGTGTACCTGGAGCGTGGTCTTCACCACCTGCTCAGTCTGAGGCTATTGTGACTCTGCAACCCTCCATGATATTAAAGCCTGAGGATTTCTCAGCTTTTTGTCAATGCCAGCATTCTTTGTCTGCCCCATAAAGGTAGGCAAGGAATTTGAGGAAGATCTCCCTGATAGCTGTAGATGCTTTTCTCTTTGAAGCCTTTCTGGTCACACGAGGTCTGTACAGATCTCCTCAGGGATGTTGCCCTTGAGCTAGCTATTCCTGCACATTTCCCTTTTACCCTAGTTAGCTCCTGTGTTAAGAATCGCTCGTGTTAACCATTTGCATTAACAAATCCAGACAAACTGCTAGAGGGTGCCTGTTGCTTCTATAGCATAGCTTAGACCGCTGGTTCTCTTGCTAAACTCATTCTGATCCCTTTTTTATTGAGAATTTGTCCTGGTCCATCGCCTATCTTTTCCTTAGTTGTTGATCACTATGAGCAGCTTTATAGAAAGGGTTATACACTTTGGAAAATCAGTGCCATGCCAAACACGTGAAACACACTTCTCTCCAAGAGCTGTCCCTACCTTTCAAGAAACAAACTGCTCTATTCTTCTGCTCAGATTCTGCAATCTACAGTTCCCGTAGTACCACTCAGAGAAACACACATCTTTGGTGATGTCAGTATCTTGTACTCAGCCACAGCTGGGATTTTGGGGAAAACAATTTTCTAGGTATGTACAGTACGTGTAGATGACTGGCTTTTGTAGCAGCAAGCTGTATATCGAAATATTTTCCACTTTGGGGAAGTGGGTGAAATTGCCGATGTGATCGTAATGCAAGCTATAAAAAGATCAAAGTTTCAGTGTTCTGCAACAGCATCATCCATTGAAATGTAGCAGGAGCTTGCTGAAAAAAAAGTCTTCATGCAATATATAAGACATTAAAAATTCTGTTACATTACTCTTGCCACAAAGATTGTAATGAAAATGGGAAATGGCACAAACGTAACCCATTCTCATTACAATCGTTAGATTGTAATCTTGTGCTCTCCTTCTCAAGAGAATGTTAAATGAGATTTTAAAGTATGGAAAATAAAGGAGCAAATAGAAACTGGAAAGCAAAAGAGGTGAGGCATGATAGACTTCTCCTGCATTCTTATGTTCTTTATTTTTGCAGTAAAACAAGAGAGAACAGTATAATTTCAAAGAAAGATGTACACACACATAGATATACTTCTATTTTTCTTTCTATTTGGAAATTATATTATTTCAATATTTTTATCTTCTTCATTCTTACTGTAAAAAAGGTGTCCCCCCAAGTCAAAGAGACAAAGCAACACTTTAGATATCTACGTCAAAAGATTTGTTTTAACAGTGTAGAATTTGCCCTTATCCATCATAGCAAGAGCTGAAGGTAACACCTCCCAGTGAGAGAGAACTGTATGACTTAGGAGACTAGCAATTAAAAATCTGTCAGTCACAGGTCTGGATCCAGCCCTGATTAGATAGTGACCGAAAGTTGTTAATATTACGTGATCACTGCGGAAGGAAATACCTGACCTCGCTCTAATCCCCATGCAAGTATTTAAATGACACACTGTAGCTGTCACTCAGCAGTGCCATTGGTGCTGCCAGCAGAAGACTAAGCATTAAATAAGCGTAAGAAGTGATCTAACCTCTTCTCCTTTGCTGTGGTGGTATTTAACACACAGGTTTTGAAGCAGGTGCAACTGTTGCCATGATGATTTTTTGCCTTTTCTTTTATATACCCTTTTATGTATTCTCAGTGCTCTCAGCATGCATACTTGTAATTCCTTAAGTCTGATAACTTAGCATAGTCCTGGTATTCTGTTAGGCCAGAAGACCAAACATCCTGAAGGCCTTGCAGTTGGAGGCCGGAAAGCCTTACGCTATCTTGAGAAACCAAGGTTCCTCCTAGAACACATCCTGTAGTTGAGTCTAGGCCCATCCAGGGGGGAATCCCTCGGGATGGGGGGATATCACACCATTCATTCAAGCCTCTCACTGGGGCATCTTAGTTAGATATGCTAATTTGTAAAGACTTTAAAATCGTACATGCGAGCAATTGTGTGTGTGCACTTCGGCACATTCCACCTTGGCGAGGTGTTGCAACACTGTAAGGATCCTTATTAAGTACCAAGGTAAAAACCTCTTTTTCCCTTAACCGTGTCTGGCTCTTGATTTTAAGGCCACAGGATAAGGCATCATAACAGGTACCTTCCTTCCAGGGTCTGATAGGGGAGGAACGGGGATGCTGGCCTCTTCTTAGGCTGTACATTCAGGGGCTTGCAGGACCTCTTAAAATATTAATGATGAAAAAATATCTATTGAAGATTCAGAGGCAGTGTCACAGCAAAGCCTCTCTTTTCCTTGGAGAGTCAGTGGAGGTGAATGATTGTTATGCACGGGAGTCAAAAGGGCACCTTGATCACTATGGGGCTATGCCCGTACAGAGTCCACGTGGCATCCTCTCCACACAGCTCTGCAACAATGAAACCTTATAAACATCATAACACCTCAATAACAAAAGAAATGCCTTGCAGACAAAAGATTAAAATCTACAAAGGCTCTAACTCAACCCAGAGAGAAGGTAAGAAAGATCAAAGTAGTTAGAAATAGTTTAGGTCTTTGTAGTTCTCTTGGAGAGCTATCCTCTTGTCTGGTCCTGTTTTTTATATTCACATTTTTTTCTTTTGTTTTTTCTTTTTTTGCTTACTCACTTTATTTGGCTTAAGTTTGAGGTTTTGGGTTGAAGTTTTGGGACTTCTTTGTTCATTCACTTTGGTTTTTGATTACCCATGAAGTTTATGTTGACTCACCTCCCTTCCCTCACTGACCTTCCCCAATGAGGTGACCATGGGCTGCTCTGAGTGAAAGTGGAAGACGAAACATATCCCTATAGACAAATCATCTGTCATGGCTTCATCATTCTTTGATAAATGGATATCATAGGTAAAGCTTATTTTCTCACTTAAAATCTGTCAAGAAATTATGGAGGAAGAAATCTGATATTTCATGGGTTTATGCCAGAATAAACTTCCTTTGTCCTTGATGTTTGCAGTCTCCAAAGGTCAGATTTTTTTCTTGTTTACATATAGATGCTGGAAGTGACATGTTAATGATCTGACCAGCTTTCTAGCTGAAAAACGAATCTACTCTTCAAAGAACATCTATAACTATCTGTAGCTTCAGAAGGACTTGTAGGTTTTCCTGTAATCTTGGTTAAAAGTGTTTACATCTGAGATGAGCTCTTATTTGCAAGTGTACACTATCATGAAAATGTTACATCTGAACTAAAATTCATGACAGCTCTTCTATTTTAACTGCCAAGAGATTTTGCACTAAGAGAGAAACCTGTGTTATGGCTGGCTGTACTACATCTAGCCTATGATAAATAGAGGACTTTTAATTTCCCAAGTATCCAGTTCCTCCAACTCCACAACCCAAAAAAATTAAAAATAAAATTTTCATTCTGAAGCTTAAAATTAATTTAGTTTCTGTTGTAGTGCTGTAATAAGTAGATCTAATTTAACCAGTCAGCAGTTCCTTCCATTGGACATTAATTTTTTAAAGTCTGCAAGTTAATCAACCTGTTTTATGGCTATATGTGTTTTTACATCAAAACTCCTCATTATTTCTTTTTTATTTTTCTGTTAAGTGTCTGGGATAAGTGAAAATAGCTTATGAATATAAAAGAATCAATTAATGTTTCAATATAGGGGGGAAAAAAATCATTCCCCAAATGGGTAACTATTTCCAGTGCTCCAGACTGTTTCTCTTGCAGCTGTTTGGATCATGATCTGTCAGTGCCACCTGTTAACTAGACTGGTCTTTACAGGCAGAATATATGGCCAGGAGATGAAGAAGCTCCTGAATTTTCTCTCTTTGATTTTAATAGTCCCTCTGAAACATGAAATTAGTCTCAGGGAATTTTTGGAAGCTGCATCTTTACACCAATTAGAGAAGAATCTATCAGAGGACGCAGATTTTAGATAATGGATAATGCTGTTTAGAGGCCTCTGTACCTGAGAGGTAATATCCAGGTTTTGATTCAAACCAAACCATTTTGATATCACCCTGTAGCCACACTGGAGCTGCTTTGGAGATTGAGGACACTGGGAACCTTGGTTCCTGCTCCCTGAGGACAGGTGTCTGGGAGAATCTTTCCCTCAAGGGGCGGCATAGCAGCATTTCCCCTGACTGTAGGATACCACACAGGCATCCCCTTTTGTTAATGCCAAAATGCAAGCTTCAAGAGAAAATGAAAAATGTAAGTGTATCCTTTCGAATCTCTCCTTTGTTTTTGCTTATATGTCAAAATTCAGCAAACACAATACATTTGTTCCCTGGACCTTCAACCTGTCATGGCTCTTTTCTGCAAATCAGTTTGCACCTCAGTGTGTCTCAGCTGCTGCAGTAGCTATAATTCCAATCATAGCCAGCCACTTTAATGGGCTTCTTGCGTCCACTGGGAAGAGCTATCCCATATGCAATGTCAGCTCCCAGCACCTAGAGAAAGCACAGTCTCTCTGCCACTTTTTAAGGAGAGCTTCGGTTCTGTGGTGACATTTGAGAGCTTTCATTATCTCAGTGCGAGAATCTCTGGGGCACACTCTGGTCTCTTAACATGCCCTTGTTTAACGGCACTCCTTACCTTTGGCTGCCTGTGTTCAGCTAACCAAGTGGTGGCAGAAATGTGTATAGTCCCTCTTAAATCATTCTGATTTTCCCAAGTCCCTCTGCAGTTTTTTGATGGAACATATGGCAATGTTATGTCTATTTGAAAAAGCCTTTGCATCATATGTTTATACAACTGCTCACTATCCCAAGACAAAAATTCTTTCCTGTTATTGCCCATTTGCTGACTAAAGAAATTATCCTCTTTATGTATTCTGGTACTTTACCTTGATACCTTACATGTTTAATTATGTAGTCCTTGGTCCATAATCCATATGATTCACTCACCACATAATACAACTCGCATTAGTTTTATCTTTTTTAACCCTTGCCCTTTCTTTCTCACTTGCCTTCCTTTGTCAGCCTTTGCTATCTATTTAGTTTGGATCTTAGCCTGGCTCTCATAAAGTTTTTCCTCCTCAGTGACAATGTAGTCAGTGGGTCCAGTGGTACAGGATTTGTCTCAAAGGACAAGAGCTCCCTGGTTAAGGATGGTTAAAGATGAGACTTTGAAAAAAAAGGAGAAAACCGACCAACAAACCCCTCTCCCTACAGGAGAGAAAACTCCTGTAATGTACCACATAAAGGAATAACATCACAACGGAGAGAAAGGAATGGGGTTTGTGGCTACAGAAACAAATGGAGAAACAGCACTCTCTGTTTGGCTCTTTTTCTTTCTTCCCTTGTGCTGCTGGCCAGCAACCTTTGTCAGCCATGGAAGTCATGGATTTCCAGCAGCTTCTGTGGGAAAGAGAGTTGCAGACTGGATCTTTCCATTCTTCCATTCTCCCAATATTCAGCAAAGTTGTAATAGTGATTTTTCTCTTCCTTGGGTTAGAGGTGGTGAGGCCAGAAAAAAATCAGAATCCTTTAAGAGTGAAAACAATTTTTCCCCTTGAGGTCTGTTTTGAAAAAAAAAACCCACAACCTGAACATAAAGCTGTATGTGGATTTTTTTCCCTCAGAAGAAGCAATGAAATAGTTTTTAGAGTAATGTTTAAAATGGGCTTTTTACAATTGAACTTTGTTCCTTTGAAATCTTTTCTGTGACCACTGACTACTTCAAATGAAGTAACTTTATTTCAAAACTTGCAATATTAGGGAAAGATGTCTAATATACTTTGGATCTACAGGTAATGGGTTCAATTTCTACTGGTCCTTTGTATCCTACTGTCTCCAGTGCATCATAATGGGCATATCTAGGGACTCCGTGTTCATTTTTTATAGGCTTTCTAGAAATCTGAACATTTTTGTGCCTGCATCATTACAAAAGGTATTTATTTACATGAGATTCCTGAGCTCTACTGATATAACCATCCTTTTTATTTACAAGTCAATAATATCAAGCCTTTCTTTTCAACACTTTGTTCTTTGTTCTTTTACTTTAAAAAATAAGTCAGTAGGCAAAAATCAAACATGTTTATTTGCATACTGGGTGCAGCTCATCCCTCATAGTTTGTATATTACTCACCATACTTAAATAAGAAAGTTTTGCTTGTGATGAATACGCATTTTGTATATATCCCTAGCAGCTCTTCCAATGCATTTCTATTTTTTTATGAGGACACCCTTCAGTCTTTTTCCTTTATCTTGACTTTTTTTCTGAAAACATATGTTTTCAGGTGGTGGGGAGAGCTTCATGGTGAATGGAATTTATTGAATTCCTTCTGATACCCAGAAACTAATAGCGGTGGTAGAATACAACAAAAGAAAATATAAAAGTTTATGAAATGTATTTTCTGCTCACAGGCGTCTTGCTTCTCTGAATCCAGGATGAGCCAATCACACCAGATACAGTTTTGCCAGAGGAGGATGGAAGGTGGTACCAGAGCCCGAAAAAGCCCCACATTCATGTTGACTCAGCTGAATGGAAGGACAGGCTTTGGGGTTAGATCCAGAGCAGCTCTGATTTGGGGAAAGGAGAGGAGGGCTATTACATAAGGAGGGTGTAACCATCCAGCCTGGAATTGGGGTATTTAGCCACTTCCAGATGTCTGGAAGTGGCCGAATACCCAATACTGGGGGTAAAAGAGGGTCAAGGAATTTTGAATGATGATTTAGGATTCAGTCCCGGAAACTACTTATTGGAGGTGAACTTCTGTCCTTGTTTCCAGTACAGTCTCTGCTGGCCGTGCTAAGGGGAATGTGAAAAACTATTTGAATGCACAGCACACATGAAGATGCCAGAATAATGATGGGAGTTACTCTTCTGACTCGACATTTTACTCTTCTTTATTCTAGGGCTACAAGACTCTTCAGCTTCTCCTAATTGACTTGATGGTCTTGCTGGAAAAAATGAGTTGCAATGACTTTTTTCTTCTGCTGAATTATTTACAGGTGGAAAATATCTGCCTTACTGGATCTTACCCAAAAGGCACTAAAATGTTTCTAGCCTGATATTATGCTTTTCTCTACTTTTCATTTGGCTAGCAAAAAAATTGGTTCAGTCAGATCTGAATAAAATCTTTTTTCTTCCTATTTTTTTTTTTATTTCTGGTTTAGGGAGTGAAACGATTATTTACACCGCCCTATTCCTGATAGCAACCATATGTCTGGACTGCACAGCAATGAGCCTTGCAGTCCTACTTCTGGCAACTCTCCCTGGCCACAATGACATCCCGCAGTGCTCCTAATGGGAGTAGGTGCCGTGGAGCTCTTTGCATGCCATCGGCACTTCCCAGCTTCCAACACCTTACCTCATATGCCACCACTGTCCTCCAGCAGCTCTTGCAGCTAAGCATTTGGTAAGCCGTGTGGCATAGGCAACATTTGGAAGCTCAAAGCCCTCAAAGGCTGTGATGCTGAGATGGGTCAGAGATTAAAAACACAGGGTGATTGAATGAGTTAGACTGTCTGGATTCCCATCAGCTTGGAAGGCAGATTTTGTAGGGGACGCAAATAAACTCTATGGAGCTTGTTTGCGTCACTTAGAAAAATCTGTGATACAAAGACTATCCCCTGAGCAAAGAACTAAGAAACATGCCTGATGGCCTGGCTGGGGCTGCTCAAAGAGGACAGATACTACCTGAGAAATTGAACTTGGGTGGAAAGTGATTTTGTCATACAATAAGGTCTCTTTTCTGTCTTCTTTATTTTCCTCATTAGGAAAGCAGAGCTATCCTTTAATAAAACCAACTAATCTCCATTTGTGAAGGGGCTGAAAGTAAACCCAGTTGTGCTGGGAAAGCCCCAGTGAACAGTGGTGGAAACACATTTCCTGATCAGATGGAAGAAGATATATGGGGGTCCTGGAGGGGAAGGATAGTTTAAAAGACTGAAGTTTTGCGGGACATTGCTGGTGAGAGTATGAGGGGTTAAAGGCTCAGTTAGCTCAGAATCTGAAGCCACCTTCCAGTACTGTTTGCTCCTCCTTGGTGGAAGGAGGCAGGAGTAAAGGACATGCAGCCTCTGTGCCTGTAGGAGACCCTGTGAGCACCTTCCCAGCTCCAGTCCCTGTGCCCTTGCTGGTGCAGAGGCTGTAAGGACTTGTCTTTTGCTGCTGAGTTCAGGTATGACCTCTTCCAACTGGGCAGCATAAGTGGGGCAGGACACAGCAGGACAGCACCTACCTTCTGCAAACATGCTGAACTTGGCCCAGTGTGGGCTCTGGCTGTGGAAAATGCAGTAGGAGGCTGTGCTATGGAGCTTTTATCAGCTGTGCAGATCAGAAGGGGAAATTTCACTCTATTTCATCCCATTTCTAATGCTTCAACTCATAGTTCACAGCTGAGTGGTAGTTTCATGATTTTATGAGGCATCAGACCACAGTGTCTTCAAATGTTCTGTAAAATATACAGGTTAATCACCTGACCCCTGCAAACTTCTTGGAAGAACTTGTATTGCATTAGCTAATGCATTGCAATGCCTTTCTGGAGCTGCAGAAAACCATTGTACATGAAAAGCAAACCTGTCAAACTTGCAGCTTTGCTGACTTTGCTCAAAAAGGGGGAAAAAAGTCCCCTTAACCAGTGCAAAACAAGATAAAACCACAAACTTGATGGCCTTTTGTGCAACCTCAATTGGACATTGCAGCTCTATGCTGTAATCTCAGAACAGAGCCTGTATCATCTCGGGTGTACTAGCATTGACCCATAACAGAGTCTTAAATAAAAAGCAAACCATAATGTCAAAGCAAAAGTCAGTGTCTCAGCAGGTCTGGCCTCAAGTATGGAAGTGTGAACAGAGAAAACAAAAGCTCAGAATAAGGAGAAGGCTGGATGGGTTCAAAGTAGGAAAAAAAAATCCAACCTCTAGAAAAATAGCAGGGTGGAGCAGAAATAAAAATACTTTGGACAAGAGAATCCCTACAGACTCCAAAGTGCAAGGAAAAAAAGGGAAAAAAGGCCTAATGCTTGCCTTGCCAGTGCCTGAGCTGATGTGGGTAAGATGTGGTGGGAGAAGGGCTCAGAGCCTGGATTATGAAATATCTGCACAGAGGTGGTCCAGCAAGGCCTCATGGCAGAGGCAGCATTGTGGAAGATTTGGGCCAGGCTGTAATTTATTGGCAAAATGCTCTGAGGCTAAATAGTCAAGAGAGATGTCACTGCACTCCCTCTGAGAAGAGTGAACGATGCTTCCCTCTTGCTTGGAGGCGGGGAAATGACATTGTTCTATGGCAGTCAGTCCCAAGGAGAGCAGAGCCTTTAATGCAAGTAATTTGCATGCCTGAGTAAGTTAACACTGAGTAGTTCCTGCTCTCCCTTGGATTGTACTTCTGCCCACTGTAGAGCAAGCAGAGATGGATACAGAGAGGCTAAGGGCATGTACTTCTCCTAGTCCACAACCCTATCATATGACTTTGCTCCTGTCCCATGTGCTCTCCCTCTCTGCATTGAAGCCAAGGTCTGCCACAGGACGAAATTCTCCTTTCCATCAGTTTGCGCATCCCTGCGAGGGACAGAATGGACCAGCCTTCAGCAGACATGTTTGAGAAAATACTGGCTCCTGAAGAGTTTCTCACAGCTCTAGGAAGAGCTGTTGGATGTTCAAAAGCTGCGAAGCTGAAGGAGGGCTGAAATGCAGCCTGTGGAGAGCAAGGTTTAGTTCCTACTGTGGAAAGCCCCTTGCCCCAAAAAAATTAAATTGGCAGGGGGCCATGCCACTGAAATGCATTTTGACCTTATTCAAATTATTTCATGCCAGATTGCTTGGTTTTCTACCACACTTATTCCTTGGCAGTTTCCTAAGTGTCATGAAGCTCACTCTAGAGGGGACTGGGATGAGTTCACCTACAGCAAAAGAGAGGTGGCTGCATCCCTGAGTCAAAACAGTGGCCATTTATCTGCTTGTTGTATCAAACTGGTGTATCCTGCTTTGCCAGCCTCCCTGGGCAACAGGTTAATTTACCTGTACACCCTCTAGTGCTCCATGGTCAACCAAGCCTGCTTTCACTATAATGCCATGTACTAGTGCACAACCAACTGCCCCTTTTCTGTTTCCAGCTTCCAGGAGTTACTTGTAGGTTCCCAGAATTTATGGAGCCGTCTTGCCTCTGCTTTGTTAAGGTCCTTTGTTCAGGAGTGTTGATCTCTAAGGAAAGCAGTGTGTGTAGACCCAGCCAAAGTCCCATCTCCAAGTGACCTTTCATCACAGGAAGGCCAGAAAAAGGGACAGAAGGGACCCACATCAGCACCAGGAGAACTGGCTGCACTGTAAAACCTAGGACAGTAGGATCTCTGGTGAAGCTGGCAGGTTTGGTAGACAAATAAGGGTCAGTCATTCTCTTGTGGATTCCCTGAAACACAAAATCTCCTCAGTTAGATAAGCCAGGTGAAGTTGAAAGTTCTCCATCAAAGCCTTGAGTGAGCTGGAGGCCACAGAGCGGATCATATCTACTAAGCATTACATGACGTGTGACAATGGAGCCGTACAGGGGACTCAGCAATGGGATGGTTTGGGTAGCACCATGGGAATGTCATATTGGTCACCCTTCTTTTTACTTTTTGACACTCTCGCTGATATGTTGGTCAAAATGGCATTCCTACTAGGGAGTTTACAAATTTTTGTGCTCTGTTTTTCTTCTCTAAATTGCCCAGCATGCCGCAATGTGCTGTGTGGTTGTGCATCCCACTCAGAGCTCTTGTGTTGTCCCTCCTGTGCTGCTTACAGCTGCCTTTTCTGCCAGCTGGCCAAGGTCTACCTCCACCCAAGACAGAAGTGCCAAATGGCTTAATGGAAGATGTTTTCAACTGGTGACACTTTTTATTGGCAGGCCAGAAACAGAAAATGGAATCTGGCGTGTTCTGCCATTAGCACTCTTCACTGGGAGCCAACCACAAGGTAAATCACCTGGCTCACACTCCACAAGGACTTGGTTTAAAACAAACAGAAAAAGGATGTTAAAGATTTCCCACCCTGCCCCAGGATCCCACTGCAGAGCAGTTTCCTTTGCAGTTCATTGTGCTGCAGAGGGGAGTTTCAGGCAAAGATGATACTCTTCTTTGGCTCCGAGATCACCCCAAGAGAGCAGCTTTGTGGGGACGGGTTCTGTGTTCCTATCAGCTCCCAGTAAGGCTGCAGCTACAGTTCACAGGCACTTACTCATTCTCTCCCCAGACTGCCCCAGCAATCCCTGACGGTGAGTCACTGTCCAGCCCTTCAAGCCTGGAGGTTCCACGTGAAGGGCTGGGAAAATATCTTACCTGGTCCTCATCCTACCAGAAATCTGTGACTGGCTTTCAACCAAGTCTGCAGGCTTCCTCCATGGATACACTGTGTACAGCCATGAGGGTTAGTGCTGGCACAGGGAGAAAAACAGAGGAAGCATACTGCTGGGGTGGGCAGCATCACAGAAGTCCAGGGCAATTAAAGCTGTCCCAAGCTCATTCAAGGGTGGTAGACCCATGGGAATGAAACCCCTGAACAGGTATGAAAGCATCTTTATAGTGTTTTGAGAAAAAAATTTGGAAAATACTATTTTTTTCCTCATTATTTCAGTATTTTTTTTAGTCTCCCTCACTTTCTGTCCTCCGTAACACCAACCTGATGAAAAAATAAGACAAGATATGTCTGAGAAAATGACATCTCTGTCAAAGATGCTGATAATGGACAGATAAATAGCCATATTGCAGCTGCACCTAAGCCCTGGAAACAATGACTGCTGGTGTATAACTGTTTGTCTAACTGCAGGGGTTTTTAATAACTATTAATTTTGCATACTAGTATGTGCACTCAATAAAAGACAATGATTGTCCACAACATTCAGTTTAGTGTATTTATTGTTATTTATGAAATCACTGAAGATGTCTTTGCATTCATGGGTCTGAGTCTCGCACAATTCATTGAAATGCTTGGCATCACTGCCATAAAACACACACACTGAAGGTAATAAAATTCAGCTATGCAGTACAGTAAAAATCCCCACAAAAAATATCATAAAATGGACATATGAATCTTGATAAAGTCCGTGTACCGCTATGCTGCACATTCACATGAATTAGAGGTGTGTGGTAATCCTGGACGAAGCCTAATATAAAAGCACATGCTGTCTACAGAGACAGCATAAAATTCATAGGGGGAATACAATGCACCCTGTCCCTCTGATTATTCACAATTGTAACCCTTCATCGAGGACTCCTCTTTGGCCATGCAAAATGTTCCCCAGTTCAGCAAACCACTCCTGGCAGGTGTGTTCCAGGTTCCCTCCCCCAGCCTCACAAAGGCCAAGAGAAACTGGGCATGTAATCTTGGGAGGCCGATAGCGCTTATCATCCTCCCGGTGTGATGTTCACCTCCCTCCTCTGTCTGTTGGCTTCCCAAGTGCCTATTTCACCATCGTCCTGCAAAGGTAATCTGCAACTTCTAAGAAGCATTTCTGACCTTCCATCCCACTAATACAGTCCATAAACCGGAGTAGCGGAGGGAAAAGGGGAGATGTATCCAAAAATACTTGGAGTAAAGCTTTCCATAGTTGTCTCTGGAAGGAAACAGCCCATTGCTCTTACAGGGGCCAATATTACCAGCCTTCCTGGGCTACCACTAGAAAAACACCATACATGATGGTGGGACCCACAGTGATCTAGAAAGCCTTTGAAGCATCATGACAAAACACTCATTGTAACATGAATCCTTTATGGATTATACAAGAGGGCAGAAAACAGATGTATGGTGACCTCAGTGTGTTGGCACAACCTAGGAGCCTCGACTTCCTTCGTATTGGCCAACTGACAGCGCCTTCTGGCTAGGAGTGTGCAACTTCCTCACTATAACCACAGCATTTTATCCCCCAGCTTGTTACCTCAGTCTGTGCTCTTACAGGTAAGAGCTCCCCAGGAGATTTTCTGTCACTAAGCTTTGAAATGAGCTATGCACAGCCTTGCAGAAAATAACTTTTAATATGCTGAAGTCTGGTGTCTGCTTTTACTCACTTCAGATGTGTAACATTTTCTTAATAACTGCTTAATTCTGCATGGGTGACCAGGACCATGGATGTCCACTGCCAGAAAAGACCTGGGAGAAGAAAATCATCACCTGTCAGGCACTGTCTCACAAGAGCAGCAGGAAAAATCTCACGACACGCTGCAGAGCCCCATGTCAGGATATGGAATATGGATTACTTTGAAGCCTTGCCCTGGTTCTGCGGCATCAAGGATTTGAGACCATTGCAGATTAGTGGTCTGCTTTCTTAGTTCCACTGGTGCTTGTTTGCAGTGGGTTGTTTGGTGTATATGCATAAAACCTGTACCAAGCACTCAGGTACAGATATGCTACAGAGAGATGATGAAGGGGAAAGACCTCATAACCACTTCTCCAGCTATGTTAAATAAGATAAGAAATGGCCTTTGGGTACCTAGGATGATCAGAGGGCTGGAGCACCTCTACTACGAGGAAAGGCTAAGAGAATTGAGTCTGTTCAACCTGGAGAAGAGAAGGCTTTCAGATGACATAATCACAGCCTTCCAGTACCTGAAGGGAGTCTATAAGAAAGGAGAGAAACTTTTTACAAGGACATGTAGTGACAGGACAAGGGGAAATGGATTTAAACTGAAAGAGAGGAGGTTTAGATTGGATATTAGGAAGAAATTCTTTACTGTCAGGGTGGTGAGACAAACTGGAATAAGTTGCACAGAGAAGTTGTGAATCTCCCGTCCTTGAAAGTATTCAAGGCCAGGTTGGACAGGGCTTTGAGCAACCTGGTGTAGTGAAAGGTAACTCTGTCTGTAGTAGGAGGGTTGGAACCAGATGATCTTTCAGGCTCTTCTAACCCAAACCATTCTATAATTCTATGATTCTATGTAGAGAGAGTGATTTGGGTAAGGAGAGTTAAACCTGTGGAAAAAAATTTGAAGAGTGCCTCGGCAGAAAGCTGAGCACAGAAAATTTCCCACCAGGAAGATTCATGAGAATCTGGGAAAACTTCCCATGAACTGTTAGCTTCAATAGTTGGATCATTTTGAGTCAGTTGTGCCAAGACCCAGTAAAGTGAAGAGAACTGGATGATGTGGGGGTGAATTTTCTTTTGCCAGCTGAGGGTAAACAAACTGGTGAGTGCATGACTGAGCTATGTCTCAGCTCAGCTGTGGGGCACATCTACACAACACTATGGAGTTGGGAGTGGGGCACTTGTGGGCGAGAAGAAACAACAACAATGGCCATTAACCCAGGCAGCAAATCTTACACCAGCACTTGTGCCATTGTAATGTTTCCATCACTGCTGCATGAACTGACCACAGGGAAGCTAAAACGCTCATGTCTGCTCCCACTACCATCATGCCATCGCTACTTGTGCTAGCTCGCCCCCTCCCAGGGCTCTCACACTGATCCTAGCCAGGCTCAGCCTGCCCCTATGCCCACACCATCATTCCTTTTCACTGCTCAGATACAGAGAGGAAGCTTTATTTCTCTGAAGCCAGTGGTAGAGTTCCTGAGGAGAGATGCAGAGAAGCAATACAGATGCACGTGGATGCTCTGCTGAGTCTGTCCGTGCCTGCATATTTCACTGGGAAAGGGCAATGCAGGCCAGTGGCGTGGTTCTCTGTCCCACTTTCTCCCTGTGTAAAACAGGAATAATGATACTGACCTAGTTCACTGGGGAGCCTGGAAAGGCCAGTTAAAGTTTCTAAGCCTCTTTGAGAATAAAAAGGTCTGTATCAGTACTAAGTGTTATTATTCACATATTGTAATTCTAACCTATGAGAGACTTGGCTTTAGTGGGAGAATTTCAGTGACTGCAGCTGAAAGGAGGTTTCATATTTCATCTTTAGCTGTATACGGATTAACAGCACTCACACAATTTCTTCACAGGCATAAAGATGAAGGTGAAATCCACACCAGTATTAGGCATTACAGGGAATTACCTTGGCATGAAGGACCTCTGATTTCCAACATCTGTGAAAGTTTAGCTGAAGTGATGTATAAAGACTTGGTACCAGCTAACAAAAGCAAGTGCTTGTGAAATTGATCCTGAAATCTGAAATTTTCCAGACTTTGGCATGATCTGGAGTGGTGCTCAAATTAGAAAGGTAAAAGGTTAGCATTTTCCTATGCAACATATATTAACCAAGTGAGCGTATAAATATATAGAAGGTTCAGAGTGGTTTCTCAGAGGTCATTTCACTTGGAATTTACCTTTCTCCAACCAGATCAGTGACACAGTGTGGCACTGTGTAATTCTAAAAATCATAAAGATATCAAACAGGGCTTTTATAACATACCATGCAGTCCTGACATATATTGCTGCTATATGCTACACATTTCCATCATCACTGCTTCTCCTGTCTGGATTATGCTGACCTCCCAGAGGAGATGACTGCATATTGGAATCTTGTACCAGGTAATAGTGAGAAAAAAGGATGAGGCTAGCCTTCAACTGAGACACCACCTTCCCAGCAAGAGGCAGGATTATCAGTTCATTAAATCACATGGGGAGACAGTGGCATATCCACCATGAACGAAACCCAAATGCTTTCACATCATTTAGAAGTTACTTCAAAGTAACACATGTTGCACATGATGCCCTGCCACATGGGGACTATTTGACCTGATTTTACTTCTCTGATTTTTGTTGCAATCATTCTATTTTAGTTTGCGCTCCCAAATAACTGTTGGGGAACATGACGTTATCGCTCAGGCATTCAAGGGAGAGGGTGCGTGATCAGTTGTCCGGGACACAGGCAGAAATGTTCCCTTCCTCACAAAGGTCTCCCTCTCCTCCATCTCTCAGTTTTTGAATAGACAATATCTAGTTTATGGAATATGAACAACGTAAGATGGAGCTGCAGAAGTTCTTAAGTATTGCTATATATTACATTTACTCACGTAACAGTAAGAAGAAAGAAAAGAAGTGCAAATCTTGATTGTAGAAAGCCGTGTTTTCCATTATCCCTCCCATTTCTTTTGGTAGCATATCAATAGGCCTTTCATATATGCAGCATATCTGAAGCACTGAAGCTCCCATCCTCCCTTCATATATGAATAAATTAATTTGTTTACTTTGCTGTCTGAACAAGTATGTTTCGAAACAATGACAGATTCCAGTGCATTAGCTCCAGCACTTCTTTGCAGCAGAGCTTTTCTCTCTTTCTTCCACGTTTCCTTCGATGAACGACTCATAGCATTTCCTACACAAACTCTTCACACCCCACCTCGTGACTGAAGTGGGGAGTGCAGCACTTATAAAAATGTCACCCAACACAGCACCATTCAGTTCCTGGTTGAAATACTGGATTGTTTTTCATCCCTTCTCATTTCTCAAAAAGTAGTTTTCTTTTCCCCAAATTTGGTACAGCTTCTCTAGCTGCTTACCGTTGCCCAGACACATGCTCTTTCATGGCTTTTGGCATAGCTGTCCATGTTTTGAGGTGACATTTCAGAGGTTCTTTGGTTGGGGTTTTTTTCATGACAAACTTTTACAAGGAATTCGTACTTTCCTATTAAGCTTGGTTGCTAAATTTCTCACTAGTTGTACAGTTTAAGAATTCAGTACACTATTAACAAATGCACTATGTAAATGGTTATGCTTTCTATGGCTTTTTCCTATATTCTGGAACTATTTATATTATGAGTCATTGATTATTTATGGAGATATTTATGGTGCTTTTCTTGGACATGCCCTTCGAAGAAATCAGTAAGCTCGAGTAAAACAACAAGGGAGAGTTCTTGGGAGTGGACTTTTAAGTTTGTTTTTAAAAAGCCTTCAGCACCATCAAAAATCACTGCTAATGCTTAGCATTTTCCTATTGGCTTCTGTTGGGGAATCTGAAATGGAGACAGGTTTCCAGGAGGTAAGCGGAATGGCAACACTACGTATAGTGTTAGGATGTCCATTGCACAGGCAGCCTGGATGAAACCCAGAGAAATTATAGGCTTGACCCTAAAGCTAGTAGGAATTTTGACCCTGCTGCTGCTGGGCATAATGTGAAATTGTTGATGCCTTTCAAAAATTATGGAGGAATTTTGTTAGTGGAGCATGTATCAGAACTCTGATTTCCTGACTTCTGACCCCAGTTTAGAGCATTCATGGTCCCACAATGACCTGTTCCCCACTGCACTTGAGAATATAGGGGGCTTTCCTTCAGGCATCTGGACACAGCGGACCCTCTACATTCTGGGCTAGGTCTCAGTTTCAAGAGACAGGACCATCAAAATTGCTTTCCATTTTTGGTTTGATTTGTATTTTATTTCTAATGTGGCGGTTTGAGACACTGTGTGCAGGAGAGAGAGGGAGAGAGGGAATGGCATGCTACCTAGGGACAGAGGAGTCCAGCCTGCTTAAAAGGGAAATGTTGCTGGATAAACACAAATTGGTGTAAGCCACATCATTAGGAGAAAGTTGTCTATCATTAAGCACTGCGTAGTGCATCCCTGTGAGCCTGAAATAAGTCTCCAGGGGACATGCAATCATACTTGCCACACGAGTGGAAATGCTGAAGATGAACCACGCGCCGTCTGGGTGTCCACCTCCCACCTGTGTTAGCATCATTATGTGCATGTTGGGCTGGCTTAGCGCACTGAGGAGGAAGATGGCCATGCCATTCTCTTTTACCATCTGGGTAATTTACTCTGTGAGTTTCTTGGAGAGTGAATTCATTAATGCAGATATGCAGGGTGCAATTATTCAGATGATGCAGTGGGAGGAAGCAGCATAAAATTTACAGAGTGAGCTCTGCTGGTACTCTGAGCAGTGCTTTTCTGGGTGGTCCTGCCTGGAAAAAAATCACACCTAGGAATGCCTTGATGACTTCTGACTGCGTCCCAAATGGCAGCTCCTCCTGACTGGCATCAGTGGGAGCCATTCTCACTGGGCAAGGGAGATACTAGAAGACTCCCAGTTAGCATCCGTCACAACAGAGAGGAAATCTGTGGGAAATGCTGATCATTTATATCAAAATTAATGAGATTTTCCCTCTCTGAATGTGGGGGCTGAGATGTATGCTGACTACAGGGAAAAAATGCATCCATGGATATCTTGCTTGCCTTTTTTATTTATATTTTTCCAGGGGTCTTGTATAATTGATGGCAGTGCCTATTTGGCAAAGGAATTTTCTGAGCACGAAATTCATTTTAATAGTAATTTTTGCCTATTAAACAAACTGTTGTTTTTTCCCTCCTACATCTGAAGGCAAAATCACAGGACCACAAAACAAATCAGCCTAATTTCACTGTGAACTTTTCTTTTGACATCCTTCTATTTTTCAAAGAGAATAAATGTGTTGTTACGTGACTGCTCTTTTCCAGACAGAAGAGGCAGAGAGCTATTTTTGAAGCTCCTTAAATCAGAAGCTCTGGCTCTTTACAAAAGCATCCCCACAGGATATCAGGACTGTGTTTGGAAACATATGTGATAAAAAAAAAATCAAACCATAAAAATGAACTGGGATCACCTTGTAATTGGGCAGAGAAGACTTCCTGCTGCTGTCTGTATTTTTGTTAAAAGCCAGTGCTTCTGCATTTCTCACCTTTTGCTGCGCAAGATTGTACACAAAATCTCTGATTGCCAAGCAAATCAAAGCCAAGAGGGAGACCCCCTGTTTGGAGGAAACCATCCCCCTCCTATATTCTCTGTTACTGATGTTATGTGGGAAAAATTAGATGTACAGAATGAATCAAAAGTCATTGTAAAAAAAAATAAAATAAAAACACCACCAGTGGAACAGAGCTATACGGAGGACCCGAAGGAGATCTTTGAATGCATCAGCTTCCATATAGAGCAGTAAGCTAATAGGCAGTTCATTGAAGCTAAAGTATAACATAAAACATAAAATTACAGAGAAAATGGCTGAAAATATAATAAAAAATAATTAAAAATCTTGCAGGAAGGTGGCATATCAACATCTGATGTAAATACAGACGTAGGAAGTGCAGTTTATCATTTGAATAGATGAAATAGCTGAAAATGGTAACAAAATTTGCAGGTTTGTAGTCTATTTTTTCAAAAAATTTGAGAAAACGCAAATGGTTCCAGCAACAACTTCCCATTTTCATTTGTCAGAAGATGATTTCTCTGTTTTGCTCAGCTACCAGAATTCTTAAGGAAAAAATCACCCATCATAAAATTGGTTAAAACTGTAAATTTAAATTCAAAATAAAAAAAAAGGAAGAAAAATCAGTCATTTCCCTGGTCCTTAAACATACTGTGGAAAGACATGAGTCTCTCCACCAGTCTGGCATGACATGAACCTTTGAACAGAAACCAGACTTCTGTTTTCTTTTGTCCACTGCTTTCTACTCTTCAGTGAAATGAAATTTCAACGTTGTCGAAGACTTAGGGCAAAATTATTTTTTCCATGAAGTTGTAAGACAAATTGGACAAGGCATTAAGAGAATACAGAAGTTAAAAATAGGTAGTGTTCTCCCTACCCTGGAAACTTTTCTCCTACTATCTGCAGCCAGGCGTATTCAAAACTCGGCATCTCCTAGCAATGTGAATATCATACTAATAATATATATTTTCCTTTCATGGACTGGCACCTGGAATTAGCTCACTGAGAGCAAATTGGTGACATTCAGGCCTCAAATGTTTTGAGGATGAAGCATCTTTCTGTTTGGACGAGAACCTTATTCCAAGACACACTGTCAATATCAAAAATAGTCTTATATTATTAAGAGTGACCCTCATACACGAGAGCGTATCGGTATTGGTTCAGACAACACATGACAATGTATATGTGTAGGTGTGCACACATAACTATCTGTATTTTGAATAGATATTTATGTGTTTTGACTTGTGTAAGTATATGTACGTATATGTATTTGCACAAGTTATATCTATTGTGTGTATGTTGAGAAGAATGCATGCTCACCGTGGTGGAACCCATGCAATGGCGGTAGGTGGGAAAACAAACACAGTGACAATCCTTTTCTAGGTTATTGCATCCTTTTCCTCAGCACACATGGGTAGAGTTCGTGGGCCAGGAGCAAACATTCTCTATAATGAAACAATCCTGCTTTTCCAAGACTTAGCGGGAATATTTTCCTTCTTCTTTTCTCCTCATCATCCAGTGGCATGCTTTATACATGGTAAGCTGAACAGAGTGCATTGGCTCACTCCTTAACACAACCAGAAATTTTTGCATGTATGCTCAGATGGTTTTATAAGAACAGAGGATGTAGTATAAGCAAAGCACTGACAGCATGGATTGTCAAGTTTAAAAAAAAAAAAAAAATTGTTGCTTTACTACACACAGATACATACAAACATTCGTGTTGTAACAGTGTTTACAGCCACAAAAAAGATCAAGAATCTACTGTGTAAAACGTGGTGCAGGCTTCAATATAGGTGAGGCAGAGCTGAATGCAGTTGCCATCTACATTAAGAAGGGCCGGAAATCCAACAGAGCTACTTTATAGTGCAATTTGCATATTTTAAAAATAGCTTATTTAATAGTTGATAAAAGCAGGGGTCAGCTTCCTCTGAAAAGCAAGAGCTTTAAATACCTGCAGTTATTTTGAGAACATGGGTGATTAAATTCTAGCAACTCTGCAATTTCAAATGCAATTGGAAGTAAATGATAAATAAAAAATATTATGTCACTTGCTCTGAAGTTATTTTGCACCTTTTTCTTCTTTCAGTGTCTCTCCTCTTTCATTTTCTGTTCTTTACCTACCAAATTGCCTACCTATGTATTGTACCTACCACAAATACACACACACACATGAAAACTGGTTCTTTACATGGTATTCAAATTTATATGTCCAGTGGCTTATCTCCCTACCCTTATAATACTATTCCCAATAATAGTTGGTAAGTCAAACAGGAATGCATGTAAGAAACATGAGGAAAGCTTTTAATTAACATCTTTAACTTTCCACCTTGTTTAAATGTTTGTATAATTTCAATTTCTGCAAGTCCCTAAAAGGAAGTTGAAACCCATTGGCCAAAAGAGGCAAGAAAGGAAGAGGAATTAATATAATCAGAAAATACTATCTAAGTGGAAAAGAAGAAAGATTCATATTTAATTGATAGCTACTAAGAAGCAGTGACTTCTCTCTCTTCACTTAAAGAAGATTTTTAAAAAATCCATCCCAATAGAATTTTCAGTCATTAGTGGAGGTTTCCAAAATCTCCAGAGAGAGAAAATGAATGGAGGTGTTAAATGCAAAGGCTTATCTTGGGTACCTTAATTCTGCCTCATGCTGCTCACATTACGTATTATCCTCACTTGGCCTTCTTTTTTGAGAAAGGGACCAGAAAAGTGGAAGCATTTCTGTGCAGTAGTGGAAATCAGATTGCACAAGACACTAATCACAAAACCCCACAGAAATGGGCAAAAAATTTTGAAAACTCTGGCTTATATTCATGGCTGCCTGTATGTTTTTTTCTTTTTCACTCCTTTCCCAAATCCAGTTTCTTTGGCTTTGTGACCTGTAGTGCTCCTCAGTTGGTTGAGGGATTGCAGTGGAAGGGAGACGTGCTGGAAATGGTGCAGGGTCACACGAAACTGTGAAAATACATATTCAGGAATTACATATAATTTTAAAAATGAGGATGGCAGTCGCTCTTTTTTTGAGCACAAAGGTGGCTATCATTGAATCATAGAATTATTGAATGGTTTGGGTTGGAAGGGGGCCTTGAAGATCATCTAGCTCCAAACACCCTGCCATGGGCAGGGACACCTCCCACTAGACCAGGCTGCTCAAAGCCCTGTCCAACCTGGCCTTGAACACCTCCAGGGCTGGGGCATCCAAAACGTCCCTGGGCAACCTGTTCCTTGTGGAGTTGCAAGGACAGGCTGACAAGACTCTGTATTGCATCATATTCATGATCAATTCATGATTCATACTCAAAACAGAGAATGAAAATCAATACGATGCCATTCACTGATATTGTAATATTATGTTCAGTCGTAAAACCCAAACCTGACTGCTCTGAGATGTGGAAGAGCTTCATGACACTGATCATGGAACAGCTAGGTAATAGAATGGCAGGTGACATTCAATGCTAATAAATGCAAACTAGCATATATGGAGAAAAATACCACTAAGATTACAGGTAAGGTGTTGGGATCAAAATTGGATGATTAATAATTGATTATTTTCAAAAAGATGTCTTAGAGCCAGTGTGATTTGCTTTATGAAGATGTTAGCTCAAAATGTTTAGCTGTAGCAGAAAAAGGGAAAAAACCTTGAATTTTAGGCAATAATGGGAAATGAATAGAAAGCAAATGGTAAATACGCTTTTCTGTCCTTCTATCTCAAAAGATATGTAATCAAGCCATAAAACTGGCAAAAGAGAGCAAATAAAGTTATCAAAGATGTGGAGCAGCTCCCAAATGTGGAAAAGATTACACAGAGCTGGACGTTTTAGCCTGGAAAAAAGATGATCAAGAAGGGATAAGGCAAAAGTCTATAAAAGCACCAAGAAGTCAAATGGAGGAAATGGAAGCTACTGATCATTGCTTCCCAAAATGAAAGAAAAAAGGCTTTTCAAATGAAAATATTGGGTAGTAAACATAAAATAAACGAAAGTGAGAAACTCAAGGAATCTCAAGGCTGAAAGTATATGTAGGACTCAAACATGATAGGATACACTCACAGAAGAAACATCTGTGGAATATGCTATACAGCATAAACTCACAGCTTCCCAGCTTGGGGACTTTCGAAGCCAGAGTCTGCACCTGAAACCTGTTTTCATGAGTGAAAATAAAGCCTCAGCCTCATGTTCTTGTGCTGCTTCTAAAAACAAATATCTTCACTTTGAAAATTTTATTTGTGTGGGGATTTAGTCAAGAGACTTCAGTCAGCTCTTTTGGGAGGGAAGCTGTAGACTAGCAGAGGAAGGGTTAGTGCCACACTTCAGTGCGAGAGAGCAAAGTGACTGACATACCTAGAAGTTTTATCTAGGGAGCTGCCTTCATCTACACACTCGCAGCAGGTGGGTTTCCATCTGATTCTGAAGAGAAGTGGTCTGTTAGTGGACAGCTCTTTCCATCGAGGTATTTTATTTGCTCTCTGAACTCTGCTTTGAAGAGAAATCTGCAAGGAAAGGTGAGTGGTGCGAGACATTGTGTGTACTGGAACAATATGCTCCGCTTCCGACGGCACTGCTTCTTGCAGGACGAGCTCACATGCCAAATGCTGGGTCCAAATTTGCAGCAGAGAGTGGGAACAAAGCAAGTCTGAAGCGCGTGTGTTGTTTACAGACCCTCCTCTGCTGCATGGTGTCACATACCCTGGCCACAGCTGCTCTGAGAAAAGAATGTTTTCTATGGAGAAATCACGGCAGCTTAGGGAAGGAAGGTGAGCAAGGACGCCGAGTGAGAGCAGGGAGCTGTAGCTTGTATTTTGGTGAACTTAATGACTAGTTTTGAGGCAAAGACTTGAAGGCCAAAGTCTGACAGGCTGTCAGGCACTGATTGCCATTTTCATAAAGGGCGCTATGCAAGTGTAAGTGATTGATAGATTGATTGATTTATTTTGCTGAGGCTCCTTTGTGGTCTCCTGGGGGGATTTCTGGCCACACCTCTCAGGCTGAAAGCACTTGTTCCGCCTGCTGTTGCTTTTTTTTTTATTTGCGGGTAATGAAAATTTGTTACAAGCCTTCCCTTTCATCTGTACATGGCAGGCTGTCACACAGAAACAAGCCATTCTGGAACCTTGCTTCCTTCCAAATTGCTAAATATTTTTCTTCAAATTGCTTCCCTAATGGGCTAGTATAATAGGAGCAGCATGCTCTCTGCCCACGCTGAAGATGCCAGAGCATTTGTCCAGTGCACATGTGTGTTGGGCACAATAAACTCATTGCCTGGCCTGGAGACAGTGCAGCACTGCTGCTGATCTAATCTATATCACACATTCCTTGGGCGCAATCGTGCAGGCAGGCGGTGGATGTAGGAGAATATGCACACGGATAGGTACTTGTGCCTCCCCTGAGAAAATGCACCTCGTCAGGGAGGCAGCCAGCTACACATCCTACTCTCCCGGGGAAGGAGCCATGATTGCATTCCGTAAGGTGAGACACAATGGCAGGAGGAGGAGAAGTGGGCTGCACAGCCATCGAGTAAGCCATGCGAGCAGTGACAGAGCTGGTCTCACTAATGGACTGGCCTGGCCACTTTTTTATTGACTCCAGTTGCTGCTTTTTGGAGGGGCAGGCACCAGCAGTCCCCAAGGTCAGCAGTTCCATGTGCTCTGTGCTAAACTGTTGCTGACCCACTGCTTTATGAGCCTAAGTGCTTATCCAGGAACAGAAGTGAATAGGTTGTGTGTGATAAGAAAATAATTTGCCAAAACTGCAACAATAAAGAAAGCCTGATGGGATCTCTTATGGTATGAATAGCCTGGAGCAGCTGCAGATTTCTCTCTGCTTTCACAATTATTTTCTTTTTTATAACAACTAAAAAGGGAGCATTGTCCACAGGCTCCTGCAGCCCATATTTTCATACCCAAATCTAATATTTCCATATACATGTATATACATATTATACAGCGTGGATCTTTGTGAATAAAATACAGGAACAGAAGAAGAAAGAAAAAGGAAAAGCCTTCACAGATAAGAGGCCTGTTGGCACACCAGCTTAACCCGTTCCTCTTTTCTGTTTCTCACACAACCGTTCTAGATGGATTTCTCCAAGATCCCAGAGCAGCCATCCCAAGACACATGGAGCCATGTTTCCTGCATGCTGGGCACAGATGCCCAGTACAGCCGCACCCGGGCAGCTCTCAGTGCCGACACGGGGAGCTCCGTGCAAGGGTAACCATCCTCTCCCGCCACCCGCGGGGCTAGGAATGTCCTAACCCCCACCCAGGGGCACTGTCGGTCGAGAAGGCTGAGTATATTTTTGCATGTTTTCCATCTAGGTGTTACAGAGCAGCTTCAGTCCAGCAGCTGACCCTACTCAGGCCTCCTCAACTCACCCTACTCCCCACCTCCCCAACTGGTCTATGGCAGTTTTCTTTCTCAGGGAGCACAAGCAGGTCTGATGCTCATCCCATGCCCTGTCCCCAACTCCGAACAGCCTCACTGGTGCAGGACCCAGTGTCAGGCTCTGTGCTCTGACCCTCTCTTGCCCACCAGTTCCTGGGTTGAGCAGTGGTTTCCCCAGAGAGGGCTGCCTGTGATGCAAAGCCCTGGAAACCATGCCCAGGGCTTCTTCCAAAAGCTGTGCCAGAGCTCCTTGCAGAGGTACCGCACTCTCAGGGAGTCCAGGTCTCTGAAGCTCTCTGAGAACATTTGAAACCACCAGAGCTTTTCTTCTTGCCATTCAATTCTGTGTAAGGAGAAGACCAGACTCCAGCCTCGGATGCCACATCAGGGTCAAGTATGCAAAGTTCAGACAACAGTTGTATAAAGAAACATACAAAGAAATTACTCAGATAGTAGCTGATCTCTGTAGCTGATTTCTCAAGAGGTCTCCAGTGAATCAGGCTGAATGAGCTTTTTGTTGCCTTTACTGTTAACAGGAGTAGTTGAAGTCAGAGAGAGTTCTCCTGTCTTACTGCTGACAGCTACAGTATGGTGGGGCTGTGGTGCCTTAGCACACAGTGATCAATCTCATTTCAGTTCATTTTGCTAGAATTTAATTTTCACATGGCCCAGTGTGATCACATCCCACTAATTTCCCACTTGGATATTTTCTTAAAACAGAGAGACCAGTTGAAGATTCTGCAACTCCTATTGGTGAAATAATAATAATAATTTACATTTATTAAGTGCTGTTCTTCCCAAAGGACTGCCCAAATGTTTTCCAAAATTTGTGTATGCAGGAATCCCTTCACCAAGGAAAGAAAAAATGCAGCTTCTTCCTTGGCATAGAGCAGCACTAGCACAACAGCTTAGGATACGGAATGAATCAAAGTTTTAATGTTATTACATCTTTGTGGTTCTGTTAGAGTAATGCCCAGAAGTCCCAAGAGGGACCAAGGCCCCTCTCGGGGTAGGTGAAATAAGTAGTAAGGTTATTGAAAGAAAGCCAAGGAACAGGAAATGGTAAAAAGCATGCTCAAGGAAGAGTAGGAAGAAAAAGAGAAGGATAGTTAAACATACATATGATTGCACAGATATCAAAGACATGATAAAGTAATGGGATTGGAAGGGACCTGTGATGTTATCCCATACACTCTTCTCTCGTACGGCAGGCTCCCTTCTATTTAATCACTGATATACAACTATGTATGTATCTTGTTCCTAATGATTTCCACTGATGGAGATTTTTTAGCCTTCTGAGGAACCTTCCTCTTAGTTTTTACCCTTCCCTTGCCTTTAACATGACCTCAAATATTCCTTGTTATAACACAGACCTCTTATTCCTCATCTTGTGCACAACAATCTTTGCAGGTGGTCATTATTTGCCTGTAGACTTCCTACAGAGGTGTCAAGGTGAGGTTAACACTGGTGTTATAATGGACACGTGCCATAAGATGGGATCTAGAGGAAGACACGGCATGGAGGTATCTATTTCTATGGGGATCTGTATGGTAAAGGTGCTTGTGGAACAAACAGGCTGAGAGATGCCAGGTTGGTACCTGCAGTCCTGCAGGAAAAGTGAGACATATGAAAGAGATTATGGACCTTGGTGTTAAGACCAGAAATGCCCATCTTTATGTTTGTAGACCATTGAGGAAATGTATTTTAATAGTCCATAAGGAAACCAAAGCAGCAGGTAAAATGACAAGCATGGAGTTGGGGTAGGCAGTTGTGGCAGCAGCAGTGAAGGACAGAGGGGAAAGGCTGTGATGGTCAACAGCATGGACTTGGCTAAGCGTAGTACCTAGGAAATGCCATGTAGTCACAGGCAACAGTTCCTGGAGGAGAAAATAAAAAATGGTCACTACAACATGGATCTACATGACAGAAAGGTTAAGGACATTATGATCAAGCGGAGGAGAAGTGGAAGGTTTCGGCAAAGGAAGATTAGTATCTCTGTGCTAATGAGCTGGTGCCAGCAGGACCTCTGTGAGGAGAGTTTGCTGATGCAGGTGGAGATACAGGGCTGGAAAGAATAAAGGTATCCTGCAGATACCAATTTGTGAGTTATCAGATGGAATATGTGTATCGATTTGGAGCTCCACTTCACAAATGTGAACAGATACAGAAAGCTAAAAATCATTTCTCCTTTCTTATTTTCTCCCACGAGGAAAGCAGTTTTAGGTGTTAATGTCCTCTCTACTGAGTCTCCTGCACACCCATCTTCTCTGACCTGATTTAGAGTACTGCTTGTTTGTCAAGCAGGAGGAGTCTTTCTAGTTCCTCATCCACAAAACGTAGTAACCTCAATCCTGACAGTGGGCAACTAGTGTACAACAGGATGTGATCTTTGGGGTATCTGTCCTGCAACAAGATTTGTTAGAGGGACTAAGTAAATCACACTGGAAAATTTCACAAGCCTTAAGATTTCCCTTCCTTTCCCTATTCTCCCCTTCCCAGGGAATGGAGGATGCCTTGCACTTCAAATGCAGTGCTCAAGGGATCCCAGCTGAAGGGCAAAGTGCATCCCAACACCCAGACATCCTCCTCCTTGGAGATTACACAGGTACACACTAAAACTGAGCCCTGAGCTGGCCCCTGTCCCACCAACATCTTTTGCACTTCTTTAATGACAGAGATTAGTAAGGCAGAATTGAGCTTCACCTCCACAGACCCAGATCCACTTGTTTAAGTAGAATATTTTGTTGTTTATGCTGCAGGCTAAACAACTAGGTTTACCTAGGGTCTCTTGTTAAAATGAGCCATCTGTGGCAGCTGTGGTAATTATACCCAGACTACTGTACCTTTCATGCAGAGCTCTTAGATTTGTGTTGAGACTTTGAAAACAAGAGGAACAATAGCACAAGCGGAAAGAAAATATCTCCTTAGAGTGAAAACTATCATGAGGTCCTCCCTTCCTTCATTTTCTAGTCTTCCCTGGATTAACCACAATCCTCAGGTTCCTCAATGGCTGTTCTCTGTGACAAAGTACTACAAAACAGTCTGAGGGCAAAGAGCAGATGGAGTCTGAGGCAGGTTTTGCACCTCCTCCTCATCAGTAAATGCTTGCTAACACTGCTTTGGTGAGCCAAGTAAATGTGGTATTTGTTCTGCTCTGAAATCTGGGCAGTGTCACAAGTGCTACCATAGGTGTGAGTCTCTTGATTCCCTCTACCCACTCTGAACACCTCAGCACAACTTTTGCAGTAGCTGCTGGGCAATTTGCTTCCCCTGTCCCCAGAGCTATCCGTGCTGTTGTGAATAGGAAGGAGCAGGAATTGCTCCAAAGCAATGCCAAGTATTTCCTCCTCTCCAGGGGGGCTGAGTGCTCTGCCCTGGGGAGGGTCAGACCTTTGAAATCAGTTGACTTTCCAGTGCTGCCAGACAGACTGTAAGGCTTAGCAGCAGACAAACTTCTGGATGGCATATGCTAATTCTCCCTACTTTTCTGATTTTAAAGCTTGTCCTATTAAACCACATATTGTTTTTATGTAGTAGCTATTGAATAGTGAAGTGTCTGAAAATCCATGATACAAGTTGATGCTTTGAAGGAAACACAGTGACCTTTAAACTTCCAAGTTGTTGTAAATGCTACCAAAAAACCATTTTTATCTCTAATCTTCTCCCAATTAAAACATAAATTTGAACAGATGGAAATAAGAAAAGAAAGATTGTGGGAATAAGCATTGATGCTATCAGCTGGAACTGGCAATAACAAAAGCAACCACTGACTCTTTGAGCTTTCAGGTAGTAAGAGGTATTTTCACATACTACATTTCTCTTATTTTGTGTTTTTCACTGTGAGTTTTCATACACTGTCGGAACAGTTCAATCATAAGAGTAAGTCAAGTTATCATGGCCAGAAAAGAACAATAGGTTTGATTCACTTATGCTGCTTGTGGCACTACCTCAGCAGAAAGTCTGCCCAAGCCGGGGGGGAGGTCAGAGTGGTGCAAGGTTCACAGCCCTTGGTGACTCCCTAAATGAGTACAGCTGATCTGGAAAAATGCTGTCAGCAGAGCAAAGAAGGGTGTTCTCATTCTCCTTAGCCCCTCAGCAGTTTCCAAATCACTAACGAGGTGTTTGCAATACCAGGGCATGATGTAAAGCTCCTGTCCACAGGGCCAGTCATCTAACCAGCATCTGCCCTATTCGGCTCAAGAGCGAATCAAGTCCATCGCGTCTGTTGTCTAAAAAGTCTTGGATAAATAGCCCAATAACAAACAGTATGAAGTAATTTCCTGCACAAACTTACTGCACCCTGGTCTTTACCACAAGCTCGGATTTCTTGTGTGGGCTCAGATTTTAGCAAAGAATTACGGTATATTGCTTTCCATGAGAAGAATTTCCCACTTAACGGATCTCAGGTCTCTATTAGACCCTTGGCTAATGGAAAACCATAAACCATCCCAGAGCTTTCTAGAAGTCCATGGAGAGCTGAAAGTGCAGATATTTAGCCTCTTCAAGGGCCAGGGACTGACAGAGGACTCCTTAAAGGAATGCCAGGCTAATAGAAGTTCCAAACAATTTCGTTTCAAAGGACTTCTAAAACAAGAGATTACAATATTAACTTAAATATTATTTAATGGTAGCATTAACTCTTCTTCAGTGGTGTTCCTTGGTGGCATCTACCATCAAACTCAAGGTTCTGGCCTAATTGTTTGGGGTTTTTCTGGACATGGGTGTTTTTAATGTTACCACTTCATGGCTAGGTCTGTTTGGCGGCTAACTTTGACCAGCACGGTTGCAAGGTTGTGTACCTTGTTGCACATGGTCCTGAAGGTGGGTAAAGAAGCTGGGCCCAGATGTGCTCTGGCCACTGCTATTCTTGTCCTTGTCACACCCTCTTATGCTATAAGCAGTGAGAAGTTTGGCTCGGAGCTGTTGGACCGTTCCTCTGCCACTTGGGAACTCTGCAGGTTCTGCCTCCACACGCTTGTGCACTGGCGCTGTGCCAGGGCAAACTCATATCAGCTATTGACACATCTGCCCCTTGTCTGCAAGTCAAAGTATAGTGGAGAAACAGGTCTTACCAGCAATACAATGGCTGATGTATTTCAATTCACTGTAGGCACTGCAGATTTACACATAATTTTTCACTTTAGCATATATATGCCACTTAATGTTGGAGAAGCCCTGTCTATTGGTAGCTGGTGCTTTTTTGAATGGCTGCTCGTGAGTCTTTTTTATTTTAATATTTCTTAACTCATCCCCTCCTAAAACAAACTCAGATTCATTCATTAAAATCAAGGCACTAAGATTCCACAGAGACAAACTCCAGAGAGGGCTGATAAATTACACAAATAAGCTGTATTTATAATACCTCTGATGCCTCCAAATAGGCATTTTATAGAAGAGAAGCTCCAGCAAACTGATAAATCTGTTCTCTGATACTGCAGCTAAGCTGCATTTCAATACCTGAAACCATCTGTTTGATACAATCATACACTTAGCATAATATGAATACCTTAGCACACAGGTACCCTAGCATAGTGCATCCCTTCATTTTCTCATAAACAGCAATTATAGCCCAGGCAGAGAGGAGCACATGGTGGGCTGAGGAAGGAGGAGGAGAAACATATAAAGAAGATGGATTTTTTTTTTCCTTAATCTGTGTGAGTCTGACAGAGCATATGAAGATCTGCAAGCCACAGAGTGCTAGTGAGAGAGAGACAGAGAGACAGACAAAATTATTTCCTTTGCTGGGTCTTGCAGTTTGAAGTAGTGCCTGCCTTATTCGCAGGACTTTTTTTCCCCAGATGCCCACCCAAGAACCATTCAGCTACATTTATTATTCTGTCAAATACAATGTGCAATAAAGAGCCAGTCTCCCCAATGATGGGTACCTGTGTTCATAGCTCCACAGTGAAGCACATAAATCACATGTGAAGGGCAATGCACATGTGCTTTTTGTTTCTCATATCACCTTTTATTATCTTAGGACTGAAAAGTTAATAACCCAGTGGGTAATCATGCCATTATCAGTTTACATTGTAGTAAAGCCCATTCAAATGATGATTACATATGTTAATGAGTGTCGTTATAATGCACTACACAGTACATTACCTTCAATAAATATAATTGTTTATGCACTTTAATGAGGGGATATAATGCCCCCAAAACTAATGGCATGGACTGAATTGTGATTTATTGCTGGAAAACTTTGCCATTAAGAAAGGAAATCTCACAAACCCTTTCATGTTTATCTAACTTTTTTCCTTCTTTAAAAGCTGCCACTCATCTCTCCCTCCTTCTGCTTGCAAGGGGAAAATAGCTGTAAGACAGTTCAGCAGTGTTCCTTGTCAATGCCTTCCTCCACCTGAAGAAGCAGGAGGTGGGTTCATTTAGAAGGTTTAATGAAGATCATTATGTTTACCCCTTAGTAAGTTTTAATGCGCTATCTGGCAACAAAACTGATAACACGTCAGAATTTTGGCTGCAAATCAAACAACGGGAAGTAAAAATGTTGGTTGTTAAACTAGAAACCAGGAATAGAAAATAAGGTTAAGGATGACATTTTGGCCAATGGTCCTTCATCTAGCTATAGAAAATAGTTGGCTGTGCAGAGCATTCAAAGCTCTCCAGCTGGGAATGAAGAAAACTAGAGGTGAAATGCCACCTGATCTCTTCAATCTCTAGGTGCTTTCTTTTCCAGAGGAGTGAGATAAAACCTTTCTTTGTGGGCTCAATAAGAAATGACAAAGAGACAAAGAATGCTAAACCAGGCAGCACTGTGTAACCGGCTGAGGGTGCAGCAGGCTGAACGAGATGAGCTATCAGCAACTAAACTGCACAAGACTGGAGTTTCCTCTTTAATTTCCCTCCACTTGGTTTCCTTCCTGAATGGCACCGCTGTGACATTTCCATTACCCGTGAAAAGTAGTGTGCTTTGTACAGTAGTCTCTTCTCCTGTTGAAGTCGGTGCAAAAACTCCCATTGATTTCAGCAGCAGAGGCAGCGAGCTGGCAGTGGGGACACGGTCGCCGCTGCAGAGAATTTGCATGCAGTGTGTCCTAATTTTGCTCTCTCTTCAGTGTCAGAAATATAAAAAAAGTTTCCTCGAGTCTTCGAGAATAAATAAGATGCTGAAATTTCGAAAAAATAATAACAGGAATTGTTCTAAATGCTGTTAAAATTCAGGTGTGATGGCAGGGAGTATGAGAAAGCTGCATGCGAGAGACCCGTAGGAACTGAGGCAGCTTCTTGAGGTATATTCCCAAATATGTGTACACAGAGCAATTACTTGAGAAACTTTCCAAGGATCACAGTCATGTTCCAACTAGTTTGAAAGTCAGTAGTGTAAAAAAACTTTGACATTGAGATGCAATTTGTGGTAAGATCTAATTAATTTTTTTGCTCCTAAGAATAATTTATTATTTACACTTCTTATTATATATGTATTTTAGCTTCATTAGTCTGCAATGCTGGAAAAAATTATACCTTCAAGTCCTATTTATCAAATTAATGGTGCAATTTCATAGTGACACATTCCACATTCATTAAACCAAGTACAGTAAAAATGCATTTAAATTAGATTAGTGTGATGTAATAACGATTCCAGTGTATGGGGTGATATTCTAGCAGTAAAGAAACACCCAGATCGAGTTGAAAGCAACTTTGAGACAATTTTTCAAGATTGATTTTGGCACTGATTTAAGTGAAAGAATAAGGACTAATATCTCCCCCAGCAGCTCGCTCTGTGTGTGGGAGTTCAGGGCCCTGAGTGGAATTGCAGGAAATGAGTGGTAGAGTCAATCCGGCCATGGCAGTGGAGGAAGTCATGCATGGTCCACAGAAGGCAATTTTGTCAGCCTCCCGAAATGCTGGGGAAGGACACCCACCTGAACCCACTTTTCACCAGTGCTGACTGCACAACGCCACAGGAGTTTCTGCCAGCCCCTTAAAATTGTGAGTCTCCCAACCATTTCACAGTGACAAAGGCTCATGTGTCTGTGCACGCATCCCGATGTACACACAGGCGCAAATGCCTGCATGCAGAACCTCTTGGAGGTACCACCCGTGCCCCTTTGCCTCCTGAATTACTGCTCTCTGGCAGCCTGTAAGCACTCTCTGGGCCACAGAGGCTGGGTGAATGTTGGTCCATTTCCACTGACCTCATCCACCCTGGCAATCCCAACCACAGAGTGAATAGTAATTCTAGGTGGGTGCCAAATCCATAATCCATGAGAGGCCTATAAAACCTTAAGCCCTTCTGCCTGCTCATACCACCTGGACCGCCTGCTTCAACCCCACTGTGAAACAGGCAGAAATTCGCATCACCTCTCTGTCATGTCCTTTAACACCAAGTTTTAGGTTAGCACATTCCCTGTAGCTTAACTTTCCTGGCTCGGGCAATGAGTGAGAGTCCCCGATAAGCAGCAGGTTGATGGAGGTTGCTGGTCAAGGAACAAATCACTGGGAATTCATGTCCTGAAGCTCTGATTGAGTCAGACGGGGGCTGCATGTCCCCTCCTTCCACATGCTGATACTCGTCTTGTAGTCTTTATAGCCCAGCAGAGGAGTGCTTTCAGCTGGCTGACACTCAACCCCGCACTGCTCCAATATCACATTAAAGAACCAAATTAAATCAGAATAGCTCCTTAATAAAAAAAAATCTTTCTTCCGAGTATCCATAGGGAGTTGTGTATTGTGTGTATCTGTCTTTCGGACTGTAAGCCTTCAGGGCAATGACTATCTTTATTTCTGAAACACAAACAATATTAAAACACCATTGGCACTTAATAAATCAGCAAAACTACAATCATTACATAGGCCTCCTGGTGAGCCATCAGTTACCTTAACACTTTAACAAAAGTGTGCCCTTTGCATTTTGGCATGTGGCTTGCGAGGGGTGTGCAGCAGATTGAGCACCCTGGATTTTGGAGGATGCTATTTGCTCACCAGGAGAGCCCTGGACCATTGCAGGCATCATCGCAGCGACATGCTCAAACACCTCCATCCTGATCCAGAGGTACAGTCCCACCAGGGGAAGCAAGTTCATCCTCCATCTTGTATCTCTCGAGCTGAGGTGCAAAGAAAGGTGGTAAAGATTGATGCAAGATTTCTCAAACTGCGTATTTAGAGGACATTGTGTTAGGAGGAGCTATCAAATACTTGCATTGTGGTGGCACAGGGGTTTGCCAGCCAGGGATGGTACAATCCAGCACAAGAGGCCGAGCCCCATGGTCGCTGCCCCATGGTCGCTTCTGAGAAGACTGAGCTTGTAGGGCTTATGCTGAAGAGCTGGAGCTGCACTACACTGGTTTTAAACTGATGAATGGGGATATGGTAATAGGGTGGGAAATCAAGAATCTTTCAGGTTGAGCTGGATGTGCACTAATAGCTAGGAAACTGCTGCATTACATCAGCCCTTGATAAACCCAAAGGTAATTTATAGACTTAGGCCCAGAGATACTTTTGCCGAAAAAAAATAAAAGAGGTTTTCAAAATTTTTCTTCAGAGATCTGCTAAAAGGCTGAGTTGAATCATTGTGAGCAAATTCATGTATTAATATAAACAATTAAGCTTGATTAAAAAGAAATCAGTTTTGCCTCTGGCCTGACTGACCTCAGATTTCTAAGGGCTGCTTTTCCAGTCCTAAGGGCCTGAGCTGTGTGTCCTTTTGACTTCAGCTTCTCAGCCTGTCATCCCCAGGCATATCTTTTGTTCCACGGTTCCCTTTCCCCTTCTTCCAATAGATATAGAGTTATTTAAACAATTAAGGCTGTATGCCCCTACAGCCTTCTCCAGAAAGCAAGGGGCAAGACACAGCCAAGTCAGCTTGAGCACTCAGAGACAAAGAGAGCAAATTAAATAAAATGATTGGTAAAATAAAATTAAAAAAAAAAAAAAAGTAAATTCAAATCTAAGCTGAAATTTACATTTGCTCATCTATCTCAACTGATGATTTCTGCTACCGAGCACCATATGGTGCTGTGTGAGGCTATAAATATGCTGCTCTTCCAGACCCATTTCTATTGGCATTTCCCATCAGTAAACAGGTGCTCCTGGCTTCTCCTGCTCCTCTGAGCTCAAAAAACTTGAGCGAGTACCTTTGTGCACCTACAGGAAGCAAATGCAACTTGTCAATGGGAATGTTTCCTTTGCATCAGAGAATATCAGCTGCATTTCCACAGCGTGCAGGACAGCACAGCAAGCCTGCATTACAGTGAGCATATGTGGCAGCTTCCTTTCTTCATGCTTTTCCTGACATCTTCGTGCCTGTCAGGAGGTCTGATCAGTGCCCAGAGGCTCCTCCTGTGCGGATCCTTCGCCGTGACCTCACAGTGTCAAGCACCACAGATCTCCCTGGCAGAACTGAATAGGTGCTTGCCCCTGCCTGCTCTCCTGCTAGAATGAGTAGGGCTGAGGAAAAGGGGGCAGCCAATGTATCCTCACAGGGAAAGGAGTTTGCCTTGGGGACAAGTTGAGAAATCAGTCAAGAAGTATGAATACTGCCTAGAAAACCTGGAATCATCTAGCTTTAACAAGGTCTATGGGCATTACCCATTTCAGTGGCAAATTTCTGTGTCATTCTGCTGTAGGAACCTAAGCATGATGATGGAGCACTACCCCATCCTGCGGTCTGCTGCAGTCTGGGGCTTTCATGCCCTCTCTGCAATTATTTAAAGGGCTGGGTTTGGTTAGTGTTCCCTGCACACTGAGAAGGACAAAAGGGAAGCACCATTGGTAGTACCAGAGTGTACTTTGTGAGGCTAATCTGAATATTGCCTTACAAAGACACCATGAGCTCCTTGCCTTAGACTGGGGACAAGGACTCTATCTGTTCATGTCAGGTGACCACATTTTCAAATCTGTTACAATGGTTCAAAAATATCCAAAAGATCAATATATTGTTCATACCACATCAGTGATGCTAGGGGGAATAACAACCTTCAGTAAATCCTATTATTTTCACAACTATACTAATAACATGAGAAACTATAGATATAATAAAAGTTTATATCTATAGTTGCTCTGCAGACACCTCCTCTGGTATGGTATAAATATAGTATATGAGACTTGGCGGTGTAATACAGTTTTTATTTCAATTTTTTAGGGATGGCCATGCACATCCATAACTCATGAAAATAAAAAGTGTATTACACTGCCAACTGTTACATATTCCCTAGTAAAGCAAAAATGGCAAGATAAATTTTATTTTTCTCTTCTCCCCACCAACAAAGTGTCTGGCTGATATGTTGATGACGAAATGTTAGAATAAATATTATTTATTCAAACACTTTCTATTCTTTAACCATGTCTGTCCTGTCTATTTGTCAGTCCTATCCATCTGTCAAGTGCTAGGTAACTTCTTTTCTTCCTGCATATTGCGTTTCGTTTTAATTTTATGCTGCTGTACTTGGTGTTATTCTCCTTAGGACTGAAGGGAAGAGAGATTGCCTCTTCCCATGTCCTGCTCTTGAATTTTCTCAGACACATTCTCTTTGGGTCTTAAGAGTTCTAACATCTGTGTGGGACATGTGTTTTGGCTTGGTAGCATTGGCAGCACTTCTTCAAGAAGTATGAAACAGTGTAAATGAGGAAGGATCCCAGCTGCATGTTGTGCGTCAGTGGAACAAGAGGTGAAAAACCCTATGATTCATAGGTAGGGATGGGGAAAGTATTAGAAACTCGAGTGCAGCAGGCTAAGTATCCTATACCTAAGAGAAATGGAACAAATATGTCACTCCCATACTATAAAAAGGAAAAAGTGATAAAATCCTGTTTTATACAAGTGCTATTATATTACGGTAGGCTCTTGAGTATCCACATAGCAATGAGTCTGGTGGCAGATTAACTGTGCTGGGCATGTAGGACATCCAGTGTGGTGCTGCACGGAGCAAGAGTGGAGTCAGGGACACTGAGGACTGGGGCTGGGAGACCTCAACACACAGCAGCAGGACTGGGCAGGGTCCAGCCAAGTTGAGAGCTGTCCACACGCTGTGCTGCTGCTGTCAAAGCTGAGCTGTTTCCTGCATAACTTTCTTGAGCGGCTCGGCCCTTTTCCCTCTGGGAATTTCAGTTTGGGGTGAGGGTGGCTGATTCAATTTTTGACAAGCCACCCCTGCTTTAGAGGACACGTAATGTCTGTTGCTCTGTCCTTCCATCCATGGGACAGTCACTGACCTCTCCTCAAGGCTAGAACATGAGCAAGAAACCTTTAATCCCTGGGAAAGTCCACTTGGTGACACTAGTGCCAACCACCATTTTCTCTCAGCATGTCTAATTGATTAATATAATGAAATGAAACTCAGACAAATGTTCCCCATGTGTATTTAATTTGAACTTTGCTGGATGTGAAGTAACCTGCCACTTGTAGGCTTTTTTTAGTGTATCAGTAGGTATCATAAAATTATTACCTTCTCTTAAAAATCTCACATATTTGATTCTTTGTTTCTTGTTTGCTTTCTTTTCTTTCTTTCCTTCCCCTCTCTCATTTTATCTGCTCCTCTCCCTCTCTACCCCACCCCCATCCCATGTCTATGTAAAGGGATACCAGAGACCTTGAGTCAAAGACGAAGGAATGCTGTGTCAACATGAAAGGAAAAGAAATTTGAGCTTCCCTTCTCTGCAAACAGTCCAGGTTCTCAGCCTGTACAGAAATCTGCCCAGAGCATCAGTTCCTCCTGTTTCTCTCCTGTACAACGTGCATCCTCTACCTCCTCATCTGGAATCCTTGGAGCTGGGATGGAAAAGAGGAGTTCATACCATACAAATATAGAAAAAAGAACTTCCTAGCTCCACAGAGGTAGTACACACACAAGGATCAACAACAAGAACCATCTGAATCCCTTCAAAACCTGTGTACAAGCTGCAAATGCACAGACCAATGCCCAGAGGAGTGAAGTGTGCATGACACAAGCAAAAAGCAGGGTTTGACACAGCCCAGCTGATGATAAGGTTTTCGTTACAGCCTCAGCATACTAATACCAGACCACTGCACAGGTGGGAGAGAGGTGCTTGAGGGCCAGTAAACACGGAATTTTATCAGTGTGCCACTATTACAGCAACACCTGTGCTAAATAACTTCGAACGTTGATCCACTGTGAAGAGTCAGTGCTCAGCAGCCCTCAAAATTTCTCATTTCTTACCTGCAGTGGAGTGGTGTCGTATTTGAGCAGTGGCTGCGCAGAACTTCCTAAATGTTTTTCTTTCTTCTCCTTTAGGATGCCTGTCACACAGACAGAGAGTCCCTAAATTGCCACCTTCCTGTCTCTGCATTTTTCTTTTCATTTCTTTCCTTCTTGTGCAGTGAAAGACATTAGGGATGGAGTGATAAAAACACATGATAAAACACCATCACTGGGGAGATCTATGCCTTGGAAATACAGAAACAAAGTCTGCACTCAAGCAAACTTTCCACTGATGACAGTGGGTTATGCCTCACGACAAAAAACCAAGGAGTCCTTAAAACTGTGCTTGCCTAATTAAGGTTCTGGTTCAGCTAGAGTGCCTAAATTAAAACAGATGACTCAGTGTTGATGGTGCTGCACTTTAAGTTGGGTACCTGCCTAAGTACTTGGCTGAATGGAGGCCCAAGCACTGTATCCTTAAATGGAGTAACAGTGGAATACAACAGCCATTCTAACCACTATATATAATTGACTAAAAAATCAAATCTCTGAAAAAGGTGCTGCACTTACAGTGAAAAATAATAAATAAATGACTTAGAGATTGCCAACATGACAGTCTGCAGCAGAGCAGAACTCAGCAAATGCAGCTCCCATTTGAATTCATGGGAAAGCAGGGACTTTTGAAACTGCTAAGTTAACCAAAAATATATATTGTTAAAGCCAACAAATTTATTTTTCTGTTTGAAAGTCTCTGTTTTGCTATACAGAGGAATAGGTTCTGAATTCTCTGACTCTTCAGCATCATAAAACCTAGAGTGTCTGCTTGGGGAGGTGTCAGGAAAATACTGGTTTCCATTCCAGGCTTACGTTATATTTACACTGTGGCTCACTGAAATACTAAAGCAGTAAGAGATATTATAATTAACCTCTTCAATTTTTCCCTTAAGAAGTATCTGGTTCAATGAACTGTCAATCAGCTCTCCCATTTCCTATTAGAACAGGGGCTGATATGCAGGACTGACAAGTGAATTCAGTGAAAGAGAAGCAATACAACGCCTCTATGAATAGTACAGGATGGTAAATGTCAAGTATGTTTATGTAATGACAAATTTTGAAACACTCTGTGGCTACTTTTGATCTACATCCGTTCTCTCTTTCTGTGCCCCTAGTTCTAAGGGCACACACAATTATTGGTGCAATTGTAAGCCCATTCCTGCTTTGTGGGAGCACCTTAGGTCACTGGAATTGATTTGCAGACATGTAAACCTGACGCTCAAAGGTCTGCGGTAGGCATGTAACTGTTGTTGATGTTATTTGGTGTTACTTGCTTAAAAACAAGATGAGTAGTCAAATATCTTTACTAAATGCTAAAAGGATCTGAATTGCACAGTAATACAAAATGTTGCAGCTTAGTGCTTGAAATACTATCCTTTTAGCTTAGAATTTCAACTTTTATAAATGTAGGTCTATTCACAGTCCCCAGTGCTGCAACTGACTGCATTATTTATTATCTATCATTATTAATTATCACAATGTATTATTTATGCTATGCAATAGGTACGCACAGGATTTTGCCAAGAAACATCCTTCACTCTCACATTTATTAATTTTGAGAATATTACTATGCTGTTTGATTTGGAAGTGAATCAAACCATACCTAGATATTAAAACGAGTGACGGTGAAAAGCTTAAAAGGTATCCTGATTTCAGCTGTGAGGATCAGGTGGCAGCTTGGGGTCCTCTTCAAGGTCACTGCTTTCCTTCCCAAACCTTGACACCAGGAAGAGATGCCTGGCCCTTGGACTCAGTCTTGTGCACTAAGAGCCCTTCTCTGACTCTTCCGAAGCCACAGCATAAAATCCAGTGTCTGAGCTGCAGGTAAGGGTCACAAGTGGAACCAAATTGTAGTCTTAAACTGTGCCAAGGAAGACTTAGGAGGAATTACGAGGAACTTCTTCACAAATTAGACATTGGAATGGACTGCCCAGGGAGGTGATGGAGTCACCATCCCTGGAGGTGTTTAAGGAAAGACTGGACATAGCACTTAGTGCCATGGTCTAGTTGACATGGTGGTGTTCCATCATAGGATGGACTCAATGATCTCAGAGGTCTTTTCCAACCTAACTGATTACAAAAAACCCCCAAAACCCCAAAGAATTATTTGATTGTGGGCACACACTTATTGGTATTATGATTTGCCTCAGGTTTATTGTTTGCTAAGTTGTGCCCAGTATTTCTCAACAAAAGGGCCCATTGCTGTGTTGGTCTCTATACATACATAGTAAGAATAATGTGGCCAGGATTGTGCCCAATGTTTGTAAATATTAGTACTGAAAGAAATATAAACAAACAAAACAACAACAACAACAACAATGAGGCAGAATTTTCAGAATTGCCCTGGTTCTGAGATATGCCTAAATTTCTTGAGCAGTTTTGGTAGTTTCTCTGAAATAGCTGTCATCTATACATCAGTTTGTGAGTAACAAGGCTTTGTCTTAGAGTTTTGGCAATAGATGAGGTCCCAGAAAATTTAACAACAAGAACTGAACACGGGTTGAGAGGAAAGCCCTGAAGGTGCAGTCACCAAAGCCTGTCATTATTTGTCATTATATTACAAATGTGCTACTTAATGATTCCTTTTTTAAATAAGGGAACTACAGTTGTAACTACAGAGAGAGCTCCTGTTCCAAGGAGCTCACCACACACAAAGATTTAGCAGTCTGGTGAAAGAAGTGGAAGGAGCAGATTCAGAACAGCTACACTTCGTACACATGTGGAAAAGCTACAATCAGCTATATTTTTATCACCGTCAGAACTCAGCATTGCTATCAGATGTAAATGCACTGAAAAAGGGGGAAAGGCTTTAAAAATTTGCTTATTTGTGTGTTTAATAAACAGTATCCAAATAGACAGGTTTTTTTCCCTCCTGTCAATGTTTAGTAAAGTTATGTTAGCATCATCTTCCAGCTGAAGCACCTTATAACTGTGATAATGGTCACTTGTGGGCCAAAGGGAGACCTTTCAGACTTTTGTGAACTGGTTCATCCAAGTTCTACTTCAAGACACAAGGCTAAGGATGAATTTTGAAAAGACCCACCTCAGGACTGCAGCCTCTGCAACCCACCTGCAACATGATACACTGAGCGAGAAGGCTGCAGCACTCCTGTGAAGGTCAGGAGACAGCAGTGTGAGAAGCACACATTAAAGTCTTTGGTAGGTACCTATACAGCCCAGCCCTGCTCCTAGTCAGGAGCAAGGTAACTCCTCCTGAAATGAGTGGAGAAGTATAAACTAGTAAGGACAGACAGAACATTTGATGTTGACAGCTGATGCCACAGGAAGGTTGTTGCCTCCTGTGCTACCATGGCTTTATGTCTTCACATTCTGAAAAAAATAAAATCAGCATTGAAAGGTATTACTGGGCCTCAGCTTCCATAAAAGCAGGGTGACAGAGTCCCTCTTCCTTTATACTGGTGGAACCTAAGAATGGTTCTGCTGAAATCAGCAGTGTTACAAAGCTGTAACACTGGTCAAATCAAGGGACTAGCTCAGTGACAAAGCAGTCTCTCTGCGAGCCCAACGTTTCATTCTCTAGCTACAGTAATGAAAACACAGAGATGTGCTAAAGCAGCAGGGGTCCTTAAACTCCTTTATCATCTGGGATCACATCTTAATTGGACTGACTGATGAACACTTCCCTTCCTATTCTCCCATCTAAAAAGATCACCTCCTCTTCTACTTCCTATCATGTATCCTCCCTGTGGCAAAGCAATAGCAATTACAGGAATATTGAGGAAGTAATTAATGCATTTTAGCCATCTTTTAATGAAATTCAGCAGCTGACAAAAAGGGACAGAGCCAATAAAGTGTAACCTGTCATCTCCACCACATACCACACTTTGGCAACTTGTGTATTGGAAGTCAGAAAAGTGTTTACACCCATTTAACATATAACCTCTTAGGTTAGCCTGTCCTTTGTATTGCCTGTTGCTAACACCACGTAAAAGGTTCACATTTGTATGATGAAGCAGATTTTTGACTAAGACATCTAAAGTGAACACGAAGAAATTTCTGTTAATATTACAGTCACATGGACTTATACTGATTTCCTGGAGCCTCCTTCAAACTTTACTCTCTTACAACCTCTTCTGTGCAGTTCCTGTTGGAAGTGCTCTAGATCCATTTGCCTGTTGCCAAAAAGTGAACAAAAGTTGGTCTGGTAGGTGAATAGATAACATAACCTCTCTCTCCTTTCCTCAAGAGTGTGCCAGAGCCAGCTTCTAACTGCACCAGTGGTAACACTTCCACCTGTGATATCTCAGGCATTATTATCAACAGAGGGTAGTGGAGAGGGACTTTGTCCCAGGAACTTCTTCCATTTTGTCTGCATCATACCCGAGCTGCTGATTTGTGCTCTGCTAATCTCAGTGGCTATACAGGAACATCTTTGCGGTGTTGCTGCTTCTTTCTATAGAAGCTCAACCAGAGCCAATGAGATCTTCTGTTTTTGTATTTTCCAAGGGCTTCCCTTGAGGATCTAATTTCATGTTGCCCTCAAGCTGCTGTGGTCTGATAAATATGTTCCTATCAGCTGCTTGGACCATGCCTTCTCTCTCAATTGCATTTTGGTGTTATGCTGTGATTAAACTGCCCCTCTACCAGTGACCCAGCAGTAGGTGACCTCTTTCCCCTTTCCCCCAGCATATTGTATAAAAATAGTCAAGTGATAATGGCTCATGTTTATTGGTTTCTCTTCAGCAATGCATATTTCCCACTGATGTCAAAATAGTTTAGACTGCACGTTGCCAGCACTTGGTTATACTTCTTCTGCCTAATATCATGACTTATCAGCGTTGTTGGAAATATCTTCCAGCTGTTAAACAATACAGCTGGGATATAATTGGTCATCAGTCTAACAGCATAGCTGCAAATGTCTAGTTTCCTTCTTCTGCCATGTGTGGTAATTGAGTCTCCAAATCTGTCAACAGCCTGTTGGTAGACAGCCTTCTCTCCACTGGGCAGCTCCATGGCCTTAGACTCTGCAAGCATTGCTGTTTTCTTCCCCTTCTGGGAGTTGACACATTCAGACACTGCATGATTATTTATCCCTTTCCTGCTGTTCATAGCCTGAGGTTTATTCCTGGTGTGAGCATTGCCTGTCACAATGTTTATGCTGGACCATGAAGGCAATATTTGGTTGGTATCTGTCCTCTCTTCCAGTAGCTAGGAACATGAGGAACTCGGAACATCGAAGGAATTAACAGTGTCATTTTGTCCAGCCTTTTCCCAGAGCAGGCACTCACCCCTGCAATCAACAGCTCATCCAGAAGGATCAACAGAACATCTGCTTCACTCAGGCCGAAAGAGTTTTTACACCACCTTGCAGCAGATTATAGATATAATAGCAGAAAACCAACAACTATAACTTGCCAGGGAGTGAGGGACAGTACAAGAGATTACAGATGTCATAAAGGTCTGTGCAACATCGGGGGGTCACTGTTCTAATGAACAATGCCAAGATAATTCTAGAGCATGGATTGTGAAGCTCTTTTTGTAATCTTCCAGGCTATTGTGTTTAGCAGTTAATCACATTTCCTTGTGTCCTGTGGATTTCACTGGCATCATATTCATATACCATATGGATTCCATGTCAGGAGGAATAAACCTTCTCTTCATTAACAGGATCACTTTTTGCACAGTCACATCTGTAGGCATCCTCACTGTGGACATATAGATTGATATAATGATTTATCTTCCAAATCCTTACCTCCCACAACATACATTTTTCCAAACTATACCAGAGCTGGTACATACATTGTTGAAGAGAAACTTCCCTGTTCACTTTAGATATTCCCAGACTCAATACCTAGATCTGAAAGACTTCTTGTGAGAATGAAAAAAGAAAAAAAGATCCAAATTGTAGTTCCTAAAGTAGAGCCAAAACCAGGGGTGATGAGCTGTACTGTTGAAGTCATAAAATGACTTGGGCTGGAAATTGAATGGCTTGGGCTGGAAGAGATGTTAAAGATCATCTAGTTCCAACCCCCTGCTATGGGCAAGGATGCCACCCACTAGACCAGGTTGCCCAGGGCCCCATCCATCCAGGCCTTGAACACTTCCAGGAACACAGCATCCACAACGTCTCTTGACAACCAGTTCCAGTGCCTCACCACCCTCTGAGTAAATAATTTTTTCCAGACATCTAATCTAAATCTCAGGAGAAAATGCCTACTTCCTTCCTTTATCTCCAGAGGGTGCCTATATAGAGAGAGGTGAGTGTCTACAACATAAGTCCTGACAGTCAGGTGGGATGAATCACACTTTTCCTGGAATATCTGAGGGTATAAAGGCTCCCTCAGACCTTCTCTTCCAAGATAGAGTTACTCTTTCCAGCCTCTCATCTTTAAGTTCCTACTGTGTCCCACTGATATATGCTCACATTGCAGCATCTGTACTGAAACAGACTAAAAAATTGAAGGAAGAAGATTGAATTTTCTTTGGTCTGACAAAATTCCTGTGTGATGCTAACACGACAAAAAGTTGTGCGAACACGTCTTTCTCTTTTTCATTCCTAACTGTGTATAGTAAAGAAAATGTCTAAGTTTCAGTGGACAAAAAGGATGATTTTTACAAGGAAATGTGAACACAGATTAGCGGATGGGACTTGCTGCAAAGATACCTGCAGTCAAATTAGGCAAGGCAAACACAGGTGACAGAAAAAAGGAACATGTGATTTACTGGTGGTTTTTTCCTCCACAACTCAGTAAGTTTTAAGTGTTTAATGCTTTTTCTTCATCTTTCTTGATAGTTCTAAATAAAAATGGTCCAGAGGACAAGATAACAAATGGAAGTGTTTGAAGAGACAGCGTTTTAAGGGCCACTGTTGGCATTGGTACATCAGATCGTGTTAGGTAAGAGTGATGCAGCTGCCCTGTGTACCAGCGTCCTTGCTGGGGGAGACAGGTTTCTCTCGGCCTCCTGTCCTGCTCCAGGCTCCCTCTGGGTGCATGACTGTGCAGTTCTCAGTGTCTTTACCCTGGGAGATTAGGTCTTCCCTCCAAAGGGAAGGTCAGAATGTGACCTTTATGGCTATCCAGCACTCTGAAAGTGTTAAACAGAAATTTCTAGGTGACTGTTCTTCTCTTTATAGTACTTTTCTGCAGTTTGCCTGCCCAGCCCTCTCTGAAACCTCCCCCCAAGACTAGCAATGCTGTGTGAGCATTTTTAATACAGGCCTCCTAAAACAGAGCTCACATCCAGCTGCTACAGGCAAGAACAAATTTTCACCTGTCCTCCAGCATGAGAGCAAATTGCTTTATCTGCATGGGAGCTCAGAAAGGAGCTCTAGAAAGAAACAATACACCCCAGTTCTCCTCTTCATGGAGTTGAATTAAGCTTTTTAATGAGTCAGTGATTATTTTTTCAGCCTTAAATGTGTGCAAAGTTGCAATCTGTGCATAGTTTAATCTTCTTAGCTTGGTGTCCAAATACAAACTAAGGCAAGAGTGAAGTTACGAGGTTTCTCCGAAGGGTGTCCGTGAAGACAGACCTTTTCAGTGAACAGCTCCCAAAAAACAGAACAAATATTTGTAGGCAATTGAAAGGCTGTTATCAGAGACTTTTACCACATTATAGACCATTAGCAGAGCTGAAATTGGAATGAAAGTGTTATATTTTGTCATTATTCAAGGTTATCCTTTATGTCTTCTAATATAGAACATCATCAGTGACCTAAAATTCTATATGCAAGGCCATGCCTGTAAACATCCATAACTCTTTTTGAAAGTGCACTTATGGTAGCAACAAAACCTGAAGTATCTATGATAACAAGTGCTTCAATACACAGCTTTCATTGCAGCCATATCAATCCCTCCCCCCTAAAACTTCAAGCAGCTCTCAGGGACTGAAGAAGAGAACACAAAAGGCGCTGGGAACGCTGTCCAAGGACAGACACAGCAATCCTGTGCTGCTTCCCTCCCTTCTCTTGTGCTCGCTGTCCCTGCTGTGTGGGCTGGGACTGCAGCCTGCACGCTGGTACCAGAGAGAATATTGAGGCAGCACTCGTATTTTACCATCACAAGTTGCTGACTACAAGGACTGCCTGCTTTAAATGTATAACAATGCTGGTCTTGCTGTAAATCACACTTTCTTGGTGAGCTACAATCAAGACAAAATCCTCACGTCTCTTTATGCATGTTGTTTTTGTACTGGATCACGGAGATATTTATAGCAACAAGCTGTGTACTGGGTTATAAACCAAGAGACTCAGTTCATGAAAAGGACATTGACTGTGAGGCCAATATCATTTCCCTATTTCTTATTTATTTAGCAGTTTCAAGAAGCAGACATAATGCTACCTTACCATGCTTGGGATGCAGTCAGAGTGGCTGGGGCTGCTGTGCTTATCCCATTCTACCTGAAGAACAACAGGTTCTCTGGGCAGCTGGTCAATGATTCAGAATATAAGAGCAGTAGGTTGATGTAAAAACTGATAATTCTTTAGCAAAAGATCCCAGGGAAGGCATGTCTTCTTGGGAGCAAAGCCAAATATCCAGCATGACCAATTCTTTCACCCACAAACAACTTGAGATCAGAGACATGCCCTAGAAAATCCAGCTCTGGGGAACAAAAGAGCAGCAGGGGCTCTTCATAACCAGGTGCCTCCCACAGAAAGAGATAAAATACTGAGATGAGAGAAGGAGAGTCTGTGAACAGCACAGAGGCAGGAGCTGTCTTATAGACAGCTGCGAAGCCAGGCGGAGGGGTGGGAAGGAGAGGCCAGTTGAGTGGAGTGACTGATCACCTCTGAGAAAGCACCCAGCAGAGACCCAGCTGTTAAACCCCTGGGGCTCCAGCAAGGGCATGAAGAAGCCACCCCTGTGCCACAGGAGCCTGGGAAGGGGATAAAAACAGGGAGACCCATCCTCTTCTCCTGGCACAGACAATTTAGGCAGAGGCTGAGTAAACAGCAATTGCCTTGTGAAGCAGCTGACTTTGAGAAGTCTGTGGGTAGTCATTGCAGTAAAGTCCTTTCCATGCCACACCTGCAAGAAAAGGAGCGGGAGCTTATTCTGCCCCAGAAGCATATTCAGCTCTTCGTGCTTGTCCTGAAGGATGAACTGTCAAAGACTCCTTCTTCCTATCCTCTCAGGGACCCAGCTCCTCCATTCGGTGGGATTCTGAGGTCTAGTCCCCATCCCACTTTGAGTCATCTCAGACAGGCCGCTGTACTGTGCAAGTGCTGTGCTTCTCATACAGTCCTTGTATCCAGCTGTTACAGAGCAGCAGAAAACTCTTAGTCACCGAGTTAGCTGCTAACAATTTAGACGGATGAGTAATGCATGAAAGTCTGTGAGACAAGTATACAGTGCATTAGTTCTCAGGTGTATGAGCAAAAAGCTTTGTAGGAGGTCCAGTTACTATATTGAGTATTCCTCTTCCCCACCTATTTCTCCAACTTGCTATCGTTTAACTCAGTGGAAGTGGAAGTTTGTCTTAAGGAGAAGCTTGAAGGAGGGGGGAGAAGCTTTATCTATCAATCAGAAAGCTGCCCCAAGTTTAAGAGATTGTATGATAGATAAGGAAAGATGAAATTAATTATATTCATTTATTTGAATAATAAATGTTGGTAGTATGCAGCACTGCAGATTCTACATGAAACTCATCCATTTATCTGAGTAAAAGTTCATGATGTGTTCTTGTTCAGACCCGGAGCTGATTTGAATCAAAACTTTAAAGTGGAATTCCAAACTTTTTCAAACATCAGCCCTGAAGTCTGAGTCAGATAGGATTCTGATCAGAACTTCTTGTAAATAGAAAGCATCATGTCACCCCAGCTCCAAATGCCTCTTCAAATTCCTTTGGACAGTATCCTATTACTTTATCTCATGCTCATCCCTTTGTCAAACCAAGCTCTGCTGCACATCTGCTAGCAATAAGATAGAAATGTCAACGATTGGATCCCAGTGTCTTGGCTTCCAAGTAGTTTCAGAAAGGACACTTCATGTCCCATGATTCTCCTTCTGAAATCTCATCTGCTCTGGTTATCTCTTTCCAAAGAAACAGCCTCACATAAGAACAGCAAACTCCTTTTCTTTAGCGGTCTAGCCACTAGACACGCTCATTTCCCCTGCGGATACCACGTAAGAACTGCTATGGAGTTGGCCAAAATGATAAGCAGATGCTGCTCAGCCCTGGTGTCTGGATCTGTGTCGCTCTTGCAGGGGTGGAGAGGAAGGTTTCCTTCCTTATCTGATGGCCCCTGCTTTCTTCTGACAGCCTAAGTACAAGGCAGTGCTTCATTCTTTTCCTGTGAGGAAGTGCTCCCATCCTCTAAAGACAGAAGATGGCTCTTGTTCCCTCGGCGGGCAGTGTTTCGCACTAACCTGAGAGGCAAAGGACCAGGTCTGTAAGTCTTTTCCTCTCATATAATTTCGGAGCAATGGATAGAAAGACCTTTCATAGAAAGAATGCTAGATATAGCTAAACATCTCTCAGACTCTCTGTGGTAAAGATTGTGTCTAGTATTTCTCAATTTTGATGGGCAACTTTCTTCTGACCTGTAATAGTTCATTGGTGAGGGGTCTGGTTCCTCTGTACGTAGTACATTAACTAGAAAGGGTGTTAGGACTTTCCTTGGTAATACAGGAAGCATATTTACAATTTCCATTCAAGGGCTAGACTGTGACCTGCTGCTTATAGCAGACACTCCCTCAGAGGCAGTATTGATGTGTGGGGTGGCTTTCAGGAGCGTATGTTCATCCCTGGAAGTACAGTTTGCCCATGCTATCCTGGGCATCCTTCTTTTTGGACACACACTTGCAAAACATGCTTTTCCATAAGAGACTTGACCCTGGGGATTTTTCACTGTCAGTATTTAACTTTCGGTTTCCTTTGCTGAAGGGTCAGTCTCATCTCTTCAATGCTGTGTGCCATTCGAGAGGAGATGGGCCCCTCTCACACGCTGGTGCCTCCTGGCACAGCTATTCTCCTGAAGTGACACCACTCCAGAGTATGAGAAAAAAAAAGACAGCACAGCACTTTTAAGCTGTCATGAAGGAAGAAAGGCTCCTTTCATTTTATGTTTTGTTATATAGCAGAAAAAATCTGTCACTTTGGAGGATGCTTGCAGCAAACAGCTTTAAAAACTGAATAAGTGGTTCAGCTTTACTTAGTTTTTAATCACTCAGCAGCTGTTTACTCCACAATTCACAAGTATATTTATGTTCCCCTTTAGCCGAGGTTGTCAGTTACCTTCCTTTCTAGCCCTGAATTCCCAGCTGAGTGGAAGGGTATGTCCTTCTGCAGATAGGACCCATGCATGGAAATCACATGGGTTACAAATGCAGCACACCCACCCCCCAGCCCAGCACTCTGGAGAAGTACCCCAGAACCAGCAACAGCTAACCTCTTCCAGTGGGAAAATGGACATGGTCAGGGAGGAATGTGAAGAAACCTTTTTTAACCTGAGAGCGATGGTCGTCCTCTAGTGCCTCAGTTTAGCCCAAGGGTAAGTTGCTGTTCCACTACTGGGTAAAAATATGAGGCATTTAAGGATTTGGGCTTTGCAGGAACGGCAAGATGCAGTGAATCTCCGCAGAACCAGGAGGAGGTCTCTGGTTGTACCAAGGCTGGCTCTCCTGCAGAAGCCTGAGGCTCTTGGGGTGCATGCTTTCATCTGTAAATGGGCCTCTTAAAACTGAATTCACAAGTGCATTCCAGTAATAAGTAATGTGATATTGTCACGTGGGAGAGCAACCCAATGATAGCTAATGGTGTTTCTACCTCTCTGCCATGTTCTGAGGAATGACTTGGCCTTAAAAATACACCAGAACTCCCAAAGGGAAAGAAATCCCCAGAGCTGATCATTTTGGAGAATGAAAAGATTCCAAATGGGTGCTAATATTTCACAAGGGAGGCTTTCAAATGAATGAAATGCATCTTGGATATTAATAGTGAAGTCTATGATCATTACTACCAAGATGTTTTTTGCCAATATTTTAAATGGAAAATGAAAGCATGTGCAGATTATAGGGAATTTTCTCTTTTCTATTGAAAAAACACACTGCACATGCAAATTAAAACTGCACTCACCACTGCAAGACTATAACATTTTTGGCACATGTACTCAGTGTGCATAAATGTTGGCTGTATTTAAGTTCTCCTAGACATATATAATTAATGAAATACATTTGTGTATAGCCTCATTTTGTGAGCAGCCTAAATTTAGACTGCCTATGCGTTTGCAATGTAAATCTTCATTTTGGTTGGTATATTAAATGTTAATGCTCGTGCTAATTTTTAGTCTCTAACCTTAAGGCAGGTCACACATTGCTTTATTAAAATAAAAGAAAGAAGATTAATTTAGTTGCTGGAGTCAACAATTAAAAGTACATGGGAGTTTGGACAAAAAAAGTAAGGAAATGATAACTTAATGGCAAAAGGCATGTCCTCCAACAGCTAGGCACCATGGTGTGATCCTTATTTACTTTTATAGCGCACCCCATTGTGCCTATGTGTTGGAAGACATATGTCATGTTTCATCCTCAAGGGCCTAAGTGTGAATTTCCTGTTATTTTTTTCACAACTTTAAAAGTTGTTTCAATGAAGTTTTTGTTGGAAGAACTTTAGTAAAATGTGTTTTATATACTGTCTGTGGCTAGGCAGGGAAAAATTGCAGCCCCACAGGAAAATAACAAAGAAAGGCTATAGCCCGGAGGAAAGGAAGGAGAAGGCTGGGAATGGAACGGAGCTTTAGCTGGGCTGGGAGCGTGGACGGCGGTCCTCGCCCCCGGATAGCTCCACACACAGGATCACCAGCTAGCGAGGACCTGTAGCCCCCGCCAGCTCCACAGAGCTGTGCGTCCTTTTCCCCATCCCAAAAGGAGGGATGCTTTGAATACCCGTGGCTGTGTTCACACACGGCAGGTTTCGTTGGCCTTTTTGCTGGTGAGCTCTCCGGAGCAGATGTGCACACAGTTGCCGTGAGCACAGGGGCTTCCCTGGAGAAGGCTGCATCCACCTCTCGCGGGTGGACTCCTCTGATCTCCATGGAGCCAAAGCCCACCTGGAAACGTCTAGGTCTTTTTCAAGTACAAAACATGGAGACTCTGTAAAATGACATCATTTTTTACCACACCAAGAGCTAATTAGCACCCTGATTTAGTGCAAAAGCAAACACGAAAAACCGTTTTAAGCTACCAGATACATTTTTTTAAAAAGGGTTTTCACTGGAAATTTCTTAATCTTAAGTAAATACTTTCAACGCCATTTCTAAGGTCTTTGAAATCCCCATCTGGTGCCTTTAAACAGAATCTCTGATATACAATTTTTCCTCCAGTTATGCCAAATATAGCAAGAAAATGCATGGAAGCAGAGCAGACTCAACTTTTAGTCCTCTGATTTGCAAAAATTACCTAGCTAACTTCAGTGAGAAAAACTTCACCAACAAAGCTTTTCAGCACCAAAATTCCGTGCAAATGCCTTTTAAATGTTTGAAATTTTCTAGAATTAGGCTGTCACTTTTGCAAATGTTCTGTGAAATTTTAGCAGCAATTACTACTGAGGAAAACGTTTCAAAGAAAGGAATTCTAAAAAAAGGAACAGAGGGGGAAAAAAAAAAGAAATAATCTTGCAACACTAGCTTGGGAGTCAGAACTCCCTTGAAGTGGAAATGAAGCCCAATCCTGCGCGTGAGAAGCCGCACGGATGGGGGTCTCCCTGTGGGGTCTGACCTGTGCGACCCCACCAAGCCCGCTGGCTTCACTGCTTCCTGAGCCCCTGTCCATTCGTTATGTAGGGAACCATCCACATGTGGGTGGTGAGGTTGCTGATCCAAACTCTCTCTTGTCCATGTTTTAATTTTTAATTTTTTTTTTTCCACGGAGCGAATCTTTCATTTGCGTTTCTGGGCATCAGTATATTAACAGGAATGAATGAATAAGAATGTGCTGTGCATTGAAAGTAAGAATGGAATTACCGATAAATTTGGTGTGCGTCCTCCATCTTACAACACAGAAAACACTGGTCCATTTTAGAGTTTATTCTTCCCAGAGAGATCATGCCCCAGGAGCACACACTGGTTCCTAAGTAATTTACACAAATGAAACATTCATTCTTAACATAAATACAAGTAAAGAGTATCTGCTTCCACATCAAACCTACTCATCCCACGGCTAATTGAAAGCTTTCTAAACAAACACTTCGTTCTGCTGGCTCCAAAACAACTGGCACTTATGGCTTTGACTTAGTGGCATAAACTACGAGCAGTAGCAGCAGACACTGCAAAAATAAAAATAATTATATATTAAAATCACAGAAGAAAGAGTCCAGAGTCTTCCTTCTGAAATGCCAGCTCCAATCTGTGTAGAGCCATGGTAAATTACCCACCTGTATTCACTTACTTAACATTAAAAAACACTTATACATCATTACACTTTTGTACCATATTAGTGAAAATGAATGCTAGAGCAATATGAGGTAAACATTGCTAATGTGGGAGAAGGCTGCTTATATCTTCTAACGATAGGATTAACTATGGCAGTGATAGATACATCGTGCTCCTTTGAACCCTGGCTCACCACCGAAAAAGCCACGTGGCAGCACAAAGGGACTTGCTCAGCCAAAACGGGCTTTTCTCCTGCTTTTTGAGATCACTGCAACAAAGCAGGTTCACTGACTTAAAATAGCCTTTCCACTACCCTGAGTGGCATCCTGGGGATCCAGGGGCTTCTGTGCATTTGATTGACTTTAATATTGTTTTCTGTCACCTATAAATCTTTTTCTCTTTAACGCAATTTGAAAGTAAAATAAGGAAGTGGCTCATTTAATAAATATTTTGTTAGTGCATTTCTTACAGCAGTTCTTCAGCACTCGGTTAAGTATTCCAGCACTCCCACCCCTAAGTTTGAAAATGTCAGTGCCTGACTTGGAGCAGGGGCCTGATCTGAAGCCCACTGGTGTCAGCAGAAAATCATCCTCTAAAAGTGGGAGGTGTTTTATTGGCCCCACCTGCCCATAAAACGCAGAGTGGCTGAGAGAGCAGCCATGAAAGGGATGGTGCCTTGGACATAGCACCTCTGGGAATTCCTGTGCCAGACCTGAACTTCTGGATAATATTGCACAAACCTTTCTGACGATGCAGCCCATGCCATCCTTAGCAGCCATGCGTGCCTGCTCTCCATCCAGGCTGCTGTTTTGGGCGGATCCATTAGCATGCTGTGTGGTGCTTGGGAGGGCTGATGTTTCTGTCCTGAGGGCAGGATTTCTTTCAGTTTATTCCCACCTAAAGCATGCAAATAAAATGGCACCAGGACCATGCACTTTGTATTCCACTAAACCAGATGTGCTCAGTGCTGGCTTTACACAGGTGAGAGTTGCAGAATGGCTCTTTTCTGTGTGCCCACAACCTCATACTCTAAAAAGGGGCAGGATGACAGCAGAATCTGAGCAGAATTAAATTAAGTCAAGCCACTCACTTCTTAACATTAAAACCCAGTAAATTTCTCTTCTGCACATCGTTCACAAAGCTCCTCTGCCTCCACATCCTTGTAGGGATTCCCACCCCTGCCCTGCAGGCCTCTGGAGAGGTCCGAGGGGCCAGAAGGATGCAAAAGCCAACTGCAGACTGGTGCTGCTTCCTGCTATGGAGGCAGCACATCTCCGCGGGCCACCGCGGGGCACTTCGCTGCAAGGACTCTGGAAGGTTCAGGCTAATCTTCAAGGGGAAAAAAAAAAGCCTATCTGAAAAATGGAGAAGAGATAATAACACTTGTGGCTGTACAAGCGAAGATAACGGCAAAAATAATCAAATCTCATGCTCCTGGGAGGAAACTAATTGCACACAGGGGTCAGGAAGACATTTTCATCCACTGTTGAGCTTTGCACAGTTGGCTGCTGCATTGTTATTATGAAAGAGGGAAGTGGAAGGAGGAAGGGGGAGTTTGCTTGTGTTGTTTGTTGCTTTTTTTGCTGAAGAGATGGAGGGAAAGGCAAGAGTGGTTCTTGTTTGCCCTTAAGCATCAAGAGCTCGCTGGTGTCAGAGGCATAATACTGGGCTGGATGGATTCAGTATGGCAACACTGATGTGTCCGATGGACTGGGGAAGGGAGATGCATCTCTCCATGCGCACACATCTGCTATCCCTCACTTGTGAATGTTACTCCAGATGGTAATCAAGAAGGTGGTTTTATAACCCACATTAAGAGGACTGTCTGCTGACAAGTTATGTGTTTTCTTCCCTTGAGTACATGCTGTTAAGATGGATAAGTGCAAATGGTTGAAATTTGGTTGTTAACTCTGAATAATAATAATACTTTGCATTTCTATTGCATCTTCCATCCTAGGATCTCAAAGCACTTTGAAAACACTAATTAACTAAATCTTACCACACTGCTGTGAAGCAGGTAATTATTATTACCATTTTTTACAGAAAAAGAAGCTTTGTCATAGTGAAAGAGAATTTCCCTGGGTCACCAAAGAACCAAAAATAATCAAGAAATGATGATGACTTCTCAAAGTAAATTAGAAACTTTGCATTAATTTCCTGGAAATTAATTTAGGTTTTTTATTTTTCTAATGAATGAATTAAGCCAATCTTCATACACTTTCAACTTTTGAAAACTTCTTTTTTGGGACTAAAACACTAAAAAGAAACTCAAATCTTGCACTTTTCATTCTTGCTGAGCAACCAGAAAAATATCAGTCAAGAATGAAAATGAGTTATGGAAAGCTGAGTTACTTTGAGAAATAGTTTGACGATTGCCATTAATTAATAATAAGAATATGGTGCAAACCCATGTCAGCTTCAGTGTCAATTCCCATTCCTTTTGGCCTCATCAAAGAATTCATTACTCTCTTTCCTAACCCCTGGAAAAAAAAATGCAATGTGTTTGTGAGGACTACAAGACTTCCTTTTATCCCACTTTTCTATTTTTTTTTCTTCCTTCATAGACAATAGGCTCATAAGCTTGCATAAATGAGAAAGAGAGAGCAAGACCAAGTTTCAGTGTTGATTTTTTGCCCGTTGAATAATATCAGTTATTTGATTTTCAGACCCAGAATCCATTCTTAAATTAGAGAAGGATGTTACGGTCCCGTCAAAGAATCGAAGACAAATTTTGCTAATCCTTCTGAGAGGTGAGACAATGGTAATGGGGGGTAAGGAATGACATCTGGGTGGGCAATATTGCCTGTTCATTTCCTCGGCTTAGCTACAGATTGTCACTCTTGTGCCTCAGAGATGCCCATAAGCTTCCAGGGAGACTGCACGAAGGTAGAGCAGCTTAATTATGTAGGCTGCTATTTACTAGGTTTCGGCTGAATCCATGAAACTAACTTTGCTTTAACCTGAGCCAGATTTGATTGTGAAGCCAATTTATTGACTGGTTTCTCCTTTGGCAGTGCATCCTTTGATTTAGCTACAGATACTTACCCGCTTGAAAAGTAGCGATGTTATGACACAATTTATATTTTAAAAAGCAGCATTACACGGAACATAATTTTAAAAAACAAACAAACAAACAAACACAACAAAAAGCCCTTTGAATCTAGAATAATGGCTACCTGTAAGGCAGTAGCTCACTTGAGAGATTTTGCTCAAGTAACTTATAACTATCAGCAGAATCCTCTAGGGAATTACCGCTGTTTTTGCAGAAGCTGTTTGCAGTGGAATAAACAGACAAGTGCTCTATATATCATTTTAAGTAAGACAAATAAAGTTCTGCTTCCTCCTTACAACGATGTCATTGTCACTTATATAAGAATAATTCTGTGTGACTTTTTATGAATCTTTCCCCTGTGCAGAAGTACAATGGCCTAATTTCCTACACCGTGTATTATAAATAAACGTCCTTCTTCAGCAATGTACAGCCAAGCTGAAATGATCCCACCACGTACGGAGCAGTCTGGAAATGCTAAGGTGTGCTTGAGCACTGGCGATGGGCAGAGGGAAACTGCACCACCCCAGAAGAGGGTCTGTCCATACCTCCTCCTTCCCGTGGAAGGTTTCCCATGGCCCAGGAACAGCCGATGGGAAGGCCTGGGGAAGCCGCTCCTTTTGTCATAGGTTCCCCTTACAACTCATGGCATAGCTGGGACACTGTTTTATTTATTTTGGGTTTCAAAGAGGCAACATCAAATGCATGGTACTGGTGAGTGTGGGAGAGAAAAGAGGACAACCCCCTCTTTCCCATATGACTGCCCACTACTATTGCTAAGAAGAAACCTCAGATGGTAAAAACACGTTGAAAAATTAATAAAAAAAGCTAGAAAGTGTTATTCAAAATGTAATTTTAACACATTGTGAAGGGCTTTTAAGGGGAAATACATGTGGGGCGGGCTCTTACCTCTCTAAGGCTCCAGCTAATGTAGCTGGCTGCCCAGGGGAATGCCAGAGGGAGAGAAAATGGGAGAAATGATATTAAAAGGGTGGGAACATTATTTTATAACTTAAAAAAAAAATATTTGTTTTCCCCAGAGTCTTTCAGGTTGGTTTGCTCTTCTGGCTGCGTTTGATCTGCCAATAGCAAAGCCCATCTCTGCAGTGATTGTGGAGTTCTGTCTGATATTCCCTGCGTGCCGTGAGCATGGGGATTTCATTTCATACATCATTTCCAGTGAATGCCCTCAGTATGAAGCACGGAAGAAATTTCTGTCATACACAGGCGCGTACACTCACATCTGTGTGTGCACATGTACATGTGTACGTGTCCACACGAATCAGATCATGCTTGGCTGAGAGATACCCTCTAGCTCTGGTTAAATTCATGTGGTGAATTGTATTATCCTGTGTCTTTCAGTGCCCCACCTGCACTATCCTGCCTATTAATCTCTCTGCCTGGATCTTTTCTACTGTTCTGAACCTCTGAGAGTGATTTCAAAAGGGTTGCCTTTAAAACAACTGGAAAAAAGCAACCGGCAGAGTAACAGCAGAAGCTACATTTTTATTCATAACCTCCTCCAGAAAAAATACACCAAACTCAAGTCCTGGGACAGAAAGCATGCACAGAATGACCCATTTATGGTCCAGTATTTTACAAGTTAAGAGGGCTAGAAGGGCGCCCTGCAAATGGAATATTTCTAATGGGGCACAGTTGAGCCTTTACCTCTGAGGCATTAGATATTAATATGATCCTGGTTTGTACTTTCTAGAGATTTCTGTGACAGCAGAAGTTTTGTTTCTTCAGTCTTTTGAGTTGTGTTTAACCAGGGTTGTGAAAAAAATGGGAAACGCCCTTGCTCAGGGAATAGATGTTAATATACGAACACAAGAAATACACAAAAACCCTTCAGATTTTGTGTGTAGGGAACCAAAAAGTGGCGCAAAGCAGTAGGAAAAATCTGCATCTCTTCTTGATATTATTTACATGTACTTCACTACCTGGAACAAATCCAGCCATTCTCAACTCACAGTGACAATTCCCTCAAACCTAGCATATCATGACTTTCCTATGCTATTTTAAGGCACTTTGAAAATCCTACATGAGAAAATTCAATACAGGTGCCACATGCAAGTCTTCATTTCACTGGAATTTTTTGTCCATTTCTCCTGGTCTTTCGTTGCTTTATTGCATCACTGAGTAAATTAATAGTCTTTACACACTAAGATATGTAATTTATAGTCCATTTGGAACCAAAGACAAAGGACTGGAAGAAAACTCTCGGGTCATCCAAATCCTCAGAAATGCATGGGGCTGCCTCACCTGACCACTATGGAGGCTGTAGGAGCTACTGGTGTGATAGTGTTACCCCTCTCCTGTGAGCAACTACCAGAGTTTCCTCACACTACGGAGGCTCAAGGGTCACAGCATATGTGCCACACCTCTCCACTACTTCCAGAGGTGACTTCTTGGTTTTGGAGAGTTGGCAGGGCTCAAACTGACACCTCCACCTTGCATGGCTGTGTCATTCCCTCTCATGTGAAGTTTTATCTACTCTCACTCATATCTTAAGGAGATATCCTCTCTCTGGGCAGCCTATTTCAATACCCAGCTTGCCTGTTTTAAGGAAAAAAATCATGGTATCTAGCCTAAACTTTTTCTTCCTTTGTTTGAGGCTGCTGCTTCTTGTTCTACCTTCTTGTACTAATGTGAAGAATTCCCTTACTTCATTAAAGCCACTTCTACATATTGGTAATGTCCCCAGTGAGTGATCTCTGTATAAATTCAGTTCCTCTGATATTTTCCCATATGTTTTATACTCTGATCTCGGTATCACTTTGGTGGTTAATCTCTGTATGTTCTCCAGTGCAGTGTCTAAGTGATAGGAGAGCCATGAAGTGTTTCGAGTGGCATTGTCCTAAATTTACATAGCTGCCATATCACTCTTCTAGTTTCACATGAGACTTCTTTTTAATTGCATATTAAAGAATACCACTGCTGTAATTTACTTGGGTTGCAACACACGTGTACATGTTTCACAGAATAGCTGGAATAATAGGCTCTGTCACTTACTGGTTGCTAGATAGCTCTTCTTCAGCTATGTCTCTCTTTCACTGACACTCCCGGAGTATTATATTTGCTGAGACCTCTGTTCAAAGTGCTTTTGGACATAACCTTGCTGTATTTCCTGAGCTATCTATTTTTTGGTCACTGGACTCGTACATACAGCATTTCTGAGATGGTGTGAAATACAAACCTGCAAAACAAGAGCGTGGTTATAAGACAAGTGACCCTGATTGAAAGGGTGGCTGTGAAAACTGATTACACAGCAAATTGCCCATCTGCACAGGCTCGGAATAAGAACATTTCAAAGCTCATTTGTGGGCTGATGTTGCCATTTAATGCAGTTTCCAACAAATCATTCATAAAATTAATGGCCACAACTGATGCTTGTTTCTCTCAAGCTCTTCTGTGAAAAATAGTTCCTCCACCGATTCAGGGAGATATGCAAAGGAATGGGCATTATTTGAAGAAAATTGAATGAAGTAATTTTCACACAACTGCAGATGCTTGAGCTGCTGGTAACGTTCTGGGTTACTGTATAATTTTGTTCTTCACAATCCACCTGCCAGTTTTTCTGTTATTTATGCTGCTTTGTTCTGTAGCTTTCAGAAATGTACGTAGAGGAACCTGTCCCTTGTCTCCATGCTGAATGTCCCTGGCACCTGCTTGTTTACTCCATGAATGGTGGTTTGAGGAGGGATAGCCTTGCCTCTTTTTAAACTTCTCTGCTGCCCATCATATACCCAGAATAACCTTCTATATCTTCTCAAAAAATAAGACTTCGCAGTTCATGTCCCAGGTGTAGAAGTGCCACTTCTTTGAATTTCTCATACCCTAAATGCCTTCTTTTCCAGAACTTGTTTTGGAGAGACTCTGAATTCGAAATGAACCTCTTCAGTTTACAGTAGAATTGCACAGAGACTTTGCCAAAGGTTTCACAAACCAGTTGCTATTTAATCTGACTAATACAAGAAATGTTCAATTGTAATGAAACAAATAACATCGATGGTTTGTTTCCTGATCCCTCTGTGTATCTTTCCAACCTGGGCTAGATGCCATTTAAGACCAATTTCTTCCCATTTCTTTTGAATGGGTAACATTCTAAGTCGTAGAAATCTATCTTACACCTTAGCAGATATTTTATTTTTCCCTGAGATAGTTTTGGAGTTTTAAAACTTGTCTGGCTGGCAATTTTTTTTTTGCCCAAGGGTCCTGTGTCTTTGCAGATTCTCCCCAAGAGTCTCAGGCTGTGGTTTCACAGTGTAAAATGTCAGGGATCAGTATTAGTTTAACCCACACTCTTTACTCCAACCACCATTTCCTACTCCTCCTCTAAGTGGTGCAATTTTTCATATATCCTGGCAGAATTGTTGCGGGGCACAGCTATGAACTGTACCAGAGAAATTACCCACCTTTTAAATTCTGCAGCTGAATCCTCCTTCCTCTCATAAATAATGGTAGTAAAACATAGCCCCAGGTTCAATACCTTTTAAAATCAAATATTAACAATTAATCAATATTTGTTGCATGAAGATCTTCCAGTCAAAACACAAATCTTCACCAGGAAGGAGCAAGAAAAGTGCTGCTTGTCAAGGACTGGAGGAAACGCCCTTTGTGTACTAGTAGTTTGCTAGTCACGACCTGCTCAGAGAAGGACAAACAGTCCTCATCCTGTCTCCTTAGCAGGAGAAGGTGAGACCACATGTACTGTGTAGGATGGCTGCAGTACACAATGATTCGCACAGTATACAAACCAAACTGAATTTCAGAAGAAATCTACAGAAAGGGATACACGTGTTAACACATGGAGAAATGGTTTTGCAGAAAACTATTTTCTTGTTACACAGATTTGGAATATGACTTGATTAAAGTCTCCCTGCCTGATCATGATCCCAGACTAATTTTACACTGGCATGGTTCCATGAACTTCCATGCAATAGATATGAGTGTAACCCAAGGGAGACTCAGATCCTGAGCATTCTGAATCACTGGATCATTGCACAGTTACCTATATTCATCACATTGTGTATTATCCTTGTTAACACTGTCAGCGATTTCCTGTACAAAATGGGAAACACGGGGATCCTCGTTCCAGACGAATATGTTCAGCTGCATGATAAACTCCTAAGAATCACATGCAATTAATCTGTCTATTTTTAACTTATCTTTTCCATGATGCAGTCATTCACTACAAAATCTCTTCCCTAGGTAAAAGGGACTTCAGACAACCCTGAAATGGGAACTTTCTTCCTGAGTCAGCAGAGCCTGACACAGTGGTCCTGAGGATGTGGGCTCCCTCAAGCCATCTCGAGTCCAACACTGAAGCCTCATAAGTCTCCTGCCAGCATCTTAATCAATTGTGCTAGTGTCCACATGAAAAGGAAGCACACAAAGACCATCAGGGAACCTTCACACACAGTCACAGCCTAGGTCCCCTTCGGCTTCACAAGTGGACGCACACAGCAAACCAGCAGATCTGAGGGGAACATCTTGACTTGGTTTTGCTGTGGTTTCACCTATGGCAGGAGCAAGCAAAGGGAGGGCACATAGTCCAGTGCAGCACAGAACAAAAGGAGCCAAAACCTCAGAGGTACATGTCAAGGTAACCCCCTAAAATCAGTCCCAGTTGGCATACACATTTTGGCAAAGCCCTGTGATGTCTAACTAGCACAGTAAAATACTGAGATTATTTCACATCTTCTACAGGAAAAATCAAGGAAGTTAGTGGCTCTGTTGAGTCGCAACTCAGAGCAGCTTAGGAGGTTTCCAAACTGTATACTTAAGCAGAGAAGAAAAATGGATCTGGTAGAGACTGTATATGCAAAACTTGTTTGCTACTGTTGCCATGACATTATGTTCCTGTGTCTCAGAGTGATTTGAAGATACCCTGATTTTCTTTGGTTCTCCCTTTACTAGTTCAGTTCCTCCCCAGCCAGTGCTGAGTTCAAAGATCACCCAATTAGTAAAAAGAAATAGAAGAAAAATGCTTCCATCCTATTCATCTACCTGAACAAGACAGTTTAATATAAGACAAACTTTCAAAAGGTGCTACAACATGAGAAAAGTCTTTAGCCTCTGCTACAAGGAATCATTCAAGGACAATGCGAGTTGATTCAAATATAATCATACAGACAACAATTTAAAGATGTTTCTGAAAAGATAAGACTCCCCAAACAAAACAGTTTTTGTTTTGATTTTTTTTTTCCCAGCATACTGCCCCAACGGCTGCAAAGAATATGAGTCTGGTTTTCTTTATAGTGATTGCTCGACTAAGATGCTTCTCCCTTCTTACTGTCTTCCCCAGTGCTTTTCTGCCAGCTCTGATAAATTAACATCCAGCTGGTCAGGTTGCTACTTTTGGGGCAGGAAGGCCAATATTATCTTGTCAGTGCTGCTCCCTAAGTGTCAGCAAATCTTTGGTTTATCACACTACCCTTCAGAGAGACTCTATAACAATGCACAGCACATATTTTGCAATTTACTTCCCCACTAGTTCAATTTATTTCCTTTCCTTTTTGTGTTTAGAAAAGGCAGTCTTCACGTAAACTCCACCCTGACCTGACAGGGAGCTATAACTGTCTTTGAAGCCTTCTCCTTCAATGAAGCGAATGAGAGGTCACAGAATTGTCACTGCACATCATTAGTATGTTTTATACTTACATATTTATGTTGCTTGATAGTGTCATCCCTTATATCATGAAAAATTCTCATCTAATCCCAGGTGGGAAACTGCTTCCCATTATGTCAGTTCACACTGAAATTTCTTCATCGGCATAAAATCGTGTGTTTATACAGAGGCTTCTTGGTTCAGGAAGAAACAGCTCTGGGTTACAGGAGGGCCAAGCTTCCTGATTATCCATACACTTATTGACCATACAGCATGAAACAACATACTTGGAGCAGAAGTGCAGGTTGGATGTTTTTCAGCACACTGCAGCAGTTATTTTGTGCAAACACAGCAAGCTGCTGGTTTACCACTCTCTGATGGAAGTATTCAGAGTGTCAGTGCACTAGAGAGAGAGGAAATTCGTTTAGATTTTTAATAGAAGTGGATATCAATTACATGTGCTTTAAAAAATATTGTTTGAGCCTCGTGCTTGGAAGGGAAAGTGTAACAAGTCTTGATCATGCTTTTTGTTACACTTTTTTTTTGCAAGCTAACATTGTTCCTGGCGCTTAAGGGTTTAAAGATTTAAATTCAACTGACCTCTCTCTGCATAAACCAAGGGGCTATAAACAGAGCTACAAAAAAAACTTCTTAGATTTAGTTTTGTCAGATTTTCTTAGGTAGGTTGGGGATGTTTGATTGCTTTGGACTAGTTTCAGCTTTTAAGGGGAGCTGACTACAATCATCCACTCACTGAGCATGCAAGGATACTACTGACAGCAGAACTTAATTTCCAGGGCAGTTCCTCCTTGGAGTTCACACAGGATCAAATATTGTTTGTGGTATCTATGTGCCACATCCCCGTTATTAGTGTATGCAGGTGAGGCCCCTAAGTTGGCACTGAATGGTGGGAAGAGAAAAGGACCGATTGCACAGTCACCCCAGTCATCGAGTGCTCACAGTGATATCTGATATGGGTGGAGAATCACTTTGATATCAAGCATTGAAAATATAGACACAGCACAACTTTTTAGATATGATTTTTAGAGCTATGAGAGGATAATAATACTAGAAAAAGCAATGAAAAGAAAAAAAAATTTTGTAGCAAGAGTTTTCTGTGCACCCCTGCCCACATGAGTACTTGCAGTGACATCAGGTGTAGCACTGAACTGAACTGCACATGCTCTGGTGGTTTTTTTAGCCATGGGTACAGTAAGATTGACTGTATTATGTAAAAATGCCTATTTTTGCCATCATTTATTATTTGTACAGTGACTGAAATGTACTGTGGGAGACCTTGACACAGTGACAGGCTAATTACACAAACACATAAAAGCACAAGGAGACATACTCAAAAGACACATGAAGCCTAAGACAGTCTCAGGTGCTTACGACATCGCTCCAAAGGAGCCACTTTGGGTCAAACAAACCTTGTCTAGCTCTCTTTAGGGAGTCTAAACTGGTCCCAGTTGTCTTTTGCTTTTTCAGATTTTGAGGCCACAACACAGAGTCTGAATATGAGCCAACACTTCTTCTCCAAAAAATGTGCAAACTAAGATGGCACATAACAATACAATAGCCGACAGCAGTAACAAGGAGATGGGTGACGAATCAAAGGAAATCATTTTGCTCCCAGAGCCAACAACACTCTTTCCAGAATACCAAGGCTTGCTTGCATAGGATTCAAGGAGAGGGAATTCAGTCTAGGCTCTGGCCGAGGAGCCATTTCCATTTTCAGGGATCCTAGAGTCAATGAGAAGCTATTCTGTAATCTTGTCTGGAAATCCCGTTTCAAACAAAACACAGCTTGAGATACTCACAATTTCACCAGCATATGGATTTTTATTGGAGCAGGAGAGAATTGAGTGTTCTACCAACAAAATGAATGTTTGATTCAATCTTTCTCAATAATATATTTTTCACACAAAAAAAAAAAAATAAAGTATTACCCATCTGCAATCCTTACAATAACTTTTCTTTCGATTTTTCTTTTTGAAAGCAAATCATCTTCATTTCAGAGTAATTTTGGAACTCAAAGGCTCTTCTGAGGTGCAGGAAAATCAAATATCAACAATTTACAATCCTCGGGAAAAAAATTTCTGCTCTTTTCACAGTCCTTTCCTTTTTTCCTTCCAGTATAACATATATGCTTGCCCTTTATAAAAGTGTTAAACAATATGAATCCTTCTAAAAAAACCCCCAAAACCAACAGAACAAAAAAAACCGGCACAACCACAAAAAAAAGTGTCACTCGGCTAAAACAAAATTACTCATTTATGGTTCTGTTCCTTTGGAGAAGTGGAGAGAGATTAAACTCGTGTTTGACAGATACTGGTCAGTGTTCACTGCACTGCTGCAAGGTGCTATATTGACGAATGAAGGCGATGAAGTCAGAACAAGAAAGCTCGTGAAGAAAGTAGCAGCGAAAGGAGAAAAATGTAAGAACAAACAGCAAGAGCTAAATTTGAGACCAAAGAGATGCTAATAGAAGAAAAAGATACCTTGAATTATGTCCACAGAGGTTTTAGTAGCAGTACCGGGGAAATATTAGAGAAAACTTTTGTATATATCCAGATGACCAAACCTAAGGAGATGTGAACAGTCATCGTATGAGATGCTTAAGCCATGTGGAAACAAATCAGTTTCCCCAGGATTGTGCTGAGAATAGGGTTTGGCAGAAATTCCATGTCTAAGTATAAGAGCTCTGCAAACCACTTGGCTCTCTGGCTGCCAGGACCACAGTGGCAGCAGAAGTTGTTTGGGGTCTTGCAGCTCCTCTACCAGCTAAGGATGAGCCCCAGCCCCTGCCTCACGAGGGTTCTGAAATTTGACAGGATAACCCACGCGACACCCAACACCCTGTCCTTGGCCAGGTCGGAGCCCATTTTTTTCACAGCACACGCACTGACATCTTGCTGGCAGTGTAACTGCAGGGTAGGGGTACCTGTGGTATACTCAGGGAAGCTTCAGAGGCCAATTTTTTTGATGTGTGCAGAGAAATGCTCGGGTGTAGAGTACTTTCCCTCCACCTTGATTTCATTTTCACAGCCATCTAAAGAGCCAGCCACATCTGCACAGCAACTTTACTGAAATTACCAGGGCAAAGACCTTACCAAATAAAATAAGTCCCCTGCCAGCTGTTTTGGTTTACAGAAAACCAAGAATAGTCATACTTACAGTCCTAAATGCACAGAACCAGAGGAATAATGGAATGAAGTTATTCAGTGTAGACCACACATACATTTTCTTGTGCCTGCTTTCTGTTGTCCACAGGGCAAAACCATTTGTTGCACATTATAGAGGCAGTACCACTGCTTTTGGAAAAACACATCATCCTGTATCCCATATCCAATTAAAATATATCCAATTAAAAATATATGCTGTACATGCCTATTTGCCATTGACAATGTCTTCTAACAGCTGGCTGAGATAGGGTTATTGTCTTGATTATGAAGAGCTGGAGAGGAAGGTAGATGTTTCTATCTGATTTGAGAGCATCTGAAACTGAAAATATGCAAGCCTTTAAGAGGCTCACTGACCGGCTATATGATCATCATCTGACCATCATAACCTTGTCTGGGCACTGTGCTGAGATTTGTTAGATAAAAAATAGTGTGCAAGACGGAAAAAAAAATAGTTGTGGGGAGGAAAGGCTGAAGCTGGGAAGAGAAGGGGAAGCAAATAGAGAAGGATTTTATTCTTAACAAACAAGAAAGCTACAAAGATGAAGAACTGATGTGGAAACAGCTCTTAAGTTGAGGGGGTCCCATTTCAGAGATGTGATGTTGTCATTCTCAGCCTTTTATTCCACATGTTCGCCATAGCTTAGGGGCATGTCACACACTTGTGAGAACTTTACCAGAGTGTTGATGCAATATTGTGTCAGTAACCAAGTGATTTGTTTTTCCTCTGGACATTGATTGAAGAAATTCTTATTACATTTTATAGCTTGCTTGGCCTTGGTATGAGAGTCAAGACATAAATTGGACCATAAATTGGCCTGTGTCAGAATCTGCATTGAAATGACATCAAATACGTGTCATCATGCTGGCGTTTCAGCTAACAGCAGGAACCTGACACTCCCTGTCAGCTTGATCAAATGCTAGAGCCCCTCACATCTTCGCCATGTGGCCCACTCTAACAGTTATAGGGAAGGCTGTGGAGGCATCTCCTGCAATGATACTGGAGAATGCTGCAGTAGGAAAATAAATTGTGTCTGTAGACCAAATTGATTTGCTTCGACTTATTGCAAAGTAACAATCTCCACTGTGAGCGTTGCAGGTATATGCATATAAATAAAAATTGACACCAAAAAATATATAGATACACTGAGAGGAAAAAAAGAGCATACATAACTGAGATATATTTATCCCACAAGCAAAGCAAGACTTGATAATTCATGAGTAGCAAAGATGCAGTTGAGTTATGGTGATCTTTCCTCTGGAGTGAGATAAATACAGCATCTTGATTCAGCCCATTATACAGCGTGATTAATAGAAGTGAATGCTTTCAATAGGTTGGGGGATTTCGAAACATTTAGATTCCATATTTTGCTCCTAATTTACAAACTATCAAATATCTTTGTGGTGATATGAATTTAGAAAGCCGTATTTTGGTAATAGTGATTTTTTTTGCAGAGGGCAAATTTCTATGTATGACTCTGCAAAGAGAAATCAAACATTTCAGTTGGAAACTGAAGTTTATTTAATTGTAATTTAGTGGCTCAATCTTCATCAGAAACCTACAGCATAGCTATAGTGTAAGATAAAGCATAGTGTAAGATAAAATCCACAGCACACTACGAGACTCCTTTTTGGCTAGCAGATATTTAGGTGAGCATCTATGTTGCATTCAAGGTAAGTCAGCGTTTGTCCACAACCTTCACCACCACTCCGAGGACTGGCCAATTCCCATCCATTTCACTCTGCATCCAGCAGTATCTTAAGACCTAAACTCATCACTCCTCTGTAGCTAAACACTTCGAACGCTGCAGGCAGGAACACGGCATCACCACAGCTGCAGTGCTTTCTGATGTGGTGTTAACACAACAGGCTTCTCCCCAGTGGCTTACACAGACTTTGCATACTGTCATCTGTGGAGAGAAATGTGGAGTACCAGCCATAGAAGGTGGCCCGGTGTTATTTTACGACTCTCTCTAAGTCAGTATCTTTTTCTGGCTTGGATTTCAGCTGTTACATACCATGCAAATGTCAGCACTATTAGCTACGTGCTCATAACCGTAATAGAAAACTCTCAGTAATGTGCTTGTTCAACAGCCCTAAATCATGAGACCTTCCTGTGGGCCAAGACCCAACTACCTCACAAAACTGCCAAAACCTTAATTTTACCATTGCCAACACCAACAATGCTCTGAGTTCTTTCAGTATAAAATTGGTAACATACAGAAAATTGAAAATGTTGAGACAGCACTGAGGAGTAACTGTATTAACTCAAGAGAGTTACATGACTGTCAAAAAGAGAAAAGGGGCAGACCTGCAGAAATCCATATGGAAATAAAAATCAGAAGGATAATGGCATGTACTGCAGAACTAGATTCTATTCATTTGGTTCACTTGGTTCATTAAATTGTTTCATTCAGTTGGTTCATTTTTAATTGAAGTCCGTCAGAACATGGAAGAACATCTCAGAATTTTCCTTACCAGAGAACTGGACCTTATCTATAGGTCTGAGAAAGGTGCAGTGAATGATACGCCACATACATAGCTGAGATACACCACACAGTAAACTGCTGATAGAGGAAATGCAACTGGATATTTATGCTCCTCCAAGTTGTGCGCGACACCTCAGGAGTGAGGGACTTGTTTGTCATCTCTTTGACGAGTCAGAAGGAATTCCAGAGCAGAGAAGCACCTTGAATCCACTGTAAATCCTCAGTCTTGTTATCATTCAGTGATCTGCAGGCTGCAACAGAAGAGATGCTATCTTTGTTTTACTGTTTGCACAGCTGGAGGAATTATGTCCATGCCCACAAACATAGCTCTATTTAAAGGTCTTCAGGGCCGCTGTTCCAAAACCAAGCTAAAGGCAGGAATGCTGAAACACAAAACACTTCGAGGATAAAGGCTGAAGTGGATAGTGAAACCTGTTAATGAGAGCTTCTTGTAGAAATCTGCTCCTTGTGTCTCGGTGATAATAGATCTAAAATCTTTGCTCTAAGACAATTTTGAAAAACAGCTCTGGATTTTTGGCCAGGCTACCTTGCTGTGCTCCTCTTCTTCATAAGCACATATGAAATTATTTTTCATACGCATGTTGCCCTACGGTACAGATCTTTTGCTGTTTGAACAGAAATAGGATCACGTAGATAGAGCTATGAAGCTGTTGCACTCATGTCCTATTACTCTTTTGCACCTGTAACAGAGACATTTATTGAAAACCTGTAATTATGACAGCTTTTCACTGAAAAAATGGAAAAAGAGATAGACAAAATATTGGCAGATTTTTTTCAAACTTATAAAAGCACTGTCCAAACCACAAAACAAAAACAAAAAATTGCTTCTACTTAAATTAACTATGACTTAGAAATGACTAACCCAGGTCAGAATTTAATCACAAGACTCATTGTAAGAATGTCTCTGATTTTTATTCAAGAAACTGAGATTTAATTACTTGCAGAAAACTGAGTAAAAGCTTGAGTATGTTCCTCTAGTAAGGTTATGAAACTTAGTCAGTGCCCTTTCTCTAATGAAGGTATGTCCTAAGCCAGGAAGTTTTTACAAACAAACAAGTGAGCAGATTTTCCAGATCCATGTTGTCCACAGCAAAGATAGGCATTATCATCAAACTGTCTCTGGCTCCCTGGTCCACACTGCTTCAATCTACCTTAGAGCTGATAGAAACTATTCTGAATGGGCATTTACTTTTGCCCAAGTTACCTTTCCCCTGGAGCACTTTCTCATGCCCCGTGTCTCCTGCAGCATTTGTCAATAGGCAATACTGCAAGCAGAAAGTATGGCTGACCCAGAGCAATTCTCCAAGGACCTTGGCTGCTCTGGGTGATATCATTCAGTTAGCATCCAAATAGACTTTGCAGTGTGATCTGACCATCACCATCATAGCAAAAGGCTTTTGTATTGAAAGTTTGGCATGAAAATCTATAAGGCACTGCAGTGATTCTGATGATTTCTCTGCAGGAAACAAGTTTCTATTAAGAACAATTAGAAGGCTGGTAAATGGCCAACACTTCACTTTGTAAAAATTCCGTATTGAATTCTTCGTAAATCTGTCAAGCTCTAACATTGTAGGCCAAAATTTTCCGCAGCAGCTACCTTTTTAAAATGAAATATCAGGGGCAACTTTAATGTGGAAGAAATCAGGCCTTTTCTGAAATATGCTTGAGCAAAATACACATATATGTAGTTCGAATATAGTGTTCCCATACCATGTGGAGAAGGCCTAAAATTTGCCAGAAGGGTCATATTAAAGGAAGGAGAGAGCTGGTGAGGAAAAAATTTTCCTAGCCAGGTATTTGAAAACTGTATCATATGCAAGCACCCATCTGTGGTAGCAGAAATAAGGTTGGATGGACTCCCATACCCTAATTTATCACTACACCTCTTACAAGTTTGATAAGACACTTGAAGTACAATTTTTGGCATAGCATGCATCTTTTCACTGATCTTGGTAGTTGTCTTGTGGGAGAATTGGAATGCAAAGAATTCCCCATTTCTTTTCTTTTCCCTTTCCCGCTGCATGGGTTTACTTTGTTGGAAAGCAGAGGTCATGCTGTGACTATTTATATGCTTGAACCCTGAAGGAATGTGACATCATGGCAATGACATCAGTCAGCAGCCTTGGTGATGGTTTGTGCTTGAGAACAACTTTCTAAAGTCAGAAATGAGCGCGGTCTTTCAGAAACTGTAATGCACAGAAAAATTATTCCAAAGCTCTGCAGAATACAGTAAGCTGAGTAGGATGCCCATTCTGGTGAATCTTACAATCATCTCAGGGAATACAGCAACAGATTCTACCAGTTAGCAGAGTGCAGAGGTGAGATTAGCATTTGCTGTTAAATCCCACCTGACTCTTTTAAGGACTTCTCCACCAGGCCTGTGGCTTTGGTGGACTAGGGCCAGGGTTACAGCTGCTCCTTTTCCACGTGTGCTTCCAGCTGTGCTCTGCTACCTGAGGCCTCTGCAGGCAGGAGGCCTCCAGCAAATGGCACTGGGGCATTGATTCCCACAGCTTCCCTTCCAGAGTGTTTGCTAATGTGACCATAATACAGCCTTCAGAGTCTCAGGTGTGTGTTCTCAAGGTACGCCATAGCTCCATTCATTCAGCACAACATGAATTTAATGGCTCAAGTGAACACTTATGTGCAAATGAGAGATGTTATCCTTTCCTTTTTTTCTTTAATCTGCCTTTTAGAAGCACTCCCACACACAAAAACACACACACAGAGCACTTGGGTCTTACAAATGCAATGTCCTTGGCAATCCACTTTGGATGAACCAAAGAAGAATTGGAGTGAAACTCAGAGAAGCAAAGACTCTACCCTATATTCTGTAATTTTGAGGCATAAAGCAGGATTTAAGGATGTCGTCTGGGCCTTTTCTGTATCCTCAGTTTTGTCAGTTTAAAGCTGGAACTAGTGCATTAGCTGAAGGGATTGGGGGGGTGTGTGTGTGTGTGTGTGTGTGTGGTTTAATACACATTTAATATAGCTCCTGGGAAAGCTAATGGAGTTGCCTTGGGGAGCTGAGGAACCTCCCAGTGTGCTGTGCATAAATCTTCTTTAGCTGCAGGTGAACAAAAAGTTATGTTAAGTGCAAAAGTGAAGGTAACAGCTGCTGAATCCCTTTTGCTGGCCTGCAGAGAATTGGTACTGCATGTTACCAGCTGATTGGTGATTTCTTAACCTCTTCTAACCTGTAAAAATAAGGAAAAATTGAAGCTTTGGGGGGAGAATTTCTCTCCTAGTAGAATTTCTTTTATTCACCAAGGGCTGTGGGTTAAAAAACTAATTTGGAAAGAAATTCAGCTAGAAAATGGCCAGGATACCACAAATGCAGTTTTATAACAATCTTTCTTCTTATTTTTCTTCTTTTTTTTTCTTTTCTTGTAGAAGATAACTCGGTTTTATACTTTACTGTCTTATTAACAGAATGCATTTTGGAAGTCTGCCACTGTTAACAGTATCAGAAGGATTTAGGGCTGCTGAAATACACTTGAAGATTTAATTCTGCTGACTTCAGCTCTGATCCGAAGTAAAAACTGTAACCATAGATTAAATGTTTAGCGCCAGATATTGCAATTGCTGCTTCTTGTCGTAAATCCTTGTGTCTATTGCTGTTTCAGACAGCTCTCTGCGGGCCCTTGGCTGTGCATGCAGCACAATGCTCATGTCGTATAAGATTCTTCACCAGGGGCCCATTCCTGAAGTCCTCTCTCCATCCTTCCTCATAAAACTCCCAGTTGCCTGAGTGAGAGCCTTGAGACGTAGCAGTGCAAGGCTGCCTCACCGACATAATTTCCACGCGACACTGTGAAAACCAGGACCATCACCTGCTTTTTTAATGCCCCATCTTTGGTTCTCAAAAAGAGCATTCCAAGGGTGGGGGGAAAGGGCCTTCTCAGACTTCATTAGTCTCTTAGGAGACTCAACTAATAAAAGCAAATAATCAATACAAAATTAGATTGTCATGACAAAAATTAACTAATGTGGTCATTCATACAGTAGAATATCTGGTTAAAAGTTTAAGGGCTACCTCCCTTTCCTAGTTCTAATTTTATAGGTCTCAGTAGACTCCTTTTTCGGACTTCAGCAGCCATTGACATTTTAATCTTTCTAATGCGGTCATCTGATTTACACGTGGGGTTTGCTTTTTCATAGTGACTAGTTCTCCACTCATTGCTTATTGCACTCAAATAAAGTTATAACAAGAATACATTTCAATAGTCCCTGGTCCAAAACTGGTGCCTGTCTTCCCTGACCTTGGGTAGGTAGATTTATTGTATTGTAAACCTCTGCACACACGCTTTAATTTTTTTTCTACTAAAATTTTTATGTCAGGGGTATAACCCAAAATATTTTCAAGGTATCTCATAACACCTATACTACCGACATGTGAGAAGATGCTGGTACCCTTACTCTTCTAATGAAAAAGAAAGAATGAAAAAAATAAAACCAAGGCTGAGAAAATGGCACACACTAGAAGGAAAAAAATGCTCTGGTGTTTCCCACACCAGCACTGTGGCCGCATGTAGAGATTGGGATGAAAGGCACTGAGTTATAAGCCTTTGTCTGGCCTCCTAGGTGGTGGTCTGATGTTGAAATTTTTACACCTTCAGAAAGAGGAAAAAACAAAAATAGGAAGAAAAAAATTAGGTCATGATGTTGACTGGAAGGTTAGCAGCAGTACCCCAGCCCAGGTAACCCATAAATTAAGTAAAAATTATTCACTCAGCTTGCTAGATATCTGTATGTTACTTAAAATCTCTGGGACTGGAAAATTCGGGCTTATGCTTTATCCTGGCACCTGGAAAGGAGCAACTTCAGAATGTGAGAAATTTGGCTTAAACAATTTTAATTTGAGCTCCTGGAGTTTTGGCATGATGGTGTAGTGATAACTTGTTGCTGGATTGTCTGGCCTGCTTGTGCAAGCTCACATTCAGTTAGAAGTTTCAACTGGTTTCTTGAGGTTTCTCATACTTCATCTGCTGTTTTTTTCAGCTTTATATAAGACCCATATAGAATAAAAGCATCAGACTTGTTTCACATGGCTGTGCCAGTCCCAAAGCATGCAGATAAAAGAAACTGCGCAGTGATGCACTCAGCACAGCTCCAGTGCAGGAGGCAATCGTTTCCTTTGTTCCTCTCCCATGTGAGCAAACTAGTCTTTTATTAATTCTCTACCCTATCCCCATTTAGTCTTATAGAGAGTGCCAGGCAGAAGCTGGGAATATAATGCTTTCCTCCCTTTTTTGCTACAGGTCATATAAAATGGATATTGCACTCAGTGCAGATGGGGCGACATTGTCATTCATCAGTTCCCCAAATTGGCTGCTTGGCAGACAGAATTATTTAAGTAAAACTGAAGTAATTTTCAAAATTGAAACTTAAGCTGTTTAGTGACATAAGCCAAGAGCAGTTTTTCTTGGACCCCCAACACTTCCTTGGCTCACATTCACAGTTCAGCTATTTTCATTCCCGTCAATTAGCTCAATCTCCACGGATGTGAGGAAGGGCTAGAGCAGTGCGGTTTCTTTGATGCAATTTCGTGTATACATATGGAGCATCTGTTACTCCAGGAGTCTTGCCGTCACTTCCATTATATGGAGAGCATCAATAGTGATAGGAACTCAGGACCTGATGAGCCATTTTATTCTGAGCTTCACACAGAAGTGCCTTGGCAGAGAGCCGTGTGCCAGGGAATACCCCTCCAAACAAAGGAACCACGCCGTGGCAAAGCCGTGCAAAGGGGCCCAGGGAAAACAAAATGTGCAAGAGTGTGCTCCCTTCCTCCCCTGCTCCACTCCTCCTGAACATCTGGGTGTTTGACACCTGCAGCATGCAAATAACACTGACACAGTGGGTTTGAACACCAAGCTTGGAGTACTCAGGCTGATCCACTCGAAAATAAAAGACTCAAGGAATGCACTTCACCTTTAAAAGCCTCTTGCTATCAGGTCACTCTTTTTTGGGGGGCAGGGGGAGCCATAAAAGGTTTTCCTTCAGTATTTCTTTCAAGACAGCATGTATTCCACTTGTATTGATCTGCCAGAGGCTATCATTACCAACAACTCAGGCAAACATCTTCAGCCAATTATTAACCTGTGATAGAAAGATAGCGTTTTCTCTCCTTCTTGGTATCTTGTATTTATTCTTAACACTTTCCAGGGAAATATCTGAGGGTTCTTGTTTTTCATCTCATAATTTGGTCAGGAGGATAAGTTAAGAGTCTAAGATTGCTGCCCCAAATCCCAGCTCTTAGTTAAGTGTGATTGAAGTGGCAATTTAATTGTTATGATAGGCTCCAGTAGACAATGAGCTCCTGTCTCCAATTTAGCACACCCACCCGTTGCCTAATTTCAGAAAAGGCCTGATGGATGGTTTCAAGGACCATTCAAGGAATATTTGAGAGGTACCTGCTCTGTCTCATAGATTGCCACTGGTTTAGTAACCACTACATTTCCAGCTTGTTTGGGTACGTTAGTCTCCGAGTGACCTTCTTTGCAGGAAAAAGCAAACCACACTGGCACAGGCTTAAACCACCTGCAGTCTTCAGGAACTCTCAGGTGGTCAGAAAACGCCACCAGTGCAAGCAGGAACCCCACACTCACTGTCAGGGCAGCTCGGGAACCCAGGGTTTACCATCTTCAGGGAAGAATTGGCTACTTCTGCTCCAGTGCACACTGAAAATGAGGGGAGCTAAAGTTCCACATAAAACGATGATTGACAAATTGACTTAATGGACATGCACTGTTCTGATTTAAGCTATTTTGTTAAAGAAAATTTTCTAACAGATGAAAAAATACCTTGACAAAAAAAAAAAACAGATAAAAAGTAACATACCATTCAAAAAAAGTTTAATGGAGCATTTCAGTTATTCTTTCCAAACAATATTTCACTGAAATCAACACACTGCTGCAAAAGTGGGGTTTTTTTATCAACTGACATTTTTCCTTCTAAAAATTTCCAGCCAGAACTTTTCTACTCATGTATCAGCATTGCAGTAGGAATATTTGTAACTGTGGTTTGAATTTATGTGAGATGCTTTTAGTCTGACTCTTCAACCCACTTAGATCAAGGCAGACTCTTTTATAATTTGAAACATTCCACAGTGTTTATCTCTGAGTCGGTGAAATGGATTAGAAGGTCAGTTTTAAATTATTTCTTCATGAGTTATGTTGCTCCTATAAATTCCTGCATTTTCTCAAAATAGGTTAATTGTTTCTTGTCACCTCCCACATAGTATTAAGCGATGTGAAGCTGATTATGTACAAAAATATGGAGTTTGCTTTTTCCTCGGGGTTTTAAAGAAGTTTATATAGTGAAATTCAGAAAATATAGCGGAGATACAGCCTTTACCAATATCAGTTCTCTCAGCACACTCCCTAACCTTTGACTCTGAATATGGAGTCAGTATAGTAAAGCATGCTAGCTTTGCTGTTTAGAATATATATATGCATCTATACTGAATGCTAACTGAATATGGAGAGAGAATACAGAAAGCAAACAGTGCCCAGCACTGGTGGTTATTAGTCTGAGACCTGCTTTGCCATAAAATAAAAATATGTTTCCTATTCCTGTATGCCAGTTATAATTTAGTGGGTTAAGGGACTTGGAACCTGCCACACTCGTTGGAGGCTGCAGTTCCAAAGACACATCTAACCCATCATTACAGCACCTCTGAACCACAAGAGCAGGTCTAGAATCTGCCCCAATATGTTTCGGCATGAGCTAAATGTAAAGCTGCCAGATACAATCATTCATCCAGCTTCTTCTTTCCATGGACCAACATGTGGAAACCGTCTTGTAGTGGCCTTTACTTCTCTTAAATTACAAGCATCTGTTCCTGATCAGTTTTGAGAAGTACCTATAATTTTTAATCATTACCTGGGACTGATAATAACAGAATATTTGTAGGTAATTGCATTCTGTCCTCTGATTTTAGGATTATTATTTTTCATTGTTTCTTTTTTCATTTGTTTGGAGTTCGTGGGGGGGTTCTGTGTGATTTGTTTCCTTTTTTTGTGGTTTTTTTTTGTTTTGTTGGTGGGTTTGAGGTTTCTTTCTTGGACTTTTTTTGTTTGTTTGGGGGGTTTTGTTTTGTTTTGTCTTTTTTGTGTCTCCCTGGGATTGCCAATGAGCAAAATTATCTGGGAAACAACCTCGTCACTTGGTTATGAAGCACCAATAAACCTGAACAGCATTTTTTTTTGTCTACGCTGAATAGGCTTTGCTATGTAATAGCCCAGTGCCATTACAAATTCAAACCCTATATATATATTGTTCATGGCCCTTTGTGTCATCAGGAAATTAAAGTTTGCAGCTGGCCTCTTCATCTTAGTTAATCATGCAAACACGAAATCCTTAAAGGTCCACGCAATGGTCCCTGCAGGGGCCCCACTCAACACTTCTCTGCAGCGTGACATTGTTTTTCAGCTGTGTTTTTATCTTCTCCCCTCTTCTGTTCTGAGCTCCTGCTGCTTTTAGCCTCAGTAGCAGACTGTCATGTGGCACTTTATCATGGGCTGTCCAGAGCACCGCAGTAGCCATGCCCCTTCACCACGCACCGCAACCTCCTCGAAAGTTTTGGAGGTTTGAGATGAAGCCTCTCCTGCTCTTATTACCCTATTTTACTGCCCTCAGCCCTGCCCTGGTGGCAAATGGGAAAAATCGTGGAGTATATCTTGTACTGTGTCCCACACAAGGTTGCAGGATCATGGCTTAAGGGCTTAGTTTCTCCTGCCTGTATTTTATGCTCCGGTTGCTTGTTTTCTAAGAACTCACTTAAATTATGACAATAAATCAAAGATTTCCTTCCAGATGTCTTTTAACATCTAGCATCATTTCCTCCAGGTCCTGGACATGTCCTAGATTTTGGTTTCCTTAGGTAATTTCCTCCACTGGCCTTAGTGACCCTGACACAGGTTGACCTGTAGTTAACTTAGTCCCCCTTTTTAAGATTCAGTTTGAAGAAGTCAGTCAATACCTCATTTAAAGAGAGTAGGGGGAGGTGGGAATGAAGGAAAGCCTTCACTACCTTCTTCATTTTCATTTCCTGTGCCATTGTATTCCAACTTTCTCCCTGACTGATTTCCACTGTCTTGCAGATGACAAGAAAAATCTCTTCGTATTTGTTCTCCTACTTTTTTTTTTCTTTGCTGTAACCCCTTTTAAATTTTTTATTAGCTTTTCCTTACCTCTTGATACATAACATACATGTGAAACACTTAAAGGGCTTTTATTTTTTACCAGATTGTTCCAGGGTTGTTAATATTTTTCTCTTTACCATTGAGAAAGCCATTTTGTCATTTTAAAGATCACAGCTACTTTTATAGAGCTCTAATCTTTTGGGCCCTAATCCAACAAATCTTTTAAGCATGTGCTTAACTTCAGACATGTGAGCGGTTGTATTGAACTCAATGGAGCTAGTCAGGTGCTTAAAGTTAAGCAGATGATGAAGTGCTTTGTTTGGCTGGCCTTGCAGAGCACCGTCCCCCAGGAGCCCCTTCGCCAGCAGCCTGCGCACAGCTACCCACGGGCGGCTGTTCTGGCTGCACTCAGGAGACAGGCACTGCAGCAGGGAGGGGAGGGTCCCGCAGCACACGGCTTTGGGTCCTCCCAAGGCTTTTAGAGGAGGATCTTTTCAGTTACTGATTTTAATATAATGCATGCCTTTGCATATGGTGCCTTTTGACCTCGAGGTGTCTGCGATTTAAGTGATCCAGGCGTGGGCCAAGGAAGAGGGTAACCAAACCAGATGAAACAAGAGAGGTGATACAAACACAGCCGTAGGGGTCTGATTTTGCAAGGACGTGCATCTTCTGCATTGTCTTCCCTCACTGATTTCGGAGAGACCCATGTGTGCTCAGTCCTTACCTGGCAGTATTCAGCACCTTGCAGGACCAGAACCTGGTCTTCTTTACGTACTTTTTTATTTCTGTAGCCTCCCTCTTTCAGCTGCCCACATTCTTTGCATTGCTGCTCAGAGGTGGGAAGATGACCCATCCTCACCAGGCACTCAGGGTGCCACTGCCTGCCCCAGCTTCTGCCCAGTACCTGCAGAGTAAAAAGTCACTTTTCCAACTGCTTGAGAGAAAGGGGACAAAACAGGAGCTGAGTACCCTTCGCCCCAAGGCACACAGAGGACACTGGTATGGCAGCACTGTCCCATCACAAATTTCTCCTGGCTGTTTCCACCTGCCCGAGAGGGAGAAGCTGTTCTGCAGCCACTTTGTGGCACCAAAGGACACACACTGACCAGGGAAGTTAGGTTGTTAGTAGCAGCTTGAGTGCTCAGAAGGTAAGCTGAACAAGGGACTGCATTCAAGCACCTGGGAAAGGCTTCTCTGGACAGATGTGAACCTCTTAAAAAGAAAGTTTGTAAAATTGCACATGGTAGGCTCCTACATCAGCTAAACTATCTGGCTCTAGTTACATTGGCTTGGAGGATGTGAATAAGCTGGCTGGCAGTTTTGTGTGCTTTGTCAAACCAGTTAAATCTTAGGACACTGCTTTCTCCAAGGCCTGGCCAGATGAAGAAAACATCATCACTAAATAAAAGGGATAGGCCTGATATAAACTATCAGGTGCTTCCTGGGACAAGCGGTTTTGGAGTTTCTCACAGATATGGGCTTGAAAGTTCTTTATATAAAGGCTGTTTCATGTCAGTCTTGTTCCTACCTCTCTCGAGGCTTCTCTGTCTGTCAGAGACTGTACATAGAAAATGTGTCCTTTTAAGTTAAGAGAGGAATTCCTCAGCTGGCAGAAGTCATAAGATCCCTTATTCATACCAGGGTGCCAGCCAGGAGGCTCCATCCAGGACCAAGGCCCAGTCACACAGGTGCTGTACAATCATTTCCCTTCAATTATCATAGGAAAAGCTGTTAACAATTTCTATCCTCTTTTGGAGGTTGGCTGCTAGGAACGGGGAAAGACTTGGGTAATACCACTTTAAAATAATTTCTACTGACCTCAGACTGAAGTAGCCACTAAAGCAGGAATGGGAACAGGATGACGCCCATGGAGACAGCAGCAATTTCAGCATTATTCCGGGAAAGATAACGTGTCACTCTTCTGCATTGGTAGGCTGGCATCTCTTCTTGTAGTGTGACCCTAATTAATTTATGTAGTATGCGTCATGGGGGAAGACAAGATCCAGACTGAAGCCTTTGTAATGGGATTTTACCCTGTGCCAGACAGAAGTAATTAACTATATCTATCTTTTTCAGTTTCAGCTGCTTTTTCCTAAAAGATTTATATTAGGAAGGTGAAATCATACACAGTCACACCTTGTCCATACAAGTTTTTCCTATCTTCTGTGACAGAATTAAATACTGTACTTTTTCTCTAGCAAACAGTAATATCTCTGTGACTAGCACCAAACTACAAGCCACTCTGAGCACGCTTGTTCTTTATGACATTATCATTGCTCTGATTGCTAGATAGCCTCTGACATCCCGTATTCACTTACATTTCCTCTATCCATATTTACTTCGATTTCTCCAGGTATATCCTATTGAATGCATGGTGGGTAGGGAGGTAGTTATACATAGGATACGTGTACAGACAGCGCCGAGCTCATCAGGAAAGAGCAGAGGAGGAGAAAGAGACCACAGTCACTCTTTTAAGCTAAAGAAAGAAGAATACAGCTTCACACAAACCACAGCAGAGCTGTGAAGATCCTTGTTGTTAAAGGTCTACAAGGACTAAAACCAAAACAAAAAGGATTGTCTTTTTAGCTCCTGAGTCTGGGAGGTTGGGAAATGGAGATACTTCCTCAATCCATGGAAGATTCTGAGCTGTGTCTGATGCTGTCAGGATAGAATTCAAAGGCAGTTTCTTTCTTCTGCCCCGGCCAAAGAGGATCATCGCCCTGGCACCATTTCTCTGGGGATAGCTTCTGTTCCACTCTTCCCCTAACCCCCCAGCTCAACATGATCCTTCCCCATCTTCATGTAGCCATCAGGCCCAGTAACAAGCTGCTATGGAAGCTCATGTGCTTCAAGACTGGATTGAGGAGTCCGCATGAGGAGTTAAGCTGGATGGGCTGGAGCAGAAGTCAGCAGGCAGCTGGGGGTGGGCTGGGGGCAGCCAGTGCTGCAGTCAGCATGGCTCTTTGTAGTTGAAGTGTTTGGATACGCCCCTGGAGGAGATGGTGGTCCAGCAGCAGCATCACCTGCAGTAATGAGTTCTGCAGGAGGCATGGTGGGCAAAAACTGTATCATCAAGCAGTGTCCCCATCTCTGGGTGCTCTGTCCAGCCCAGCTGCCAGTACTGCTCTTGTTGACAGTGCTGAGAGCTGTGCCTGCCGTTCCCTAAGTGCAAAATGTGCAGGAAATTTAACCTATTATACCAAAATCGTGGTCATTCTCCACACCCCCGGCACCTGTATTTACTTTCTAATGACTAGTTTGTCCTCTCTCTAGCTGGGATAAACTACAGAAAACCTCTCTCAGAGGCAACATTTCTCTCTATTCTGCCTGACTTCCGTGTGTCTCAAGTGGTCCTGTACCACAAATAAAGACTACACTACTAATTTTAGACTGCCTCACAATCACTAATATACTTCTTTAAAACCTATAGCAATTAATTTCTCTTGCACATCCACTATAGGATCTTACCGTAGCATTCCAGACTGCCCCCATCTCATTTAAGCCTTATATATCTTAACTTTTGTCCTTGGCATCCAGACAATTCTTCTATTCTCAGGATGCTTTCTGCTGAACTTCCTGTCTATAAAAATGCGCTCAGGGAGTCTATCACTCTTCCAGCCTATTCCTTCCCCTTCCCAGAGCTTCCCCTTCTCTTACCATACCAAGCAATTATTCTTATTAATTATTCCAGCTAACAGTAATTATCAGCAGCATGCACCCCCAGCTACATTAATAACAGCGATCTCTAGGACACTGAGGAATTGTCTGAAAAGATTCACTTTGCTGCTTGGATTGCAGAGGAAGACAAATTCCTTTCCTTCCCTGTGTGTCTATTTTTTTCAATATTATTATTTCTTTTTTTTTTTCGGGATGGAGGTTCTTACCAATTTCTTACTTTAAGATGGGCAAAAAGAGGTCAGATGAAGAAGTAAGGACTTACTGTATAGGCCTTATTGCCTAAGAAGAGTCAGGAATAGAGATGGAATGGCTAGTCTGTGGATTTTGTACACAGTTTCTAAGCAGTGTCATTAATTGATTTCATTCTTTTAGCTTCTGATATTTATGGGCCAAATACTGAAATTTCTGCTTGGCCTCCAATAATCTGGGGTCTGCCTCAGGGTTAGAACTTTGAATTGTTTTCATCCGTTCCACAGTCACGGCTACCATTCAGCAGCAAATGGAGTAAAATTTGGCCATGTTTCATCATCTGTAATATGTCAATATTTTTCATCTCACTGCTGAAAAGCATTGAAGATTTTAAGAATGATGTTTCTTTAGTGCAAAAGAAGAACAAGCCCCCCCAAAAAAGGCAAACCATATCTTAGAAAGAAATGAAAAAATAAAACCCTTCCGCAAAATGAGAGTTAAAAAATGTTTTCCCTCAAAATTGCTTACCATTTGCCTAAGCTGCAAAGTTTTTAATGACATTCTAGTGAAAATAGAGCGCTCTGGCTAAATTCCTTCAAACCCAATAAAGCAGATGACTGGGAACTGTAATGGAATTGATGCTGTCAAGTGCATTTGCTTTTTTAATGCTAACATGTTTTTGGTTATTAAGAAACAAAAAAACCTAGTGGTATATGATCAACATAGCTTTTGACAGGGGCATTGGAACCCATCTGGCTTATGGATCCCCCACTTCTTTTTATTAGTTTGAGATTATAAAGTTGTAACACTGTAGTTTAGCTTCTGGCTTCTGCAATTGTAAATTGGCAAAGGGCTCACAATAAGGTGTGAGTTTCTGAAAACTAAAACACTCCACTGACCCTGTGCATACTACACAGGCCTGCAGCAGATGTACTGGATGGAGAAAATACAGTAGCACTGTTGAAATGTTACTGATTGGTTCCAACTGAGTAGCTCTAGATATAAACCAGCTTTCAAAAGCAACAGATGAGATAGAAGTGTCAGAACAAAGCATTAAAAGATGATGCCATATATTACCTAATGAAGTCAGACAAGTCAAAAGTAAGCATTCTCCAGCAATAATGGATGTACTCCACAAACATTAGCTCCACAGTTGTCAATATCTGTGATGAAAAAAAAACCCTCTCAATCTTCACAGATTTCTTTAATTTAAATAAGCCTTTTAACATAGAGAGGATTTGTTCTCTCAGTGTGCTTCATTAGTGTAGCTTACCACCACAAAACCTGGTTGTATTGAGAAAGATTGCCCCATTATCAAATAATTAGTACTGCTTTAGCAGGTGCATACACTTACCTTTGTAATTAAATCCTTGTTAAAACACCAAAATCCAGAGAATTTAAATGGTTACCTGATCCCAGAGGAAGTAGCCCAGAAAGTTATTCTATAAGGTAGATGTCATCTGGGAGCAAAGATACTGTGCAGAGCATGTTTTCCTCATGGGATGTTGATGAAGCACATCTGCACACATCATGCAGTGCAATAAAAATTGCAATGACAACACTAGACAAACACCTACTGTACAAGAAGCCAGAGAAACCAAGCATAAGCCTGCACAGAATCATATGCTCTGTAACAGAGCTCTCACAGCTTCGTTAGTTTTAGAGTTACAAGTAGAATTAAAGACGATGATCCCAGTTTTTAATAATTCTTTGAAATACTTGCTAGTTTACTGTAGTCTACAATGTGACTTATTCCTGAATTTAGCTTCTGAAATCTTACCACAGTGGAACAATGATAGGTACATGGTTACACACATAGCTATTTTTGAAGAGCTCAGAATCCTAATAAAATCTGAAAGAAAAGAATTAAAGTTGCAGTAATCTCAAACAATTGTTAAAAAATCACATTTCTAATATGTTATAGATACATTTATACATTCTTGTGTTGTATGTTCTCCACAATTACAGATCAGTGAAGGTCTATATTAATAAAATATGCCAGCAAGTGGATTAGACAGACTATTACAATAAATTATCTCTACTCAGTTCGCACTCTCATTGTCCTCACCAGAACTGATCAACCATAATTAGTTACTCTCCTACAGAGGTGTAGCAGGGCTTTTATTATAAAGAACACTGAGCAAGCTCCCATTGTCCTGGCTACTTGCATTCAGACTCCTAGTATGGATCAGAAACCCCAACCAAACTCTAGTTTCCAAAAGCCACAGAGGAAACGAACAGGTTGGAATAGATTTGTTATCCGCCTCTCAGAAGAACTCTGCTGACCGAAACAGTAGGGACCAACATGAAAAATCATTTACAAGATCTGTGCATACTCATTGACTTCAGTCTGTGTTCAAAGTCATAGATTCAGTGCTGACAAAAGTACCCTTATATTTTAGATGTGAAACAGCTATAGAACAGCCAATTTCTGGAACAAAGTTCTTAGATAAATGGAGTTAGTCCTGGAAATCAATTTAGACAAAGCTGCAGCAGTGCTGGTATTGGAATTCACCAACTCGCTACATAATTTGAATAAATGGGAAAAGAGATGACTCCTGAGAGTAGCACTGGCAGCCAAAAGAATTATACTGATGGACTGGAAAAGCAAAGCCATGCCATGTATTGATTTATGGACTATTGCCCTTCTGGATATAGCTAAATGTGAAAGAACTCCCTTTATTCATACTAATAAAATGGACATAAATGCTCTCAGACAAAAACTGCTGTTGGAGTTTTATCATGAATAGCTGGCATGTGGGATGGTCTTCTTTCACTTGCCCATCACACATGTTCTGTGGGCTGGTGAAGTTTGAGACACACAGAAAACGACGGGGACCTTTTCTAGAATTGCTTCATTTGTTTGTTTGCGTCTTTTTTTCCCACTCAATATGTTTAAATTTGTCTTTTTGTTTGTTTTTTTTTCTTTCTTTCTTCTAAAACCTCTTGATGTAAATTAAAACTTAAGATACTCTATCATCACTTAATAGATGTGGTTCTATGATGGTCAAGTTTCAGCATTTTGGAGACAAGTGCTTTTTCTTCTGGCTTAGAAATTCTAGACAATGCTAAAGGAGCATGAACATAGCACATTATTAATCCTGCCCCCTCTGTGACAGGGTTATGACTGTGATCTCCCTGTCCTACCTGCCAAAGCTGGGTTGAAACACATCACACTCAATATGAGAAGACCCCTACAAACCAGCTTTCACTCCCTCAGCCAAACCAGTGCTATCCCTCCGGCCTCGTTTATCTTCAGAGGACCCTCTGAAGATTTCCTGCTCTTTGCAAGTTTGTCTCCATCAAGATAAGTAATATGGGGAGCCCCACTGCATCCTGGCTGCTGCCAGAATTTTTAATGCTGTATTGATTAAACTGCTATGAGTGGGATGAAATTATGTGGTATTAGTTGTGCTGGCAACTGGTTTACCTCTGGGATCTTCATGTTGCTAGTGCTGGTGGAGCTAAGCCAGAATTAGGAACACTGGGAAATTAAAAAAAA
>VZTF01000980.1:2602737-2615918 GCA_013397755.1 Cnemophilus loriae | reverse complement strand
AAAAAAATTAAGCTGTTATGTGGACGTGACCTTGGTAGTTGAAACTTAATGTCACAAGATGAATAGACCTTTTGGAGTCTGGGACACCGCTGTGTGCAGTGACAGGCGCTGGTCTATCTTCCCGGCAGAAAGGAAGGAGCCCTGCCTAGGAAACCCTGAGTCAGAGCCTACACCAAGCATAGCTGAGAGTCAAGAAGAAAATCCAGCTGTTTCCTGCAGCTTTTGAAGAGCCAGTGAAATAAAATGAGAGAATGGGGTCGATTCTGGGATGTGCAGGTAAGTAGCTTCGTCCTGTTGTTTTGTCCCTTCCTAAAACAACCCCCCATCTGCTGTGAGAGACAATGGCCCTTTCTCCACCCATTGCCACTGTGCAGTGAGACTCCTGCACCCAAAAGACCGAGAGAAGGTGAGTCAACTTGCTCCTGCAGGCTGCCTTTACACCTGGCAAAAGGACTCTGGAGCAGCTCTGGGCCGAGAAAAAAACCTCAGTCCCTGGAAAAAGAAGGAAACACACTGATCTTGCTGTCACTGTGATGACGAGACCACCTATGAAGTGCTTAAATGTTCCTGAGGCGCTTATAGAACTCAGTGTAGTCCATAAATGATTGCCCATTCACTTACTCCTGGAGTGGTTTTGTGTTCACTTTACATGCAGAGTTTATCACTGCTACCCAGACGAAGCTGAAAAAGAGTTCCTACTGCCATGGTGGACTTGGTAGCGATACAAAACCACGTGGCCATCCAGCATTGCTGGACAACACAGCCTTCCACCCTCCCTGAGGTGTAATGGGTCCAGCCTGCTTCAGACGCTGACCCCAGGGCCTACAACAGAAGCACGTTTTCTGAGGAGGGCTCCCCCAGGGCTCTCTGCAAAATGCAGGTGACAATTATCACTCTGTTCCAGACTAATTAATGTCACTAATGATATGACTTACGATGTGACTACTTCTAACAATACTTGACCTATGTGAAGACAGAAGGAATATAGCGAGTTTGTTAAAATTAAATTGAGCATAGATTAACAGTGTAATTTGTAAATATTGAACAAAGTTTAAGCTTCAGTCACACTGAAGAGAGAAAGGCTTTGCACTGAGGCTTTTATAAGTAGAAAAGAAAATGGGGAGAATTGGATGATACCAAATACTTCCTACATTATTACTTATTCTATTGCAACATAATTTCAAAATTTCAAGAAAAATGCACCAACTGTGCTTTATAGACAACAAAGAGGGGGAAAGTCCAACATTTTTAATTTCTGTGTTGACAAAACCCACCTCCAAAATATCTGGGACTAGATGGTTCCAGAATTTAGTGTGATATTTCAAAACCTGTCACATCCAAGTCACTGGCTGAAGTTGAGCCTGAATGGCTAATGAAATGACTGAAAATTATTGTCAGCTGAGAGGTCTTCAGTGGCCTGTGACAACTGCAGCCTGTGATGTAGAATGGTGGCTGCCATTTTAAGTATACACACTGCACTCAGGGTAGGACACAAAAAAAGCAAACCACCACAAACAAACAAACAAACGAACAAAACCCACACCATTAAAAATTCATTTTGGCTGTAGGAGGGATGGATTGGAGCAGATGAAAGGTGGAGATGGGGTCAGAGCATTGGAGTTAACATCTTCCTTTCATCAAATGTGCCACAGTGTTGTAACAAACCCCTCAAGAAATCAGAAGCAGAATATGCTTCGGCAGAATGGTTAACAAGGCATTGCAAGGAGTGTCTACCTTATGAATCTTGTAGTGGTTTAAGTCTGTCTAAGTTGTTTGCCAGTTAAAGGCTGGCCCAGCCCATTTCTGGTACTTTGCTTATAATCTGAACTGACAATACTAAAGCTGAAAAGTTTCAGTGGGAGTGATTGCAGAACGTTTCCATCTATCAGCCCTGATGCCCAAGTAAGCAAAAGATATGCTGTTGTTTTGCCTCCTGTTCACATATTGGAGGTAAATACAAGAACTTATCCTCAACATGTCTGAATATGTCTTATTTTCATGACACTATGCCTATGGGGGACTTAACAATGATGGAGCAGAATCATTACGGTGTCATTGACTCCTTACAGCGTAAGAGCTTTTGGAAGTCAGATTACCTTCAGAGCTATACACTCAGGGTAATCATCTCTGCCACTTCCTGCATCAGAGCAGTGTTGTGAGATCTTGTTTAAAAATCTCTTCTTCAAACCTTCTGCAAACGAAACTGTGTTTTCCCCTCCCGTTTGGGTATGGTGCACAGGCTGACCCCACTACAGCCCTGTGCCACTCACACAACAAAAATACCCCTGAAGTGTGAAGCTGCAAATCCGGAGGGAATCCACTTCCCTGGACTACTCATCTCCTTCAGTGTGAGCTTTGCTGAGCTCTTATTCAGCAGATGGTGTGGAGAGATAGCCTCCAAAACCACAGAGACAAATATTTGATTTGGATGAGTACATTAAAGATTACTCACTTCTCTCCTCAAATTATCTGCGTTTTGCAGAGAGAACAAACAGGATCACCCCCTCTCTAATAAAAGTGATTTCCAGCCTTTGAGACTGAGTTTTGAGGGTATGGTTCAAGCTGGTGGAGCCTAAGCCCAGTGACTCTGGAAGGCAAGGTGTCGGTCAACTGGCATTTGCCAGGACAGAGCAGGAATGAGAGTGGGTGCTATGAGTGGAGCAGGGTGTCAACTGTGCCTTCCCTCCTTGGGCAGCACTGGCCCTTGCTCTGGTTCTTTAAATGTTCACAATGCATCCTAAGGAGGGTTGGCGATGCAGGGCTGGTCATTTGGGGAAAAGTCTCAGGGAGGCCCATCACCTACTCTGGGCACTCTGTGCATGTGCATACACATCCGTGTACCTTCAGACTGGCCTGTCTTTAAGACTTATCTCAGTGCTGACAGCTCACAAATGTACTCATCTGTTTTTCCCATGGGTCTTTGTACCTGTCTCTCTGGTAGATTATTGTCATTAAACATACTGATAAAAGCAAGTTATTCTAGGTTTTCTTCCTGCCTCTGCCTTCCTCTTTCTGCTGCCCCCGACTACTGTTCATGCAATAACAAGACCATTTCTAAAACCTCTCTTTTATTTCCGCTAGACTTCAGGCTTCTAAAAAAACCACTTTCTGTCACTCTCTCCAGAAATTACGTTACTTTCTTTATGATAACGTGTTCTTTTCAATAACCACATCTCTCCTATCTCCCACCCCTTGCTTTGTTTCCTCTCTGCAGCCTGTATGCAGTTCACCTCCTTCAAAACCTAGTCACCAATATTGCCTTGTTTAGCCCTCTCTTAAACGATGTAACATTTCTCCATAGTACCTGTGAGCACAACAAATTCCACTTTTTCATGCCTGCCTTCCCCCATGCAGGACTACACTCCTGATTTCCTTTCTTAATGCCTCCTTCTGCGTAGTTTGTAGCCCTGCAATATTGTTTCTTCATTCCTGTGCTTCTTCTCATGCTCCTGGTCAATGCAGAGGATGCATGTTCCACGTGCAAACTATAACCTGTATCCTTGCATTGGCTTTTCTTTTTTAAGTTTACAAAACTCACTGATACCAATTCACACTCTGTTTCAACATCATAAAGGAAGGAATGAAAGAAAATGTCTTTCATGTAGACTGCTCCAAACTCATGTGCTATTATTGATCTTCCAAACTTCCTTGGGATAAAAGCTACCTTTGTTTTTACCATCTAGTGTTCTACAGAAGCTGCTAGGAGGAAATTATAGATGGCAAAAATTATGATATTTTTCTTTCCATTTTACTAATGATGCTCTCACCCCTTCTACATGCAGCATTGAATGTAATAGGCAAGCACTGTTACTATAACTGTATTTAACATAAGAAATGATTTGCTCCCAAATATAGGACTCATGAACTTGATGCTGCAAGTGCGACCGCTAATAAATAATATTAATCCAGTATTCCCTTTGTAATCAGAAGGTTACATCACTGCGCCATTTGCTTTACAATTACAAGTAGCAAAATGTATTCAAGGCCAAAATGAAACAGGTTTTTTTTTGTACAGTCTATGCTTTATCACTACTTCATTGATTTTTCAGTGTTTTAGCAGATACAGCACAACTGGATTAACTAGGTAGGGAACCTTTCACTCTTAGGTCGTCAGTTCATATCTGAGACAGGTTGGTACTGACCAGAGGTCACTTTACCATTATAATTTTAATAAAGAGCAAGCGAGAGAGGCCTTCAACAGGCATAAAACAATACTTTAACCTTCTTCAGCTACCCACAGCATACACAACTAGACCAACTTTGTTGCCTGCCAAAGTCAAACTGATAGAGAGTTAGACGGTCATCTAGTTGCCAGATGTCTGGCTGTGTAACTTTCTGGCACTAAGCATTATATAGAGACAGATCTATGGATTGGATCAATTAGCATTACACTTACCATCTGACAACTGTTTGGTCGCCTTCGCCCAGTTCCTAGAGGACAGGTGTTCACATCACAGAAATCACCATCACAATTGGTACGACTAATTGATACGGCTGCTGGCAGTCACAGCAGAGAGGACAAGGGCTGAATTAGCACCGAGACCAAAGCACTGTTTCACCCCTAGAGAAGATCTCTTCAGCTCAGGATGTCCAGGGCATTTGGAGGATGCCTTTCTGCCACTGCATGTGTTGTGCCGAGCAGAATCTGTTCTGGTTTTGGATCCAATAAAATTGCCCAGCACTAAATTCTATGAGGTTTCCGGGGGTACAAGGGAAAGAAGGGGGCAGGGGGTGAGTGTTAGATATCTTAAAAAAGATCTTCTCAATGATTTTTTTTTTTTTTTTCCCATTTCACCAGTATCTTCTGAGGTTTCTTTTGTCCGGAGGAAAAAAAAAAAAGAGAGATAAAATGAGTGCAGAAATCTTAACAGTATGAGTGTCGTACACAATTTTGAGGGAAAATTGAAAAAGTACACTTGCAGAAATATTCAAGTATTTACAGTAACTCTAGTGCTCCCTCATTTCTTCTGTTTTACACTCCAGACAGTCATGTAAAGAGCTTCATGGGTATATTCTCTTGTGGAGCTTGTGGGTATACTTGGTGATTAGACAAATGGGGCTCTGCTTTGGCAAATGTCCATTGCTTTCCCCATCTGATTTACAGAATATGCTATAAAATGCAAAGGAAGGCAATAAAACTCCCATCTGCAGCTGAGATTTCCACTTTGCCAAAGACCCTTTTGCTATCAGCACCTTTAACTATGACTTTCAAAGAAAAGAGAGGTGTAATTTTTTCTGTGGAAGATATTTTACTGCATTCACTAGCAGCATCATCCCACCCTTATGTGAATTGATTTTGAATGTTAATCTAAGAATGAAAAAGCCAATAATTGTGTAAAATATGAATAGATCTTTCGGCCATTGTTTTATCTAAAAGGGAAGGCAAGCATTTCAGCAGCTTTCGTATTCTTTTTGCACTCTAGAACAATTCTACCTTTTTATGGTCTATACGTCAACTGTGCCTTATTGATTTTTAATACTTTCAGGAGATACAGGGTTGTTACAGCCAATAATGCAAATACTTGAAGTGAGAATGCAATTAGAAGACACCAAACACTTTGCAAACAGGGTCATGGGGAAAAAAAATTTGTTTCAGTACTGGGGTTTTCTGGTCTTGGCTTTGTATTCTTCAGAGGGGAGCAAAACCAAGAGGAATTCTACTCTGCTGTTTCCAATATTAAAGGATTAAAGAAGAGCAGACATGAGTCAAAGGTATTTGCCACCAAAAAGCCCATACATAGCAAACAGTTGCTACAACAGAGAATGTTCATTGACTGTAGCCCTAATTTGAAAGGTATCATTATCGTTAATTTTGACAAGCAGCCTCTCCTTGGGGAATCCAAGCCTGAGCCATTCAGGCTTTTCCTTCAGCTCAGGTAAGTAATCCCTATCCATGTGAAGAGCCCAAATATGTTTCCTTTCACCTAACGAGAAGATCAAAACAGCTGCTTTCAGGCTGATGACTGACTACAGAAAACAATCAGCAAACAACAAACAAAACATAAACCTTTGCAAAAACAAAGAGAAATAATGTGCCCAGGTTGCTGCTAGCAAAATGACTCATCCCACTCCTTCCCATCAGGCATGCCAGGGCACTTCCACCTCCCACCACGCAGCACCTATGGACCTGAACTGAGACATTTCCTCCCCTGCTCTGTGGCTATACAAGTGTTACTCATTGGAGGGGTCCCAGAAGGCTCACACAGGCACAAAAGTCAGATGCTGATCTTTCCTTCTTCTCCTGCCTGCCAGGGATCTCACCTTCTCATACCAAGGGACAAGTTAATTCAGAGTCAACAGTGCAATATCTCCTCTTGAATACATCCCTGCAGTAGGCATTTTTAATTCTGGCAGCAGAGTGTCCTCTTCCCCTTTCAAATTTAATTTGCTTTATTCCAAGAAAAAGCCCTCAGTATTACAGTTTTTCTCAATTCAGTGGATGAAGCTGAGGGAGATATTCTTATTGTGTAGCATGGGGCTAATCATTAAGTTGCTCTGAAAAATGCTCCATAAATTTATTTCTGTTATTTTTTCCTGAAGTAAAAACCCAGCTTACCTGTTTCCAAAATTTTTATTGTATTTTTATTATAGTGCACACTGTAGTTTTTTTTCCTCCAGATAAATTATTCAGATTAGGAGAGAGGAACTGTAAAAAACAGTGATTGCCATGTCTCCATAGCTAAGAAAGCTTGCTTTATTTTCTATAAATTCAGTACTAAGAATCTGTCCCAGCTGCCAGGTATTGCTCATCTGTAGATGCAAGACAAAATGAAATAGTTCGATTTCTGATTGCTGGTACCGGACCAGATCCAGCAAATTCTTTCCTTGGGTTCTGCTTTGAAATCTGAATTCCAGGATGCTGATGGGCCAAGCGTGTCCCAGGCACCCAGGTCTGCCCACGGAGTGCTCGCTGTGAAGCTGTGCTGCTGCCTGGGCTCGGCTCTTCCTTCGTTTCACAAATTTCCATCCCTCACCCCACAGACAGCAAGGTGCATCTGTCTTCTGAACTACAAGGGAGTGGGTGGCAAGAGGATTTCCTCCAGCTCCTCCTTGCTCTGAAAGACTGAATGCTCCCCCTGTAGTGATTTCCTGGTTGACAATCTCAGAACTGCTAGACAAGCATATAATCAGGCATCACAGAGCAAACAAAAATACTTTTTCCTATGGACACCTATGGGGAGAAACTTCGTACCCCTCAGGCAAAATTCTGATAAGTGAGAGCACCCTCTGCTGGGATCTCTCTCTTGTCCTTGTCCTCACAGAAGAGTGCCTTTTTCCTTTCTAACATATACTGTATTTACAGAAAAATACTCCTTGTCACTATTTCCTAAAGCAATCAATTATTTATCCCCAAACTTTTTTCCCTACTCTCTGTTGCATTTCATATGATGATAAGATACCTGTCGTCTGTGACAGCTTCTTACTGTGAGAAAAGAAAATGAAGTTGAATGAGGGATAGACTGGCCTCCAGAAAACAGAACTCTGCCTTTGAAGAGAACAAAAATACCTCACACATTTGCCATATCTTTTCTTCTCTGGTGATACAACCTTTCATCCACATGTTCTTGGTTCCTGGGCAGTCTCTGCCTTTACCATGACCAAGGGACAAATCATGTACTCCTCATTCAAGTGACCACTTGCAACTCATATGAGAGGTTAATTCTCTCTCTCTCGACATTTTAAGCCACCGTGCTACCTTACTGTTGTATTATTTTGTTTTGACTGACTTCTCCACACGCCCCAGCTTTACAAAACACTGTGGATCATTTGTACCTCTCCAGAGCCTCCTTCTTTCAGAAAGCCTCCTTCCCAGTGATACAAGGCATAGAAAACCAATGTTTAACTGGGTCAACAACTTGCAAATATATTCAGTGATGCTGACAAAGAGAAAATGACAAATTACATGAGTAAGTCCTAACTAATTTCCAGTCAAACCAATGTTATCGAACAAATCAGGAGAACAGTGTCATTTATACCCCTTTTTTATTCTTTACAATCGTGGACAGCTGGTAGAGGTATTGCATGTTTAGGTCATGTACCCCTCACAAACCATGTGAAACCGACCATGACAGGAGGCTGCAGGGTCCACTTCCCCGTGCCTGGTCCTGAGTCTGAAGTTGTCCACTTTGTGGAAAAAGGGTGTGTTCCATATTCAGGCCAGAAGGTATGGTATGTTTCATGAAATTCTCATCCAGAAACAATCAAGAATCTACCCCAAAGTAAATATACATTGTGTGAAGTCCTCTCCATGCCTTGGCTGTGTTCTGGATCTGTGCTGCCAGGACTAAGAAAAAACTGCAGAGAGTATGGGCAGCACACAGGCTCTGGGTTTGTAGGCAGAAACGCCTGACCTCTGGCAGATCTCTTGAGATATCCCGGTTCCCAGATCCTAACTGTTTTGCTTGTTCCAAGAGGAACAGGGGCGGGCAAGAGATAAATATACACTTAATGCCTTCCTGATGGAACTATCTGTAGAAAATTCCTCGAGGGAGTTTCCTGTCCTTTTTTGCTAGTTGCTGTGAGTAGGGAATGAATTGACCCATTGGTAGAGTTACTACAAATTTTTTCATCCAAAAAACTTAAATGAACACAGTAAAGCTATTTATAGGCTGTCCCACCATTTTAAAATAATATTGCAAATAAAAGAGCTATTAAAATAACAATGAACCAGAAAGGAATGAAATTGAACCAACAGCATTGTTTATGAACAGCAGTGGGTCTCAGACAAGGCTGAAACTTTTCTCTCAAGGTGCAGCAGATATAGAGTATTACTCTGCTTCCATTTAATGCTTTTTCCAATACTAAGGGGAAAAAATCACAAGCCTTCTCCCGACACATCTGAGTCCAGCATATGCCCCAATACTGGCCTGTGCAGTGTTAGCTTGTGGGAGAGCTATAACTATTGTACTCTTGTAACAGGAATTCTGCCTTGCTCCCCCAGCACAGATGCAAACACATCAGATATTAAACCTGGGAGGATAATGCTGATGCCCTGCATTGCAGGCTTCCTTTGATGGCTCCAGGGGATATAGAGGTATTTGGCCGTTTCCTCTCCAGAGGCATCTGGTTTAGCCAGGTGGTTCACAGTGCACATGGTCACATTTATTGTTTGGTTCATTCTCCATTGTGCTTCTTCCCCCTCCCCAATGTTTTATCTGTCTTGGCCTTTCCCAAGGACTTTTACACAGAACTGAAATATTTGTTTATTTCTGGCATTTCCATCTGGTGTTAAGAGGATGAGAAGCAGGCTCATGTCACTGACACTCCCTGACCGTCAGAAGGACTTACAACATCTCACAGATCTGGGGTTTTATGTGCCTCCCCACCTCTAACGTGTTATCAAACATAAGTGCTATGAGATCCTGTCCAAGCCCTGGTAAATATTCCCTTGTAAAGGCATCATTTCTTTCACCAAGGCCCAGCATTTTACAAATCACATACGTCCATTGTCACAACACATCTGCAGACCCTAGAATGTTATAAATGAAAAAATAAAGCAGAGCTAAATCCTAAAAGATGGTTAAGTTCTCAGAAAAGCCCTACTTCTTAAGTGGCTGAGCTGAAAAAAGCCACAGATAGGTTATGATTTTGGGTTGTCTGAATGCTAATTTTTTCCACTCCTATCTAATGGTCTTTCTGTCCCCTGCTTTACAGAATCACAAAATCACCAAATTGCTGGGGTTGGAAAGGATCTCTGGAGATCATCTGGTCCAAACCCCTGCGAAGGCAGGGTCACCCAAAGCAGGTTACACAGGAATTATCCAGCTGGGTCTTGAATGTCTGCAGAGAGGGACACTCCATGACCTCCCTGGGCAGCCTGCTCCAGTGCCCTGCCACCCTCAACATAACGAAGTTCTAACTCATTTTGAGGTGAAACTTCTTATGTTTTAGTTTACGGCCACTGCTCCTCGTCCTGTCACTGGGCACCACCAAAAGGAGTCTGGCACCATTGTCTTGACACCCACCTTTGAGATATTTATAAGCATTAATGAGAACTCCTCTCAGTCTTCTCTTCTCTAGACCAAACAGGCCCAGCTTCCTCCCATAAGAGAGGTGCTTCAGACCCCTGATCCTCTTTGTGGCCTCTGCTGGACCCTCTCCACTAGCTCCTTGTCTTTCCTTATTACTATGTTAGATGAATCTCTATTTTATATCCTATTCAAAATAATCTAAAATATTTCTGCAACGCTTTTTCTTCCACCTTCAGTAGTTTCAAGTAATGGCTAAAAGATCTTCATAGACCCCAGTTTCGGCTCAAACTTCATTGAAGCCTTGATTACAACTAGATGTCACCTGTGCAGGCCCCAAGGAAGTACATTCTCCAATGACTACACTTACGGGAGTCTTTAGCTGAGACGGCAGTTGCAGAGGTGTTGGCCAGATGCTTTAATTCCAACAAAAATTCTTTCCTGCCCTACTTGTAAAACATTGTTTTATCAAAGAATGTTTTGGAGATGCACTGGACACATGCTGGAGATCAATTCTCTATCACTGAGCATCTGTTTCTCCAGCCTGCATGGAAGGCACCAAGTTTTAATTCTCAGGTACGTCAGACGTGGCTTACAAGCAGCACCTGGGGGTCAGAACATCCATAGCCTTCCTCTGTAGGACCACACCATGGTTTTCATGTTTAAATCAAAAGCTTCTCCGGATGTGAGCACTTCCTATCCATACAGAGCTTCATCTCACAAAAGTTTGTTTCGTATGGCAAGACATTCTTGGCAGTTGGTCAGAATTTACAAGAAAATCTCTGTTATATTGTCTCTGAAAAGACCATGAAAACACCTTTTTTCATTAAGGTTTTAATAGATTAGGATATCTTAGAATTTTTCTTCTCAAGATAGGTACTTGTACAAAATAAATGACATATATTGCCTATAATTTTCTATACACCAATAACTGATGTCCAGGGGGAAAGAAACACAAAATAAAACTTAGCAGAGTTGGCAGAATCAAGAACACACAGAGTGCCTCCTCTGCGCTACTTAAAATAGTATTTTGTTAAATACTTAGGGCCCAGGAAGTTCATATCTAGATGAATATGGCTCTGCACTGTCTATGTTTCAATAGACACCCTCAGATCCTACAGAAGATGGCTTACAAGGTCCAGCACACCCAGAAATGCCGAGAATGTTTAGAGTTAATACAGAAATGTTAAATGATCCTTTGTCTGAAGCCAGGCTGAGGAAGAGAATGTTGGTTGGTGATAAGCATGCAAGAATATCAGTCCTGGTGGCAAATCACTTCTACCGCTGAGTCACCACGGCTGAGGCTTGTTCCTTCCTGGGGGCATATCCTTTCTGCCCTTTCTCAGACAAATCTGAAGCAGACTTAAGCTTCACTCCTTACCATATTTTCTTCCATTTGCTCAAAAGGTACATTATTTCCACAAACTTTCTGGCAACAAAGAATTCCTCAGAATAGCAGAGGGAAATGTAAGAGAAAAATGGGCCGGCAAGGTTACATCAGCTCTTAAATTCTTCCAAAATTGAATTCACAAAACAATAGTGAGTTAGTTGCCAAGCCGGGGTTCAGAATGACTGTAAATAAGAGGGAATCTATGCTGAAAAGGGATACGTTGGGGATATGTGGCATTTTTGGGTTGAAATATTAGACTGCTGCACAGTAGTACTGTACAGTAATTACATTTACCCCTTCTCTTTACATTTCCTTCTACTAACAGAATAGAGCATATACAAATTTTTGTAGGAGAAAGTGTAAAGTGACATCTCCGTTTGGCGGAGAAAAATCTCAGCTAAGTTAAAGAGATCACAGTTTGATCACCGATTTAATCATTTAACAGTAGACCTTTGTATTTGAAGATGATTGTTTAGGAAGTGAGGTAAAGAAAGGTGTCAGTGGCTTGAGGCTACTGAATAAGTAGAACCACTAGTTGCATTATTAAAAGAAGTTGTGTCTCTAATTTTTTCCTGCGGCATGTAAAACCAAAAGATAACTCTCAAATGTCAAAATGCCAGTGTTAGTAAATGTAGTGCAGGAGACAAAATTCCCAGCGCTACTACAGGTAAAACAAATTTTAAGGAGGATTCTAGCACTTTTGTAATGATGGAATACAACCTTAGGCAATATAAATTCATAATCTCTCAGGACGAATGGCCTTTAAAAATGCAACAGATTACCCAGTTCACCACTGAAAGAGGATTTGCTCTGGCATCCTTACAATGCCTGTAATACACACTACAGAACTTCCCATTAACATGATACTGGCATTATCTTTGAATTTTTCATCCAAACCTGATAGACTGTCAATAAATTAATGATAATAATAACCTCTGCATTAGCCTGGGTGTCTGAGTCCCTTTCACTCCTTCTGCTTTCTCCTTCCCCCACTGCCTCTCCAGGTAGAGGATTTAGGCAAGCCAGGCAGAGCAGAGCAGCTGGGGAGCTGCCTCGGTCAGGTGCACAGGAATTTTTCCGCTGTTATTCAATTGTGCACAAAACAGTGTGTCTGGCTCTGCACTCTCATCTCTCTGGTGACTGCGTCCCTCCTGAGGGGGTTGGTGAGATGGTATGGAAGTGGGGAGGAGGGCAAAGCTGATGTACGGGTCAGAAGTGACAGAATCACAGAATGTGCCAAGTTGGAAGGCACCCACAAGGATCATCGAGTCGAGGTCCTGGCCTTGCACAGCATCATCCCCAAGAGTCACACCATGTGTCTGAGAGCACTGTCCAAATGCTTCTTGAACTCTGTCAGGCTGGTGCTGTGACCACTTCCCTGGGGAGCCTGTTCCAGCGCCCAACCACCCTCTGGGTGAAGAACCTTTTACTAATATCCAACCTAAACCTCCCCTGACACAGCTTTAGGCCATTCCCTTTGGTCCTGTCACTGGTCACCACAGAGATCAGTGTCTGCCCCTCCTCTTCCCCTCACGAGCATGTTGTAGATTGCAATGAGGTCTCCCCTCAGTCTCATCAGCTGGAGCAGCAGATCCTACACAATTTCAGGCTTGACTGGGAGTTGATTATTCTCACAATCATGGTCCTCCAGCTCAGGGCACTGAGACCCCCTTGGTCAGTCATCTGTGTTGAAGACAGAGGCAAAGAATGTGTTAAACACCTCCGCCTTGTCCATGTTCCCATTTATAACACAACCCACCTCATCCTGTAGCAGGTTGACGTTATTTTTACACTGCCTATTGCCATTAATATATTTGAAAAAA
>VZTF01000980.1:2571854-2602543 GCA_013397755.1 Cnemophilus loriae | reverse complement strand
TGAGATCCATGCGGTTGACAAGCAGCAGATCAAGGAGGGCATCTTTCTGAGTTGGCTCCCTTAGGACCTATTCCATAAAGCTGCAATCCAGGTTTTTGAGGAATCTTCAGGCCTGGGTTGTACCAGCTGTGTGATGCGCCCAGTTACTTTCTGGCAAGCTGAAGTTCCCCATAAGGACAAGGGCATTTGAAATGGAAGTGTACCTCAGTTCCTCAAAGAATAATTTGTCAGCACCATCATCCTAGCTCATCCTAGCAGACTCCCACAACGATATCCACATTATTTGTTCGTCCCTTGATTTACGCAGAGGCTCTCAACTGTGCCATTGCCAGCTATGAGCTCCATACATTCCATCCCTTCTATTACATACAATTCCACCTCCACCCCACCACCTCCTCTGCCCTGCCCACCCCTCCTCAAGAGCCTGTAACCATCCAAAACAGTGCTCTAGTCACAGGACTCACCCCACCAGGTTTCACTTATGCCAGTGATGTCAGTTCTCTGGGACTGGGCCAAAGCTTCCAGCTCCTCTTTTTTGTTCATCATGCTGGGCCATTAGTGTAGAAATACATTTCAGGTGTGGCACAGTGTCACAAGCCAACACCTTGTGAAGCAGATTAAGGGATACCATTAGTGCTTGTTTCCTCAAGTTTTGTCTCACCATCTCATTACTCATCACTGGTGAGCCTGGTTTTATTCCTTTCCCCCTTCCAAGCTAGTTTAGAGTTCTGTCAACAAGCCCCACTAGATCCTGTGCCAGAGCTCTTTTTCCCCTCTGAGTGTGTCCCATCAGGTATGAATAGACCACGTGTTGAGTAGGTCCTTCCATGGTTGACAAACCCCAGATTTTTCCACTGACACCAACCCTGGAGCCATGTATTGACCCAATGGATCTACCTTTTCATATCAATTATACTCATTATTACCAGAAGAATCAAGAAAATCACTACCTGTGCTCCTGATCCTTCTACCAATCATCCCATGGCCCTGAAGTCTTTTTTGATTTCTCTCAGACTTCTCTTTGTTATTTTGCCACTGCCAGCTTGAACAACCAATAGCAGATTGAAATCAGAGGGCCTTACTAGACTCAAGAGTTTAACAGTAATGTCCCTTATCCAAGCTCCTGGGAGACAGCAGACTTCCCTGTGAGCTGGGTCCGGTCCGCATGTGGGGCCCTCTGTTCCCGTTAGAAGGGAGTCTCCTATTGCAACCACCCTTCTCTTCCTGTTGACAGAGGAGGTCTTGATGCGGGGTACAGGTGGTGTTTTAGGAGGCCCCAGTGTCCCAGCCAGACCTTTGCCCACCTCCTCGCTTCTAGTTCCAGAGTCTCACACTTGTTGTAGAAGGTATCAGGAAGCCCCAACAACTTGCACAGGGAGGGGATTGTTTCTGCAATGCGTTTTCGTGCTAGTCACCAAATAATTTGGCCTTGCCTCTCTGAATTTCTTCACTCTGTCTTCAGTTTTAACAGGCTGATGTATCATCCCAAACCGAAATACTTCTCTTCTTACATTCATTTTAGCAAGCAAATTTTGAGGTTTGTTTTGCTTTGCTTTGTTTTGTTTTGTTTTGTTTTTTTGATTTAAGTGAAACAAATGACAAAGCTTAAAGTAGCCTGCTTAATTGTGAGTAAAAGGCATTGCCACTGGACGGATGGCTGACAGCCTGTGTGAAATAGGTTTAATGGTTCTGCTTCAGTTATAAAAGACAAATGTTCACCTCATGCCACCACTCAAGCGTACAGCACAAATTAGCATTATCTTTGTAAATATCACCATTACTTTTCATTATTAAATTTACCTTTTTTCTGTCTTTTCTGAAAGTGAGAAAGATGGGATAAAACCCAAACCATTTTTTTTGTGGTTTTTTTTTTTTTTTTAAGCTCTGTCTTTTACTAGGAGGACAATTTACCCAAATGAAACCTTATTGCATCTGGTCTAAGAAAGCTCATGCCAAAAATTGGATGAGACTTATGTAACAGCCATGATGTTAAGTCTTCAAAAAACAGTTATATAGGAACAGATTCTTAATTGAAAGCAGGCTGCTAATAACAGTGCTCTTTCAAATAAATGTTCGCTATCAACCAACTAAGTGGTAAAATTATGATTTTTCTATGCACATAGATTATAAATTTGATAGGTTTACTCATTTAATGGTAGTTCTGTGTATTCAATAGTGATGAATTCATATTTCACCCTGTATCATTCTGTAAGAGATGTGGTCACTGCACGCTGGTTTGAAAGAGTTAAGATTGAAAAACGAAGAAGGAAAAGCAGTTTAGGTTGTGTTCAGCCTACACAAAGCAATATGAAATAAAATCCTACTATGCTTCTCTATATTTTACCATCACTCTTCTGCCTGGAACAATTTAACCAGATGTTCTACTGATTACCTTTACCACTGTATAATGAATTTTACTCTGCTATACATTGTGGACATTCAAGACTTAGTAAATCTTCAGAGAAAAGTCCGGGTCAATGTCTGTGCAGTGCAGATTTAAGGTCCTTTACCTGGAGTTCTGATTAGCTTTCCTCAGATGCTCATTCACTTCTGTGAGGTTTGGACTTTAATGCCATAACTGTAAAGCACAGCTTAGCTTGCTTGTGCAGAGCCAGCCGTCTCCTGAGGTTTCTCTTGCAACTGCTGGAAACCAATTTGCCTCCATCAGTCCAGCTCCTCAGCTCAAACTGGCAAACTGACTGGTTCACATCACAGGGTGGCTTTTTTTTTTTTTTTCTTTTTTCCTTTTTCTTCTTTTTTTTTTTTTTATATAGCTTGTTCGTAAGAATAAAATATTAAGTGCCCTAGGCCCACTTTGTGTGTGTGAGTGGGTAGGGTTTTTTTTCTTTATGTGCTCCCATAATGTACAGGAAACAAAGAATTCTGACTTTGACCAGCAAAGACATGCAAATTCAGGGAACTTCAAACCATTCCCCTACAATGCACCTCAGGAAGGAGCAAGCCAAAGTCATTTAGGAAAAATCACACATGGGAAGGGGCCTTGAATTTTTTAAGAGCTTTCTCCAGTTATCTTTTACCAGTCATGCTCACCTTATTCCCTAATCACTGATTAGCACGCACCAATGTGCAAAAGCCGATCATGGAGACACTGCACACAGTGAAAAACCTTTGGACTAAATTTGCCATCTTTGTCTAAAAATATCCACATATCCACCTGTGTTAAAATCACATATTTGAACATTTTTCCCACTTATTTTTCCCCCCTTTATTTTTCCACAAGAGGAAGTACCAGCAATGAAAGGTTAAAATTTCAACATGTCTCTACCCACCTTGTTTCCTTGTGCAAGCTCTGGCTTGACGTTGGCTCATTTCAGCAATGTGTGGGGTCGGAATCTGAACTGGCATAGACAATCTGGGGAGGAAAAGATTAGCACAGATATAGCAAAAGAACGAATATGATAATCCAAAATGACAAAAATGGGTAAGAAGTTGCACTGCTCCAACTTTGAAACATTTGACACAAATGTTAAAAGGAGATATTTCCATGGTATCTGCATTTAGGAGAGCTATCTCCATGAATATTTCCACCCTTATTTAGTATATTTTTCATAGCAGAATGACATTATTCCCCTTGGGCCCTCAGTTTTTAATGCAGCATTGAAGGCAGAGGTAAAAGACTAAGAATCCCCTTAACAGAAGTAACTTTACATAGAGATGGCAAGGAGTAAATCATCACCAACAAGCATGTAGGTAAAACAGGTTACATTTTTAATAATTTTTTTTATTATTTATTAATGCAATGTATTTTAAAAGAATTTCTCTATTGAGTCTGTCAAACAGTCTTAGAAAAGTAAAATCTTAAACCGAGAAAAATCAGTTCATAGGAGCAGAGAACTAGAAAAGATGTCTTTGGTCACTAAGCCATATTCCCCATGATAATTATAATCAGTTATTGTCATGTAGTTCCATTTCAGAAATTGATCAGGTTCCCTATTTAAAGAAATTAGATACGGTTTATAACTTTGGACAGAACACTGTTTTAGAAGCACAAGTCTTTAACAGTTAGAATCTGCTTCTAATAGTCAGCCTAGATTTATTCAGTATATATATGTGTGTGTGTGTGTGTGTGTGTGCGTGTGTGTGTGTGCGTGTGTGTGTGTGTATTCATATTTACGACAACGATGTCCTTTAGGTGTAATACCTATTTTTCTTACCTGGTGTTTACCCCCTTGATGTTTTTACAGGGAACAATTAGCTCCCCTTTCAGCCTGTGTTTTACTAGACTGCACAGGTGATGTTTTTGTGTGGCCCCTTAGCCAGATGGGTTCTTGTTTCCCTTCATGCCTTGTAGCCTTTCTGTGCCCCTCTCTCAGGAGACAGGTCCTGGACACCCAGAGCTGGTCGTTGAGTGTGGAAGAGGGCCCTTATAGGGCTGCTGACACTGCCCTGCCTCTGTGGAAGCTATCATCCATGTAGGGGTTATGGCTACCATCTCCGTCTCTTTGCCAACCTGGAGCCACAGCAGGACCAACAAGAACTTCTTAGTCTTTCCAATGCCATTTCTAGCTGAAAAGCAAGTATTTGTGCAATGTTGACCTCCAAGTACACAATTCTGCACTTTGGGTGTGGTTCAGTTCTTCTAGCTCTTTCTTCATTTATGATGTCTCACAGATTTTTGTGACCAGCAATTTTAATTTTTTTTTAGTGCAGTCCTACTTTTTTCACCACAGTTTCAAAATGAAGCTCACGAATAAAGGCTAGGTCCTAGTAACCTTGTAAGCCCACATCCTGGCAACAGGTAACCTCATTCCAATGCTGAATCTCCCTTTTCAACACAATCAGTTGACATCTCCCTTTAGTTAGTTTCTTATCAACGTTATACTTTTTGAACTAATTCCCATCTTCTTCAGCTTGACTAATAATTTCCCATGTGGCACCTTATTACCTACTTTTCACAAGTCCATAGAGATGAGACCTACTGCATTTCTTTAGTCAAGAAAATCTGTTATCTCAGAGAAGAAAGCTATCCAGTTACTCTGCCACGATCGGCCTTTGGCAAACTCACCTTGCAGCCTGTCCCATCTTTCGTTTACCTCAGTGCCTTTCTCCTAGAGGATTGCATACTATTGAGATTATACTAAAATAGGGCATGTGGTTACGGCAAGCACTTTCTCCCCTTTCTTAAAGTGGGTGTTAGGAGCACTTTATTTGCCTTTCTTCCATGATAAGGCATTTGAGTGTCTAAGCTAATACTTTCTTTGACAGATGGTGTGGGCAAGGAGCACACTGATGTCTACCCTCTCTCAGCTGATGGACAGTAACATCTTAGCAGGAACTAGTTTACCTATTGCAATTTTCTTAAAGCAGCCCTGGGAGGTCCCTTGAAACAAAAGACCTGTGTAAATACCCACTGGATGGACAAGCTGAGAGCAAACCAGGGAATACCTTCTGGAAAGCCTAGAAAGAGAGCCTCATCTGAAGTTTGAGGGCTAGTAATAAAGCCAAGCCCTCAGAAGGCGTAAGTTTGACCTTATAGTGTCACGATGAATATATCTGAGGCAGTGTAGAAACACCACCTGCTCACACAAAGAAATTCAAAGCCAGTCTGTCCTAAATCATGCCACTGTGTTTGGTTATTGCATATATATCCCCCAGCACAGCATGATCTTATGTATTATATATATTGCAATTAGACAAAATGGTGTGACTTAGGAATGAAGTGGCAGCCTTAATTGCTGTTTTCATTTGTTAGGAAAGTTGTAACTTGAACACTGAGGGTAACTTTAATTCTGGCAAGCCAGTTCAGTCAGAAAGGAGAGAAAGTAGAAGGGAACAAGGTGCCTCCTCATTAATGCACACTGGAGACTTTTAGGTCTCCCTGTGGAGGGGACACTGTTGGGAAAGGACCTCGATGGAGAGAGACCAGGCTGTTGGCAGGACCCACAACCCCATGCTCCTCCTTGTACCAGCCAGCTCACCAGAGAGTTTACTGCAAGCAAAACCAAACTAAATACAGGGCTTGGAAGGCTCCTGATCCAGAACCTTGACTGGGAAAGGCACCAAATGATGATGCGTATGTCTGAAACCCAAAGTTTTTTGTGACAGTTGCCTTCATGCAGGAAAAAAAAGAGGTGCAAATTATAGGCAACGGAAGCAAGGAGTCAAAGAAAAAGGATGCAAAAGAGAGGTTTTGTTAGGCTTAGGAAGGGTACGGAGCATGTTCCCTTTGGGTCAAAAATGGATTCAAACAGGCATATGGCTATTGTCACACTTGGTCTCGGCTCTGGAGGAACACAGCTATGGAATATTTTGTTCGTTAAGGGTCTGCAGGTAAGTAACTGCCAAAGCCTTTGGGCTTGTCTCAGTCCTTGAACTAACCAAAGTTTGCTTATCTAAAGACAGAGTTGAGGCCCTGGAACTTAGCCCCCTCTTAATCTGGTGACTGGTACTGAAACTTCATTTTCCCACGGAGTGCCTCACTGTGAGCATGCTTCTAAAAGCTCTGCATAAAATGTAAACAAAGTAGAAAAAAATCAAGTCTGTAGCGAGCATTCTCTGTGCAGAAACGATGCCCATGCAGTGATGAAACTCTTCATTCATTTGAGCTCATTTAACTTTGTGACATGTATTTCTTCTTAGGGGGCAGCTTTGGTAAACCTGTAGCAGTGTCACAGCACATGCACATTAGACATTAGCTGCAATTGACTGAATATTGCCATTTAACGAAGAGGAGAATAAGCTTCAGATTAAAAAAAAAATTATTTAATGGGATTAGAAAGAACTACAGATACTCTTTGTGATTTTTACAGTTGCACACTGTGTCAAGAGTTTGGTAATTTATAAAACTTCTTGATAGAAATATATGAATATACCAGTCAAAGTAATAATTAATTCCCTTGAGAAAATGCTCATTAAAAAAAAAAAACTGTAACAAAAAAGAAATTTCTAAGAAGCTAGATGATCACAATGTAAGCTAGCTGCCAATTAAGCCTTCATGGGGTTGGGAAAGGAAAATGAAGGCAACAATATAGCTTTCTGACTGGGGATTTGATCTTCCAGATAACCTCCGAATTGCAATGTTTCACTTACTCAAAGCTCTGCTGAAATACATCCTACCTGATTATGCCATAATACCGTACATTTATCCTCACATGTAAGGAATTATTCCATTACTCATAAACACAGTTAGTTATGAATGGTAGACAATAGTGAGTCTGTAAGGAAATACAAATTTTTTTTTGGTTTTTTAATGCTATCCCATATCCCAAGAATACCATTTTTTTCTGAAAAGACAGGACTACCTACACTGGGGTATTTTCTGTGATACTTCATCTATGTATCGTTAAACATCTGTAGGACTGGAAAGGAGGGTGTATTATCTGAAGACCTGCGTCGAGCATGGCAAGACTATAAAAAAAGACTAAACTAAATAGTTTGATGAGTCATTTCAAAGCATTTACTACTACCCACTATGAATGGCCAAATACCAACTGCTCTGCCTGCAGAGAGCAGAGGTCTCCATGACACAGCCCAGAAATGCCTGGGTCCCCAGTGGTGTGTGGGTCACCTCCAGCATTGATATCCATCACTGCAATTTGCACTGCTACAAAGTACAGGGAGAATTCCATGAAATAAGGGAGCTTTTGCCAAAAATGCTGTGTTGGAAGAACTCCTATAAAGTCCAGGTGGTTCATATTTTCTGTGTATTTGTAAAAAATTAGATCAAATAGTATTTTTTTAGAGAAAGTGAAATTTTTACAAATGCTTTGCAGACATAGGCTAATATAACTTAAAAGCTTTCCTACAATAGAATCCAATTTTGCAACCTTCACTCACATTGAATAATACCTCTTCACACATGTTCCCCTGATGTGTAATGGCTGTGACTCACGAGCCCCGGTGAATCACACTGGGGTAAGGAAGAAGGTTACCCCCAGGTGCCCTGCCCCTCTCCCTGCCTGGAGGAAACCTCAGAAGCAGCAAAATGCCTGTGTTCACTCTTCCGCAGATGTTGCAGTTCATTGTCCAATTTACTCATTTAAAGTGCTGTTGATTGAAATTTACCTTAATCTGCTGGGATGCGACTTGTGATTTAGTGGAGATGGGTAAAGGGCTGGCAAGGTGGCAGAGCAGTGCTTCTGCCATCACTTAGTCCAGTACAAATTGAAGTCAAGACAGGCAGAGCGACATCTCACTGGCCTGGGCACAGTGAGAACCAGTGGCCCTCGGCTATTAAATATGTGTGTATGAAAATGCACAAAAGCAAGCACTGCAAATATCCTGCCAACACCGTGGACACTTTCATATCACAGAGCAGAAACCCACAGGTTAAGTCAGCCAAGTGTAGAGGAAAGCTATTTTTTTTCACCCATTTGTTGTTAACTGTGCTACCCATCTTTGGAATCATCTGGACACTGCTGAAGATAAAACTTTGCTCGGCTTGTACAACTGATTTCAAGGCCACAACAGCACCTTTCCCAGAGGCTCTGAAGTCTGTGGCAGCCCCTAAGATGCAGTGGTCCATGCCCTGTTCTACTACCTCATGCATACACGAGGCACAGGGATGCTCCCAAGTATGCTGACTTTGGGCATGTCAAAGTTGGATGGAAGATTCTAATTACTAGGTGTCAGGAACTGAAGTTTTACTTATGTATGGGATGACTTTGCCATTTTTTTGGTAGCCACATAGGAATTGACAACATTTTGTTCCTCATATTTATTTATCTTTTATATGGAATTATTCTCCCCCTTCAAAAGTAGAGCACAATTTATGACAATGAGAGCTGAGTATGTTACACAGTAATAAAGGTAAGCACTAACAGAATAAAGCTGTCTAAGGGGTGCTATAAATGTATCTCATTAATTTGTATGCAAAATATATTTTGGACTCTGCTCAGAGCTTTGCAGGTGAAGGCTGCGTGGGAGCCAGAAATTATGCATCCTGGGTCCCTGAAGCAGCCTTGGCCTGATCCTGGACTCAGTCTGAGACTCAGCATCAGTATAACCATCAGAGAGCTCAGTGGCTCCCCTTTATACCACAGATGGCAGCTGGTGCACAAGAAGCATTGCTGACTGGAAGGAGAAGAAGAGAGAACTACAAGTTCCAGCCTTATTGTGACAACTCAGCAGCATAAACAGGCTCCCCATTAAAAGGTGATCTCCTTGGTTTCTTGCTCACTTGCTCATGGCTTAACGCCGTTGAGCTTTTCCAGGCACCCCTGTAAGGTGCAGCACACCTGGGTGCTGAGGTTCAACACCACTGAGGGGAAGGAGACCTTTCGTCCGTTCCTACTAGGATTAAGGTCACTGATGCAATACTACAGTTAATATCTGGCACTAGTTAGATGTATACCAGTATTTAAAATGCCCTTTTACATTTAACCCCCTTTAAGTTGACCAAAATATTCGTGACTCCCATTTCTCCTCTGTGGATCTTTGGACTGACTCAGAGTCCAAAGTGTTAATGACTGCTTCAGAATATCTCAGTTACGTCTCTTAGCAGTATACCCACAACATCAATGCTTACACTGTGCTTGAAATTGCATGTGTGGGCACTGTGCAGAGGTGAAGCTGGCAGAGATAGGAACCTTCTGCTACTGTTGTCTTTTCACCCTCCTCCCTGCCCCCACACCCCCAAAAAAAAAAAATTAAAGCTGTCTTTTTCCCAAGCTGAAAAAAAAAAAAAGGTGAAAAGTTAATCCTTGTTTATCTTGTGGAACTGCTAATTTTGCTGTGAATAGAAACGACACTCCCCCCACACACACGTGCACAGTTTGGTCTCAGTCCCACAGAGGAGCTACAGCTAAGCAGCTACACAGAGTCACTTGAAAGCCAGCTGAAAGTACCCATTGAATTTGTTGAGGATTCCCCAGAGGACACCTTAGCTGTTCTGCTCTTACAGCTCAAGGAGAATTGGTCGTTCCACGGCTACGGTGTCATTCTCCCTTCTCCCCAGACGAGAATGCCTAAGGGTGACTTATGGTTGCTGCTTCCTAACTGGAGCAATAGCATTTTTTTCACCTTCAGCTCATGCATCAGCTGACTCACAGACTCAGGCATGATACTGTGGCCCAGGTTGCCTGACATGTGCCTGTGCACACAAACACAAAAACTAGTACATTGTAGGAACCTCTGTGTTCACGCTGGGGGGTGAAAGCACAATGAATCTGAGTGTGTACAGCATACTGAAATACAGCACTTACCATGCTAGAGGAAGCCATGTCACTCCTTTGCTGACACCTCTAAATCAAATTCACTAGCACTAAAAAGTTAGCTTAAAAACAAGTGTAGCACAGGTTGAAATGATGAATGGTCTGTAGCATGTCAAGGAACTCAAGTATGTCCCTAACCTGGAAATGATAAGTCACAGTCAAACATTTGTCTTGTGACGTGAAAAGCTTTTCACCCCGAGGAGATGCATTACTTGTGCCAGAAAATGCCATAGACCAGTTTTCACTGTACATAAGTTATTTTCATTTAGTTCTTTTCTCCTCTAATGCAGATATCTGAAAAAAAAAAAAAAGGAAATCAAGAAAAACATTAAAATGCATGTTGTGTTTTTTGTGAAAATGCGTTAGTCTTATTCTAATTATTTTCAGATTATGTAATGAATATTTGAGAATTAAATCCCTAGATCTTAAATATTGACCATAAAAATGCCATCATCCAGATCTGCCATTGAGACACTAAGCTATGAAGCAAACTGACCCAAAAGAAAAGATGGAGTTCCAGCAATTTTTCCTGCTGAGTGCAGGACTTTGCATTTCCTCTCCAGTGGAGGTGCATCTTAATCTAAAATCACACAGAAGCACAACACCTCCTGCCATTCTGCTGGAAGAGGTTCAGATATTTTCATTGTTCATACAGAATGAGTCAGACCCACATACTGTTTTTACTGACAAACTCAGAGATAAGCAAGTAGGCTGATATTAATTTGTGAATTATAGCCACTTGACGACTTTAGGGAGTATTATGGTAAATACAGCAGCTTTCATATTGTAAATGCACTCTAATAGTTAGAATTATTTCATTTCAAAGGAAAAGATACAGCTGAAGGGTTAAAAATAATAAGCAACGGATGAGCAGCAGCCTGATGAATCTAAGCAAAAGGAGAGGAAAAGTGCAGAAATGGCATTCTTCTGTAGGTGTTTCTTCTGGGGAATTATCTCTAGTCATCGCCTAGTCATGAGACAAGTTTTTGCCATAATTACAAACCCAGGCCACTGTGGCTGGGCATAGTCCAGGGAGAAGGGCACTGGAAACAATGGTTAAAAATTATGGGTAGAAAAAAAAAGTGCTGAAAGACAAAATGAAGGTTTGTTCATGAAAAATATTGGGGAAGCAGCTCCTCCGGGACCAGGAAAAACAGCTCTGGAAACATAAATTATGTGCCAGTTCCCATGTTATCAAAATCAGAGTGCCTAAAATGTAGTTTTATTACAGGAAAATCTGACTAAATACACAGACACTGACAAATTTCCCCAGTGCAGAATCCCTGATGCCTGGTTTCTGGCAGCAAACCCGCCCGGAGCCCTGACTGGGAACCCAGCTGGTTTTCCTCCTCTTTGTCAGCTGGGGCGAAAGCCACCTCCTGCGCTGTCCCCGCTCTCCGACAAAGGCAGCACCTTCCAGGTTATCCAGGCATCTCTCTCCATACATGCTCAAGAAAGAGAATTGTCAGGTTCTCCGGCTGCCCGTTCTGCGGTGGGTCAGGTTACCCAGCCAGCGTCATCTCCCAGGGCACTCAGAGCCCAGCCGCTGCCTGCGGCCTCCCCCCGCAGCTGCAGAGGACCTCAGGCACTCCTGGCGCAGCGAGGAGGCAGGAGAGCATTGCTCCTGGTGACCTTGCCGGCTGCTGAGGGGAGGTGCTGCTCTGCTGTGCCGCCTGTCACTGCTCACAGGCACCACGGAGCTGTAGCAAGGCGAGAGGGCACCCCTGCTGCTGCCGCTGCCCGCTCGCTCCGCCGCTGCTCATCCCTGTCCATCACTGACTTCTCAGAACCAGTCCCTCACCTTCTCCTCTGGTGTCACCTCCCAGGCTTCATTTCCACAATGTGTACTCTTGTACTTCCTGCCTTCACTCTGCTCCACCTCCCTCTAGCCGCTGAGGACCCAGGACCCTGCTCAGCAGAAATCCTGGTGAATTTGTAGCTCTCCTGCTTTAGCGCTTACCCACGGCAACTTAGAGCAGCAGCTGCTGCTCCAGGCGCCACCTCAGCCACCCATTCCACTGGCTGATTTATTTCCCTCTTACCTCTGGTGTCACACTGTCAAGCTCACTTTGTTCCTAGAAACATCTGGAGGATATAGGAAGCTATCCATGGGAACATTAGCAACCTGGCAGCTTAGTGTAAAAGGAATGATGGCCCCACTCCTTAAATCTTTGAACAATGAAGGGGAGAGAGAAGAAAAAACCAAACAAAACCAATGGCAGTGATACAGTTGTGTCCCATTCCTAGTGGGTAAGGGAAAAATTGCCTAACTTTTTACAAGGGCACGTTGTGACAGAACAAGAGGTAATGGCTTTAGACTGAAAGAAGTAGGTTAAGATGAGATATTAGGAAGAAACTCTCTAATGTGAGGGTGGTGAGGCACTGGAACAAGTTGGCCAGAGAAGCTGTAGATACCCCATCCCTGGAAGTGTTCAAGGCCAGGTTGGATGAGGCTTTGAGCAAATGAGTCTAGTGGAAAGTGTCCCTGCCCATGGCAGTGGGGTTGGAACTAGATGTTTTTTAAGGTTCTTTCCAACCCAAGCCATTTTATGGTTAGCTGCCAGGGCACAATTTTATGGCCGATTCAGGATGTTTGCCGTTTGCAAGAAGCCTGTCCTTCTGCTCCAACCCTCAATGCAGCATAGGAAGCAGAATGGGAGTTTAGCTGGGATGAAATAGGGACTAGCAGCAGTTATATCAAGCAAGACACTTCTGCTTTGGAACAAGTAAATAATATGTGTAGATTGATGGCCTGGTGAATTGGCTGGATTAGATAATGCCAAGGTCATGCACCCTGGATGCAAAGGAGTCCTGGATTTTCACTCTGTCAGAATTCCCTGATGATGGACTAGCTTCCTTCGTGCCCTTGCTCACACATTTCTGGTGCTGAGTCAGTGAAATGAATGTCACAAAGTGGTCTTTTTTCTGTAGTGTGTTATGACAGGATATGTCACAGCAAAGGTCATCAAGCCTGGAGATCATCCATGAAGTCTGTTTCTACAGCCTCTCCCAGTAATAATAATGGTTTCTGAGTAGGTCAGTCCAAGACATGCTGTGACATAACTTGAGATCACTTTCTCAGAACAAACTTGCCCCATCATTAGCAGTAAGACAGAAAACCCTTCAACACATGTCTTCCCTTCTGCCTACCATGTTTGGGGCTACCTGGACCTTTGTCACAGTGACAAGGCACTAACCAGCCTCACAGACTCCAAGATAAACATGAAGCTCATACTGCCTGCTGGGATGATGTTACAAGAGTGAAATGCATGAAATGCAGATGGGTCTGGCAAATCATTGGTGTCATTTATTCACAAGGGCAGGGGATTAAATATACTGCTTGGAGCAGACCATGCCATGTTAGTTGTACTAGATATTGGCTGGCATGTAGCAGTGGGACAGTGGTAACTATGCGTCTGTGCTGTCTGTGGAAGAACAGACCAAAAGGTTTCACGGATCTGCAGTTCAGCATATAATGCTAACATCCCAACCACATGCTGAAGGTGTGAACACTGCTTGCATGACACTGGTTACATGAAGCTCCTTGTGTGCTGCCTAACACTGGTTTTGCAGTGCACAACCAGAAAGCAGAGTGCCACAGTATTAAAGACTCTCCGATCTTTGATCCTGACTGCACTGCTACTCCATTGCTCCACGTGAGCTGCAACACTTGCTGCTGGTTGGTATTTATTCCTTCCTGGCTCCATCCTTGTCGAGGTGGAAGACCAAAAGAGCCCCAGCTTGGTTTGCTGTTTTCCATCCTTCCGCTTATTTTTTTGTCAAGGCAGAAGTAATGGTTTGGAGCGATGAAGCTGGGTCTCTTTCCCTTTCCTTTTTCTTTTTTCATGTCTTGCTTCTCAAGCATCTTGCACAAAAGTTGGCACTAGCATCAACTGCACATATTCCTCTGAACAGTCAGGGGGGAATGCAGCTGCTGGTCTGGTGGCTCTCCCACCCACCGGCATTAGCCAAAAGCTGGGGTTTTGCTCTCCCTTTCACAGAAGGGCTTGCACAGCATTAAGAGACATTCCTTCCCAAATGTTTCTCTTTTTTTTTTTAAGTTTCTTTCCCTCACTTAGCACACTAGAACCATTAATTCCAAGGGTTCAAAATACTCATTAATCCTTTGCAGACAATTTTAAAGTTGACAAACTTAAACTTTATAAAATCTTGAATTTAAGAAACTCACTCAGAGATGAGCTACAAATTCAGCACCTAAAATGAGACATCTTGGATTATCTCCTGCCTTAGATTATCTTGAGAGGCATTTGGCTTGAAAGGTAATGAAACGAATGGGGAACTGATCCGGAAATATGTTTTCAAACCTGAGCTTGCGAGTTAAAAGGTACTCATAGATTTTTTTTCATTGGTTTCTTTAAAGTTTGTCATACCTGAAACTAGGATGAGCTACATTTGGATTTGGTTTTGACTGGTTCTTACTGCTGAGGTAATTTTATGAAAAAAATAGTGTACCATGTAGATACATTTATCCTCCAGCTACAAGACCAGGAAACAGGCATTTGAATTCTCTTTCTTAAGCATGCCAGTATTAACAGTATTATGCAAGAAGGATAAGGACTGCCAGATATTATGATTGTGATTGCTGAGGTATTTTAGGGGGAAATCCTATTTTCAGTTGTCATTTCTAATCTATACCACTACAAATAAATACTGGTCTAAAATCATATTGAACCAATTTTGGAAAGTTTCTGATGACATTGTAAACCTACAGCTGCTACTGAGACTAGAAAATGTATGTAGATTTGCATATTTGCACATATTTGTGAGTATTTTCTGATTATTCCTTGTCTTTTTTGAAGCTCTGCTATCACTTGGTTTTGAGCTGTGTAAGGATTTTCACAGAGGAAGGTGTCTCTGTGTTAGGAATGTGCTTTTTCCTGTTATTATAGGAACTGGGGTTAATGGCTGTGGATGAAGGGAGGGAAGCTGAAACAGTTTTTGAGTCAGAGCCTGGCCAAGCAAGGAAACTGGAGCTGTGAGTCAGATGGGAGGAGACTCGGGCTGGCTGGCCTCATAAACTGTGTTAGGAACCGTCAGAGAGGGAAGGTGAGCTCATAGGGTATATTAGGCTGTGTGGTACATGTCCATCATCAGAGCTGGGAAGGGTTTGGGGTGATGGTGACATGGGCCCAAGCACTCCAGAGCTGCTAAATGGCAGCTACCTGCTTCTACCATACACCTTGGTATGGTCTTCCACTATACCACCACAGTATTTCCTGTTTTCTTCATCAAGTCCTTGCCTCATTCACTGCACAGAGTGGATGCTATTCATCTGCTTCATTCTCATTATTCACTGTAATGGCCCTACATCCTATTTACTGCTCACCATTCAAACCCTGTTCCAAAGATAGAATAATTAATTTCCTCATGGGCTGCTCCTCATGGGCACTCATCATTACAGTACTTCATAAATAGTAATTCATTCATTTTCACAACACTCATGCAAGAGGTAGGTTGGTGTTATTCCCATTTTTCAAAAGGGGAACTGAGGCAACAAGACTTTAAATAAGGCCAGCATTCACATTAATTCTAGAGGGCCAAGCTAAGTCACCACAGCCTGAGTTGTCAGAGACCATTGCGCAGCCCCGTGTATCGTCAGTGCACAGCTCAGACAGAATCGCAAGTGGCACTTGGGAAGGGAGACTGCTTGAGTGCCAAGTCAAAGGCTCTCCAAACATAGAAAGTAACCATAAATGAACAGCCTGATCTTGGTGTTTCCACAGCATTGCAGGTGAGGAAAAGGCAAGGACAGACCCTTTCTGTGTAGGACAACATTCAAATATATCATCTAGGAAGCCCTCCCTTCTCTTCCTGCATACTTATTCCTGATTCTCCAGCCTTGCAATACATCATCTGTTCATCTTTCTCTGCTGCTTTTCGTAACTGATCGTCAGATAAGTCCATCCACGTTATGCTGTGGAAAAACTAAAAAGGGGAGGACAAGTTAGGGCCGCATAAATAATTTTAATTGTTCCTACACCTCAAAAGCTTTATTGTGTGATACTTATCTTTTAAAGGTTTCTCGTGTACTATCCTATAGCTTTCTCTAAAAAGGCAGTTTGAAAACCCTACAGAAGTCTTTCTTAGCTGCAGGACTGAAATCTTCAGATTCAGTGACCTCAGCCACTCAAGGTAGCAGAAGGTGGATGATGCTATGCTGCCTGAACACCAGTGTTTAAGAGGAATGAGCCATTCACTTTGTGGATGGTTTCTTGGGTGCATAAGGGATAACCCCAGATTATTGGGGTCCATCCCAGCTCCTGGATACAAGCAGCCAGTGGCCCATTCTGTTCACTTTCCAACCCTCCAGCCTTGATCCCAGTACCTCCCCCCTTCACCACCAGGCTTTTCTTGCTGGATTTCTCGCATGCAGCTCACTTTTTATCCATCTCAGATCCAGTCCAAGTTTCTTATCCCCTTTCTCCTCATCCTGATTTCAATCTTCTACCATCCCATAAGGCAGTAAGTCACCAGGCTTCTCCCCTGGACCCCTTTCTTGAGCTCCCTTTCCTTCTGCACATGTGCTTCTTGCCAAGCCAGGATGACAGTGCTGCTTCTACACTCTCAAATCATTGACATGCAGTCCCAGGTGTCTGCCTCCACTTCCCTGCAGTCCTGCATCCCTTGCCTAAACACATGCAACCACAGAATTTAGGAGCAGCAATAAGAGGGCAAGTTTTGCTCAGAGCCTCCAGCTTGGGAGCTGGAGTGTGCTTGGTACAGACAGAGACGCTGGAGGACATTGCTGCCAAATTCCTGAGAATGTCTACTGAACTTGAGCAAAGGCTGATCATTTAGCCAAAGTCAGTCTGTTCTCACATTCTCGACACCAGGCAGGTCCTCTTCTATGCCAAATGCAATGTCCATGCTCCAAGGGATGGGTATATTAGAGTTAATCGATTGAATGGTTGCAAGGACTTTTTTTTTTTATGTGGGCAAAATAATATAATTTCTATAATCTTGTTCTTGGAAATTGCTGAGCTGTTTTTCACTAAAATTTCAGAACAACAAATAAATCAAAGTGAGGCATTCATCCAGCAAGGGGAATTTTAGTCGAACACTGAAAAGTCTGGCACAGTTATTTGCAACTGAAAAAAGGGTTTTATAATGGGAAGTGTCAAGCATTAAGTATAGGTGGCACTTCCAACTCCACCTATAATATAGATTGGATTAGATGCCTGGTTCCATTCCTAGGGCACTCTGGATTAAACCAACAGTGGACTAGGAAGAAGTTCTTGTTTTCCTCAGGCTAATACATTTGCATGGCATTTTTTTGTCCTCAAAAGAAAGAAGGAAAAAAAAGTGTCATGTCATTTATCTAGAAGATTTATTTATTTACTGGTATTGGCAAGGAACGCATAATTTGCTGACAATATGGAATGAATGATTATGGCAACCAATTTTATGAGAGTCTTATAAAAAGAGAGGCTTAAAAATAAAATGTTAACAATTATAGTTTAAAAATGAGTCAGCTACAGAGAAAATAAGACAAAGGCAAAAAGAAAAAAGAAAAACCTTTCAGAGCAAAATGTTTTATTTCCATTTATTTCCAATGCTTTGCAGATGTGTGTGGGGCAAGTAGGAGGCTAATATATCTCACTTTAGCAGTACTAATTGTTTGCATTATCACAATAATCAAATGCAACCATATTAATCTCTGTGGTTATTAACTTGATTTTTACACATTAAGATTTAGATTTAATCCCCTGGGACCATCTATTAATGCTTTTAAAGTTGAAGGGTTTCAACAGTTTTAAGTTTTTTTCCCCTCTTTTAGCTGCAGGCAGTAAAATTTGAACGTGTGTGGAGTTTTGTATTTTGCATTCCTGTGGGATTTTCAGAGACACTGCTGTCAAGGACCATGAATCATGTTAATACATAGCAACCTCTACAGCTATTAAAATGTCTGCAATAATGTGATTATTTTAAAACGGAAAAACTAATATCATATGTATTACTTAAAGATCAATCCTTTTCTTTTTTTTAAAGTCAGCGGAAAGGGCTGCTTCTGGGAGGGGGGAATGAAAATGTTAGTGGGAGTCACTAAAATGTGAAATGTCTAATCCACTGAGAAAAGAAACTTCAGTTCCTTTTACAAAGCACATCCTTACTGAGCTTATAGGCAATGAAGTGTAAAAACGGCCAAAAAAATCAAGATCAATAAGCATGAAAAGCCATTTTATTTTTGTTTAGCCAAACCGTAGTTACACCGACCTGGAACAGCATCTGGTTTCATGCTCTCACGATCACTGAGTGATGACACCCAAGCAGAAATCTGGGCATGGAGGTGTTTTTATGAGATGTCAACATGGAATGTAGGGCTAAGATTTAATAATGACACGAAGTGGTTAAAAACACAGCTTTCAGGGTGGATGTATCAGATACATCATTTACAACTTACATAAACAAGAAAATATAGTAGAGTGACACCATGAAATCAAGAAAGTGTCTTGAAGTGTATTACAGCTCTAGTCTTTAAATATTAACTCCACAGACAGAAACTGCAAGATGCTGGTTTCAACGAGAAAGAAAATAGTTCCTCAGATGATGTAATTTTATTGGAGTTAATTGTGCATATTCATATTGTCTTTCTTCAGTAAATCCTCTCTTGGTTATCTGTTTTTTTGGCCAGACACCCCTTGATTTCACATCTTCAAGAGGTTGCAAAATCATGAAAACTTCTACAGCCCCTCTGTCATTTCTGTCTGTGAAATCTGCCTTCCTGAATGTGCCATGGCCTTCTCCTCCAGTAAACGCTCCAGCACATCAGGTTGTTCAAGAGTTCAGACCTTTGTACTTGAATGAAGCACCACAGAGGGGAAAAAAATGGTCCATGTCCTGAACAGGAACTGAAAGACACCATGGGTAGGATGATAAACATATCAATAGGTGGGAATTTAGCTAGTGACAAGTGTTTGAGTGGCATAGGGTGTTCTGAATAGCATATCTGAAATGTGGAACTCTGGTCTTTCAGTATACAAATGGCCAAACACCATGTGATATTTTACTGGGTGCTCAGAAGGACACTGTCATGAAAGAAAGGGCTTGAGTGCCCTTGTTCAAGGTCAGGTTGGTTCGTCAGACAAGCATTTTTAGCAAGCTAGTTATTGGCACCACACAAAATAATTTTAGATCATGGAAGATATGAGCTCCATTAGCATTGTTTTAAATTGCACTTTCTGTTTTGTAAAATCAAAAAGGAAATTTCATGGGGAAAAGAAGTCTCGCATTCATGCAACATTAATGTTTAGGGAATAATGTGGTGTTTTGCCATGTTAAAAGAATTATTACAAACCCTTCATTGAGAAGCTCTAGAGATCTCATGCATTGGAAAAGAGACTTGATAATTGGACGTGCAGGAGGGGGAGGGAGATGTATGGGGAGGGTGTCACTTTTGGTGACAGCAATGAGCTTTTTTTTGTTCTTGTGAAAAAAGACCCCGATCTGGCCAAATTAGAAGCCTTTGAAAAATCTGAGAAGCAGGTAGCTGCAGGTTAGCATGGAGCAAGTAACAGAAGCTCAGGGCAGAATGATTCACTCATGGCCTCTCTGCTTCCCTGAGCTGAAGGGAGAATACCAGGAGCTCATGCACATGCAGGCAAGAATACTTAGAGGAGGCAAATTAAATTTGTACGTGCCACTTCCAGTGAGTGCCTCTTTTTACTTTCATGGTTCTTTGTTATATTACCTGAGCACCCTGGAAATCTTGAATGCTATTGGTTAATATGGGCCAGCTCACATCTTCCAGACCTCCACATAGAGGTGATCTCCTTTCCCAGAGCCACGAAAGTTGTGGCGATGTTCACCCCCCTCCTGGCTTCGCCAGCCCCCTGCCCCCGGGAACAATGGGGCTGAGCTGCCAAGGCGCCAGGGTGAGAGGTCACGGCATCCCACCGAGCTGCCAGATTTGGGGGCAGATCCCACGGCCTCTACTGCACTGAGCCAAAAGCAGGTCTTCTCTTGCCCCCTGCAATCCTAGCGGGGAATCTCAGCAAGAGGAGCCTCAGAGGGATTTCTTCTTCAAAAACTCACCTTTCACAGCCTTTTTTTTTTTCTTCTTTCTTTTTTCTTTTTTTTTCTTTTCCACATAGAAAGGGACAGGACCGTATGGAAAATTAACTGCACTGGTTTACGGGTCACGTGTGTGAGAGCCTGTGAGCGTTTGTGCACGGCGTCATTGTTGGATTTTACAGCGGTTGCTTTTATCCTTGGAACCGAAGCTGCGACATAGTTTGAGATACCTGCTTATTTTGTAAAGCTAGATCTCTGAGCAGAAGAACTGAGAGAGTCCCTCAGCTCCACTGAAATATCTTGGACTTGGAGAGCTGAACCGAGCGACAGACGGAAAAAAAAAGAAACAGAAAACATAAACATGTAAATGTGACATCTGTGATTCCACTTTACAGAGCTTTCTACATGTGTGAAAATAGCTTATTGTCTTGTGAAAGTGAGAACTTTGGGGTTGAAACTGATGACAGAAATTAAGGAGACTTAAAAAGAAAAGCTCAGCTATAGAAATGAATTTAAAAGAAGAAAAAAGCCAACAAACCCCCCAAAAGGCTATGCCAACATTTTCCTGAATGATAACAGAGATGTGTGCTAAAGAATAGGTGTTGACAGAAAAGAAACACAACCCTTTTATTAAAGAGGTGGGCAGGCAAACATATGAACTGCTGAAATTTCAGCATTTCAGTGTCCTGTGGGTAGATGACACTGGAACACAGGAAAAACAAGTAGAAATGATCTTAGAAAATCCTCACCTCCTAAAATTTTCAATCATTTTAGATGTCATGTCACTTGAGAAAAGAAGCAATTTTATATATATATATACATACATATATATATGTATATATGAATTACAAAGAAAAAAGAAGACAGGGAAGGGGGGAGGAGGCAAAGACACATTAATGATTTGACTTCCATTTCAGATATCCCCTGCACTGTGTCATAATAAATCTCGCATCTTGCTGCTCAGCTTAGGGCTCTGCTGCAACATTCCTTGGTTGCTTTGTTTCAGAGCGCCGTTTGTATTGAATTTGGGGAGTTGTCTAAGCAGCTGTAACACTGTGATATTTCCTCATTATTTCCTAGCAAAGTATGATCCAAACCCACACTTTTGGGGAGGAGACACTGGGGAAGCACTGCTTTAGGGAGCTGTGACTCCCTGAGCCTGACAGCCTCCTGACAGACACTAATATCGGCAGAGTGAATGTGTGTAGTCTCCTCGCAAGGTTTGTGATGTGTTTTTGATTTTCTGCCTCAGAAATGCATTTTGGCTAGAAAACAAGTGAGCCATATGATTCCTTTTCTTGCCATGCACATATCAGGAAATTCTTACCCCTGTACCTCGTTCACATTAGGTAATTGAGCTACTAACATTCAGGAAAAGATTTTTGCTCGTTGGCTGTTCAGTCGCGCAAACATGAGTAAAAATCATGGTTTTCATGAAGAATGTGAACTCTGTGTGATTCTGTCCTATTTGAGGCTTTGTAGAGGGTGCTAATTTCCACAAACTATGCTTTATTTGTCTTTCTCTTAGCTACTTCTTTCAATGCCTTTATTCTCCAGGGGTCATGTCATTGTCTTCTGAAATCTTCAAAGATCTTGCTTACATGTGAAAAGTGGCATTTTATGAAATGCACAGTTTCATAAATTTAAGCTAATCAAGACACCTCCTGCTTCCAGGGCAGTCAATTGGTTGTGATTGTTTCTGTGTATTTTTCTTTTTTCACTTCATACATGTAAATGGAATGGGAAGAGACAACATCAAATTAAGAAAAAGTATTGCTCAGTGTTCATCCAGCAGGCCTGAGATTTGAGATATCTTCACAGACGATCCAAAATTTTAGTAGTTTTTACTGTGTAACACCCTTCTAAGTTGCTGAAGTCTTTTCTCTGTATTAAAATTCTCTTCTGAATATCTCTTTTTGTTAGGAAAAAATATTGGCTGACCGGAGACAAAAGATTTTAAGATAGTTGCCAGACTATTTTGCAGTAATACAAGTTCTTAAGATTAAGTCCTTGATTCTGAAGTACAATACAGGCTTTGCCTACAGCCTCCAAGTAGACAAGGGACTTTGCAGAGCTACAGGCATCCCCCTGCCTTGCCAATTCTTGATAGATTTGGAGCTTCCATCAAAAGCAAATATGAATTTGCATTTATGTTGATTGAGAGTTCTATTTCTGTTGCAAGAAGGGAAGAAAAAGAGGTCACTTTTCAATGAAGATGTGAGCGTTTCCACATGGTATCGTGGTAGAAATTGACCGGAGGTAGTTTCCCTCGCTTATTTTGAGGCTTCATCATGACAAAAGGCTTGTTTCCATCAATACTGGTCAGACTGTTCATCTGCACATTGTCTGATAAATGCTACAGAACATCCACCAAGTGCTTTCTGGAAGACCGGATTTCTTATATGAAACCCCAGTTCTCCTCTTTGGCGTATTGTTTACTCTCTGACTTCTCTAGGAAGCAGCAGAATTAGCTGACAATGAAACCTTGAAAACACACTCTGATGCAGGTTCCTTGAGACAAACAGATACCTTGAAACATACAGTTGATCCTAACAATGTGCTTTAGGATGTAGAAAGTCACTAAAATGCATCGCAACAATGACCATGATTAATTTCAGTCCTAAAGAGAAACGGTTAATGGATAAAACATGTCACTGACCAACTTTCAAATTCAAAAACTCTGCTTCTAGATTTCTCTCTGTTAAAAAGAAAAAAAAAAAAAGACATTTAAGCAAGTGATCCTTCTTTTTAACATCCCAAGCCCCTGGAATATTGTCTTTATAAATACACTTCAGAGTTCAGCTAAAAGATCATATTGCTTTAAAATGGGCATAGTAAAACCAAGCATGCCTGGAGGAGAATTTGTAAGCACAATTATGTTTGCCGTAGAGTTGCTAGGTCAGTGGGTGGTATACGATGCACCCATCTTTCTAGGAGCAGTAGGATTTCCTGCTGTTTTTTTCAGTAGTGACCTAGAAGGAGGTTAATGATTCCAAAGAATGACTTTTCCCTTAGGGAAAATTTAATCTTCTGACCTTTTTCTCTATCTGTCCATTCCTTTTAAGTCACAGACCCCCTTCATTTAGCTTACATCAAGCTGGTTTATTTTCTTCAAAAACATGGTTGAAGTGATTGCTTTTGCTTTCATTTAACCCTTGAACTGGATGCATTTTCAAACCAAATCATTGCCTAGAATACAGAATTGCTCGTAAGCATTTCTTTTAGATTTCTATATTTGTCTTAAATGCGATTGTCAACCTTCAGGATCACTTTGACAACTGACTAACTTCGAAAATGCATGCCTTTAATGTACTCTTGCAATCATCTCTGAGAGTTGCTTTAGAAAAAGAACATGACAGGAATAAAGCAGCTATTGGATGATTTTTTTAAATTTTTTTTTTTATTTTATTTCTATCAAAATGCTGATGGAACCAGAGTAATACAAAAGAAAATTTCATTTAAAATTAGTTCACCAAGAAGGCCATCATGCCATTTGGGGGATTAAATTTGAGCACATGAAAACTACCAGCATTTTATAGTCAAACTGCTGGAGTGTTTTGCTTTGTCTGAACTGTGCAGACACTATTGAATCAAATCTGTTGTCAGAATATGGTAAAATAAAATTGTAATTACTTCATTATTCTCAAAGGTGTTGACTCTGGGGTGCAAGGAGTTCTGGAGGGTAACTGAAAACAGAAACCACCTTGTGCTTGAAGCTGTCAACTTCCTTTTACTCTGCAGCAGACACTGTTTTTGTCTTTATTGCATTACACACGGTTATTGCCAACATAATAATTCATGAATATTCCTTCATTTTCAGAATTATAATTAATGCTGGATTTTGACATTATGACAAAGTAGGGCAGCTCGGCAGCAGAAACATTCAGCCCTAAGAACAAAGGAATTGCCATATTGGAGCAGACCAGTGGTCCATCTAGCCTGGTATCTCTTTGCCTCTCACACTGGCCAGTGCCTGAGGCTACCGAGGAAGGCATAACCCCCTCCTAATGCACCTAATTGCAATACTATACCACAGAGGGAAATTTCTTTTCGACCCCAGCTGGTGATCAGCTTATGCCCTGAAGTATGAGGATTGATAGCCCTTATAATTTTTATTCTAGCTAGTGTGGCTGCAGATGCTGTACTTAATCAAATAAATGTCTAATACTTTGATAAAGCTAAGTAAGGGCTAAATACTCTGATCTCTCGGGAAAAATCCCAAGGAAGAAAAAAGTGCTGAGAAATTCCACAAGGAGAATCACATCGAGTTCCCACTGCTTTCTCTACTCTCAGGGGAGTACAGTTTGCATGCTTGTGGAGAGGCTGGCAGGGCTGGAAAGGATGTCAAGCAGCACAGTCCTAGGCTTCATAGGGGAGTCAGGCTCCAAGTTTGGCCACTCTTTCCTCCTGCCTCATTCTGTCCCTTACCCCAGACCAAAAGGGCTGTTCAGACTGAGCTGTGGGAGTTAGGCAGACCTATAGCAGCCGCTCTTTGGATTTCTGCCTGAAAAAGCAATGGCTTTAGAGGGAAAACCACATTGCACGAGATGGCTGTTTCTCAGGTCTTCCTCTGCAACCCAAGAAGCCCTTTCACCAAACCTGCATATCACTGGCCATGAGCTCTTTGTGTGGAGGGGCAGCTGAAGAGTCTCAGGAAACTGGAGGACATGACAAAGAATTAGTCCTCCTCTTTTCATTTACTTTTTTTTTTTTTCTAATTTTTGCTCCCTCATTGCCCCAAAGCTCTTTTCCTCAATCCTATGCAGGAGGAATAAATCCCACAGTTTAACTACATATTCTGATGAAATAAAGGCATCTCCATATATTCAATTAAATGTGCTTCCCACTTATTTTTTGTAAAACTCAAGAAACCATACAGGAACACCTGAGCTCTTCTGTATCAATGGAATTTTATGTGGTCCTAAAACCCTTCAAAAGTCTTCTGCCTCTTTCTGTTTCTAAATTAAGTGTTCTCTTCTTTTAAATCTGCCTTCTTCGTCCTTTCCCCTGTTTCATTAGTCATGTTTACTGCATTTCTCTGTATGTTTCCTTGTTTTGCCATGTCTTGCTTATAACTCACTGACTAAAATACAACAGAATATCTGGAAATACAGTTTTTACTCATGAAGCTGCATAGTAATATTTTATGTTTAACCATCTTTTTATTCATACTGGATATCTTCTCCGCTTGTGTATGTTTTCTAAGCTCCTGCAATATCCTGGATAGCATTTTTAGTAAATGATGCTTAGATTTTCCTGTGCTAATTAATAGCCATCAGTTCTTGAAAATATTTTCCAGCGTACACTTCTTGGCATTAGTCCGTTTAATTTTGCATGCCATCATGTCACCATTTTATCTTAGTTCACTGGCTTGCTCTGGAATTTCTTCAGGTTTTGTCTAAATTCAGTTAACTTACTAAACAGCCAAATACCCCCATGAATTTTCCTGTTAGAGCAATGGGCACTGGGTTTAAATACCAGAAAGCAGGCTCTGACTGTTGCAGTGAAAACAAGTTTTACATTCTTTATTTCAGAAGCTTTTTTTTCAAACTTTCTAATGAATAAGTTGAACAAAACCATCTTTATTGCTACTATTGATCCCGGGGGTAATTCAGAGTCAACCTCTTTCTGTGCTTCAAGTGACCACTGATTCTTCTGCAGTACCTAGAGAAAGGGATGCTGTCCAGTCATCTAAACACAGCTCTGGAACTTGGGTGCTCATGAACTGATGTCTGGTTTTGACACAGCTTGCTTTTACAATTATAGGTAAGTTACTTCACCTCTAATATAACCAGCTCATTAGGAAGTTGTAGTAATCTAACAGTGTTTATAAAATGCTTTCAGAGGACAAAATTCTAATTCTAATAGTTCTGACATTTTGGGGTTTGTTTTCTCTCTTTTATTCAGTACTTACAACACAGATGGATTTTAATTCTGGATCTGCTGTGTTTTTCTTTTCAGAAACCGCACCATAAGATGTTGGAAACAGTAAATAAATTGTATCTTCTGGTTCTACTTTATCGACTACTAATTAACTCTTTCCTGTAGTTCTGGGAGGGTTGAGCAAATGTAGGCAGAAGCATTGCAGATTTTACTTCTTATCTGTGTGCCTAAGCATATTATTTTTACTGATTCTCTGAACAGTTTCCTCGTCCTAAAGTAAGACTTACTAGTTTATAATTCCCAGGATCATCATTAGCACCTTTTTAAGAGATAGGTACAACCTTAGCCACTCTCCTGTCCTCTGGTATGGTAGCTGTTTTTAATGATAAGTTACATATTTTTGTTAGCAGCTCACTTGCATTGGTCTCCAGTTCCTTCAGAGCTCTTGGATGAATACCATCTGGTCCTACTGGTTGATTGCAGTTTAATTTCTCAGGTTGATCCATCACCTTTTCTGATATTCCTATTTCTGATAGCATCCTACTTCCAGCACTTAAAAACAATAAAGCCTGTGTAGCGTCGCATTCTTTTTGTTAAAGAACAGTGGAAAGAAGCTGTTCAGTTTTTTTTTTCTTTTTATATTTTTGTTTGTCTAATGCAGCTAGGCAGAAGAAAAAATAAATTGACAGCAAACACCATTTTTGTTTAGAAACATCTTAGTACAGAAAACAAACAAACAAACAAACCAACCTCTAAAGATGTGTCAGAGGTTTTTTGGGAGATGATAGTGTTAGAGGTCCAGAATTTCAAGTTCATTTATGCTTTCTATTAATAGTGAATCATACTTTTCTGTAGGCTGCTGTGGAAAAACTGCCAAGGGAAGTATATATAACATTTGGGGGAATTTCAGTGTTATTTGCCATGGCTGAGCAGAAGAATAAAGATGTACTTATATTACCTATACCACTAGAATCTAGAACAGAAAAAGAAATCAGAAGGAGAGCTTCTGCAGAGGAATAGCTCAGTGACAAGCGAGCAAATAGAGAAAAACAAAACTATTACCATACTTACATGAAAACAGAACAAGGAAGAAAAGTATCATGATTAGTGTCAACTGGTAGAATATTTCTCAACTCTGCATATTTCTCTTATGCACCTCCCCAGTGTTCCCACACTCTTATACAAATCTCTCCTCTGCCTGCTTTTATTATTCACAGTGCTCTCTGTCTAATTTACACTGTAAGCTCCTCCTCAGGTAGGGACCTTGTCTTTTCATACGTCCATAATGTTAAATACGTGCCAGTCAAACTGCTTAAATTATAATAACTGGGGGTTGTACTTTTTTCCTTTCTTTCTTTTGTTAACAAACGATAAGTTAAAATCAAAGGTAATAATTAGTTTAAAACAGCCCTCAGAGGCAGTCCCAGAAAAAGTGACCTTTTGAGCTACAACTAAACTAACCAATTTTATTGTGTCTTGAGGTCAAGGCTCTTATTTCACATGACTTGAGGGTCTTTATGTGCATGCTACCCTGCAGTAAACGACACAGAAAGTTATGGTCAAGTAGATTTTGCACTCCAGACATCTATTGAGGAATAGCAACAAGATTCAATTCAATCTGAGCCAAAAGTAATCCAGAACCAGGCTCAGGAATGCAATGGAAAATTCCTAAAAGATCGGAGATGAGATTAAAATACAACAACAAAAAAACCCCAAAACCCAGAAGACTGGCTAATGCAAAGAGAGTGCACTGGACTGATTTTGAGTGGGCTGGACCCTACAATTACAATTTTGTCACCACAGTTTGAAATCTATTAAAGGGATTTATGTTTTGCAGCTGACATTTAAAATTAAGGATTTATTGGACTGGGAATGAATATTTCTTCTGCAATTAGTCTTTTGGAGGTCATATTTCATAAACTGTTGCTTTTCTGTTTAATCTACTGTAGCAAGATTTTGTATTGTTAGAACATTCGAAAAATATAAATGCAGAAACCATTTTATTCATTGTAAAGAGACTCCCATCATGAAATTGCTGTTGAGTTGCATCACATAACATTTTCACTAGGTACCTAATATTTCCCATTCATATATGCTATTATAATGGAGCAAGTGAAAGTGAGTGATATCTGATACTATATATACTATACCACTCCTGCACCAGTAACAAATGGAGAGTCTTAATTCAAGATTTTTTTTTTTGCTTCTCTTACATGTAAGCCTTTATAATTTGTATTTTGGAAATTTATACACACAGTTCTGTGTATTGCTAGAAGCCTATGAAAAGCTGCATGTTTTTCCATTCTTGTGCATTTACAGACATGAATTAAACTTCACTGCAGCTGATTTTTGAATTCTTGAACTGAAATTAATTACTGGGAAAAGGAAGGGCATTTTTCAAATTATGACAGTAATTAATTTAAGACGGTTGTTTTCCTTTACCACTATTCTAACCCTGTCTTCTCAAAAACAAAGAAATAAAAAAGATCTTATAATCATATTGACACAATTCCTATTTAGCTGTCTTCTGTGCTGGAACATTCACACGCAGCAGCAGGAAAGAAAATCAGGATATATAAATTAGAAGCTGGAGTGCGATTTCTTAAAGGATGGGCTCTATCGTTAAGGAACAGAACTGCGGAAATCAGATTCCATTAATGCCTGGAAAACTCAGGTTGTTATTTGTGCAGGTCAGACTGCAAAATGTAGTAGACCTTGTGTTACAGGTCATCTTTGAGAAGGCATTACACGTCCTGTTTAACTGTATCTTCATTTTGCCAGGTTCCAACTTAAACTGTTGCACACTTCTTCCACAGAGGGAGTGAGAAAGGATAGCAGAAGTAGCCTAAAAATATTTTAAAAGGTCATTACACACTCTCTGCTCCGGCTTGATTTTCCTATGTGACACAGCAATGGAAATAAAGGGGACTTAAAGATGAGACTGGTCTGAGACGGCTTAACAAAGCCTTGGTTTTGTGGCATCTGAGTATTTCCTGAGAAAAGGTAACTTCAGGGAAAGAGTGCTTCTCACTTTGGCGAGAGTCAGTGCTGAGCGCTGAAGTAAGAAATAAAAAGGATGCAAGCACTGGGGTTTTTTGTGCCTCTCTGCAATGGGGAGGGGTGCAGGGGGGAGAGACAGAGAGGGGGAAAGAAGACAATATAAATGTGTTTCTATTGGACAAAGCAGGGGGGGGAAGCCAGCATTTGAGCAAAAAAGTGTAGTAGGAGTGAGCACAGTAGAGTTGTTAGAGACAGAACAGAATCTCTGTTGTAGGCAGAACAGAGATTGGTCTGCAGAAAAGTAGGGAGAAGACGGACGGTGACCACGGAGTGCTAAAAACTTTAGAAACGCATGCTGCTTTTCTGGTCTGCTCGAGAAGTCTGTTTTCATTCATGCAGAAGCATAGGTGTAGATTTTATCAGGACTTTGGGCTGGAGCACCCGCAGCTGTGGATTACAGATGCTTCCTGTCATGTATAAACACAATCATTATGTGAAAGCATGGCACCCACACGGCTACCTAAACAGCCATTCCTCCGGACTGAAGCGCTTTGTTCTCTCTGGAGTTATTTTTACGACTGCGAGCAGGACTCTACCCAAAAGTTACTAGCAGCAGCCGTGGTTTTTTATGTCAATTAAATGGATTTTGTTACTTGTAAAATACATGTCCAAACACAACTTCATTCTTCAATCAACAAGTATGTTTTCTTAACACACGGTGATATATAGTGACACTTGTTTGACTGACAGCACGAATGTAAACCCTAGTAAATACCACCTGTAACTTTGAAACTGGTGAAGCTTGGTTAATAAAAATAAGAACATCAGAAAAAAAAAAAAAATCATGAGCTTTTGCACTACCACTGCTACTTTTAAATATCAGATTTCAGCATGGATATGAGTTAACTCAGTGAAAGGACTTGGCTGGGTTAATGATGCTGTGTGTTAATGTCTCCATGTGCAAATCTCTCTCCTTTTCTGTGTGAGCTGAGATTGCCTGGATTTCCAAGCGCAGAGCAATGCTTTCTCCTCATCGCGCTTTAGATACTGACACAGTTAATCATCCCACTTAATTTATATTAAACCTCTATACAGCAAAATGTAGGTCCCAGCAGTTTTTAAGGTCCTCTGTTCATAGCTTCTGATGTACTGTATGTCATGTATATTCTCTCCAATCAATTAGTAAATAAATAAATACCCTTGCTCCGCAGAGTGAATCACAGAGATGGTTCTTGTTGGGAGGAGGGGAGTCTTAGTAAACAAAACTGTATCTGGAAAACAGTGCAATCAATTTTAGAAACAATTCTCCTGGTAATATATTATTTAGTTACCGAGAGTAGCATGCTTCCTTACCTCTCACAAAGAGCTTTGAAAAAAAAAGTTATTTCGGGGGCTGCCAACCCATGGTAATTTAAGCGGCTTAACATTTTAAAACAAAAGGTGAGTGAGTTGTAAAAATATTCGATTTTAAGTCATATTGGAAAATCCTTCAGCACCAGACTCAAAGAGATTTCCCCCTCTTGAAAACAAAACAAAACTGCCTTTAAAGTTAATCCATAATGAGTGAGACTTGGCAGGTTAGTTGCTTTACAAACAAAACCG
>VZTF01000980.1:2436885-2567188 GCA_013397755.1 Cnemophilus loriae | reverse complement strand
TTTTTTTCATTTTTCCTGTTTTGGTTTCTTGCCAGCTTTGGTCTGACTGTCCCCCAGCCCTTGGTGAAGATTGCATCTCAGGCTTGGACTTAGGAAAGAAAATAGGCATGGCTAACATTAGATAAGCCCCTTATAATTTAAGAATAATAAAATCTTCTTTTTGAGGAAAAATAAGATTTAATTATTTTCCATGACAAACACTGTCTCTTACAAATACACTGCAGGTTTGTGGAAAAAAAAATAAGTCTCAAAAGGAGAGTAAATGACAACTTTCCAAAAAACTGTAATTTGAACATCTTATTTTACTTTAGGAAGGAGGAATTAAAGTTCAACTGTCGGGTACTTTAAGGCAGGAGAAGGATCAGTTGCATCAAACTCATCAGTCCTGACCTATATTTCATTCTACTGATTAATTTATCCCATTTCCTTGGCTAGTTTCTGGAAAAAAAAAAAATCTATTAAGTATCATTGACCTGATCAAAATCAACCTAATGCGTTTGGTGAGGAGGGGAGGGAGGGTAGCTGGAGAAAAGCAGGTGGGGAAAGAGAAGTCGGAGATACGATACTTGTGTACAAGCCCCAAAAGAGGCACTGTGCAAATGAAAGGTATCAAAGAACGGTAATTGTTATGACTCCTTAAACTCCTGACATCCAGGGGCAGAGCCATTCCCTAAGTAAAACTATGGTAGAGACCCCCGTGATGAGAAAGCAAGGGAGGGGGGCAGAGCAGCTTCTTGTATCTTGTTTAACTTGGCCATTATGAATTGTAAACCTTTTTTTTGTGACTTGGCATGCTTTGGAGATATCACACTTGGGTTACTGACTGCCTCCCCCCCCCCCTTCCTTTCTGGTTTATGGGGTTTTACTTTTAGGAGAGCTTGAGGTTTTTTCTTTGCCCTTACTGCCGGCTTTTGGTGAGAAAGTTTGTTTAGAAAAAAAGTTACAAAAATACAGTCACTTGCAAAGAAAACTAGGTATTCTTTATACAAAGCTGAATGCAAATGTAGTTCTGCTAAATGTTAAACACAGGTTTCTCTAAGCTAAAGCCAGGTAATATTCATTATTATGTTCAAAGTCACCCATGAAAAATCACTGAAATGGTAGTTGTTAGATAAGCTATCACAAGGAAACTAGTACAGCTCCACATGTTTAATAGAAGTGCTGATCTCTGATTTCATTTCGGGCAAAAAAACCTAAACAACCTGTGGTTTAACTTCAGAGTAAATTTTCACTCAATGCAATTTTGTGTTCTGCACGCAGAAATAAAATTACTAAACGTTAGTTCCTAGAAAGATGAGCGGGATGCATTTCTCAGCTGTATTTTACATACCCATCCTGTGCTTAAAGAAGGCTTGTATCTTGAAATATATTGCCAAGCCCAGAATGTCTCTTGAAGTTGTTTCCTCTTTTTGAGGAAACCTAGGTAATCTTTCCATTCTGAATGAATTTACAACTGCAACTCAATTCATGCAGAGTATCGGTGGACTGAGCAAATGTGTCTGTGTTCTAATGTGACCTGTTTCTTCATCATAGATTCCAAGTGAAAGGATGTTTCTCATGCAGAGGTGCAGGTTATGTGGTGTAGTACCAAGGAAGGTAGAATAGTAGTGGATTAAAATAAAAATGTTACTAAACGGCAGCAATAGCTTAGAGAACTTGACATTCAGATCCCCTTCCAACAGTAGTCTTTACATTTCTCTGTATCTGTCAACTGCTTGAATGTTTGTTCGCAGCCCCAGCCCTCCCTGGCTTCCAAATTGCATGGGCTAGACTCAAAAGTCGTAAGATTATCTGCTGATTAGACTATAATCAATCCAGCATAAACAAAAACAGCAATTAGTATTGGCATTATTTCTGTGAACTTGACTTAAAGTTTCGGTATTATTGGTCCAAAGAACTTTTTCTGAACGGACTGTTTTCAGGAACTGTGTTATTTTGGCATCATCATTTTATAGGGAAGGAACAAAAAATTCATAAGATTCCATTTGGCCTGAAAGGCAAAAACATCTGTTTGATGCATGAGTAAATTGCTGGCTTCTATTTGGCCATCCAAAAAAGGGCAAAAATTAAGATACCGAACATAAAAAGTACATGAAAAAAAAAAAAATTACAAAGAGGATTTAAGATTAGCATCTTTTTATAATGCGGGCTATTTATAGTGTTCTCTTTCGGACTTGCCAAAGCATGCCTTTATGTATTAAAAAAATCCGTAACAACAAAAACATCCCTAACCTTTAGTAATATTCATTGACTTTGGCAATGCATAGTGATACTGATGGTCTTGATTAGCTGTAGGATTACAGTAATGCTGCCCAGTCATTTCTGGGGCCAGCGTGAGTTATATTGACCATCATTGTCTGCTGCTTGGGGTTAGGTACTATGACAAGTGAACTACTAAACAGCTACAGCAGTTGTACTGCTAGTTTCCACAAAGGTGAAATCTTGTGACAAAGATAATATTAAGAGGTTTAGTAAGGCTGCTGATGTGTTTGGATTGGTTTGATTTTGTTTTCCTGAGTCGCTGTTAACTTGTGGAACAAGGGAAGCTGTCAGTATGGAGTCACTTATCTAACGTGTAGGATAACGTTACCCATCATGATCTAAGAACTCTTGAAAGGCTTTATGTTGCTCTATAATTCATTCTGTCTAATTTACAGCTGGTTTCATAGCTCTCAATTCTTTGTTCTGAAACACGGTTCAGTATTTTCAAACTTACACATTCTGGAAAAAAAAATCTTCCTTTTAAATAACTGTGCATGAGGAAAAGATCCAGAAAAACTGTTAACATTTTATGTAGACCATATGGATTCAGTATTTTTTTCTGTGTAAAAGAATTAAAATAAGATATTTAGAGGGGTTCTTTTTAGATTGATTAAAATACAGTGTCAGTTCCGATACCCTAAGACAACCTCCTAGAATCTTTTCCTAGCCATATTTTACAGTTTCCATTGGTTTCTGCAGGGCTACCTGAGCTCAGAATCAGTCCCAGTTGGGGGTTGGGAAAATGCTTTATTTCACTTAAATCAGAACTGTGGCATATATATGTGCATATATATAAATATTTCCCTGAAGGGACAACATACAGATCTACAAAGAATTTGGCCTGTTTTATTTGGTGCTGTGAAAATGTACATGTCTGTTTTCAAATACATTTTGCAGAGTGTTACTACAAAGCATTAAAGTTTTCCAGTTGCTGTCTTTATAAAAGTTGGACAGCACAAAAGAGGCTTTTAAATACTTTTAAATTGTAATGTAACGTTTGGCATAGGACTCTGACAAAAGATGGATGTGCAAAGACCAAAAGAGGTAGTGAGGTTTGTTTCTGTTTTAAAATTAAGACAACTTGGGTTCTATTTCACCTCAAGTATGAGTAATTATGCTAGTTTAGCAATTATTAGAGATGAAAGAAATTCTGTTAGATATGAGCCTCCTAAACTTCAGTAGCTTTAGTTTTAGCCAGGATAATGATCAAGGAGTAGTTAGCCATATGGGACTATGCTGTAGCAAAAAAGATAGGACTGATCTTGGGGGTATCCTTATTACAACATGTTATAATTAACATTTTCATTCAGCCCTCCTACTTTCCAAAAAAATCTGCTTTATATTTTTCTGTGCACACATCGGTAAGACTGCACAAAACTGCTCTCTTCCAATGAATTTTTGAACCAGGACAGTTGTCTTCCATATTTAGAATATTAGTAAACACTGGTCATGCTTTTTTTCCCCCCATTTCATGTTCCTTTAGTTTCAGACACATTTTTTCTCTTCTGTACTGCATGACTATTAAGAAAAAAAAAGTAGAAGATATTTTCCCCCCTTCTTTTCAGGATTTAGTCTAGGTTATACGTGTCCTTCTGGGGTGTGCACGTTTGGGGTTTAGATTTTCCTTTAGCTAGAGTGATTCTGTGCATGCCATACTGCAACTGTTCTTTGTACAGTTGAATCCATGTAACATGTACTCAGAAGGGTTGTAGGATTGTTACTTACCAATTCTGTACAATTAAAGCCTAATGAAACTTTAGATTTTGGGGGGTTGTTGTCATTGTGGCCCTCCCCCCCCTTTTTTTTTTGTGTAATGGGAGTAAGGCAAAGGGGTGTTTTTTCAGTGAGTGATTCGTTTGATACTTTCACTTTTAAATGTAGGTGCAATTAGGTGCAATTTTTCTTTGGAAGAATAGGATTTCTAGTCCTTCAAGATTTCATGAAGTTATATATACCTATATATCTATGTATCTATCTACGTATATATATCAGTATAGTGACATTCCCCTCTTCTTTATTTAATGTGATATGAGCTTACTGTGGTTCTTGAAAAATACAATAGCAGTAACTAGCTAGCCTTCTTACAAATCTGGAAGTGCTAGTGATTAGTTAGACAGCTGGCTGAAGCAGAACACCTTTTTGTCCTGAGGAAAAATGGACATGATGTTGATAGTGAGGATTCTCAGTGTTTTCCTTCTGCCTCAAACCCCATTTTTGGAGAGCTTATTCTCTCATGCAAAGGCAATAACCTGGAGCATGAATTTTGTCCTTACCTAACACGAATGCAAAACCACTTTCCAGTTTCTCATACAGATGCTCAGTGTTCCACACAAATGTGGAAAAGCTAGAGCAGTTGTATGTCTAAGTGTCCTAGTTGACTGTAAAATAGATGGCTTTTGTGTACAGTCCCTGAGACCTCTTGTACTCTTACTATTTTTATGTTGTGTTTTGCTGGAAAAATATACTTCAAACAATGAATTCCTTGATAATTGATTTTCTAGTTTCATTTTTCTGTTGTTCACTCTTTTGGTAGCATATCATGTTCAACTTCCATTATTGATTCATTCACTTTTTGAAAGAAGCTTTAAAAACAAGAATAAAATACCTGCTCTGTTTCTGGACTGGATGATGTGATGTAGTGAGGCAGTGTCCTTGGAAAGACCAGGCTATGCTTTGATCAACAAAAACTTTCTCTGGCACTGAATTATGATGGCTTGGATTTTTTTTACAGACAGAGTCAAGTGACTTTCTAACTTTTGACAGTGGCAGTAGGAAGGAGGAGGGGGTGGGGAAGTTAATTATTTTCCACCTCCAAAGAATACAATTGTGAGGAAGGAACTTTCTGATTCACTGGTTCCAGGACAACAGGATGTCAAGATCCATGCCTGATGTAACGTTTTCACTCTGAAGATGGGAGGAGGAAATGGGTTTGTGTTGGTCTCTGCGTGCAACCACTGACTGGGAAGGGATTGTGTTACGTGACTTATAAAGAGCTAGAGCACAGGAACAGATTTGGTTTGCAATTTCTGGTGAATCTGTTGAGTAGGAGACTTGCTTGTCAGATGCAAATGTAAATCAATGAAGAAAGGTCAGAAATCTTTAAGGCTAGGTAAAAAATCTAAAAAAAAAAAAAAAAAAAGGGCTTGCATGCTGCAAGATGTTTAGCGCTTAGATGCTGCTCTGCTTAGTCTGTAGTTGCCTAGTGGAATAGTCACCTTGCACCAAACTCTTGGATTCTTTATATAATTCAGAGTTGCTTAGAGGTTTATGAATGTTGTTGAGTAGAAATTATTTTAAGGAGACAGTAGGAAAAACTTGGAAATAATAATGTGTCTTAGCTCCTCCCCTGTTCTAGATGTGGGCATCTCAGTGCAACAGGGCATCTCATAGCAGTCACTTATCTGACTCAGGTTTTGGAGATAAAGATAAAATTCCTTTCCTCCCAGGCTAGAAGGAATTGAGGTAGTATGCTGCTGCTCTTGCTCTCTCCTTTACTGAAGAGGGAAAGATCTTTGCTGGGATGTGAGAGGCAGGGGTTCTGTTTTGTGCTTTGTCTAAAGGTGTTTTATCTGTATCTCACAGGGAGGACATCAGTCATTACACAGCAGCATATTGTGTTATGAGTGTTAGTTGTCCTGTTATTTTTGTCAATGCTGTTTCCCTTTTCAAAAGTCTAATTAAGTATTTGTTGGACAAGAGGGTGAGAAAGAGCATGAGACTCAGGGCTCTAATAGCTTGAGTACCATGAAGAAAAAGGGGAGACCTGGGTCCTGGTCTGCCAGGTACTTCCTGCCATATTACTTCTGATGAATTATTTCGGTGCAACTAGAATCAGAGTCCACTCATCCCACTTGCTGGGATGGTGCCCCAACCACAAGGATAAAATATCGTGCTAATTCTTCTTGTTTCTAGTTCAGTGAATATTGTAGATGAAGTATGGTAGCTTCAACAGCAATGAATGAGTGCACCTGAAGTCTGAGGGTAAGTGTTCTTTGTTGGCAAGCTCACAATGTGAGTACAAATCCTTCTGATAGAGGAGAAAGTTCTGCTGGTGCCACCCACATCCAGGGTGAGTGATCTAACCAGTGGATATGGGCAAGAGTGGAAAAGGAAGGTGTATTTCAACCCACACATTTTCTGCCAGTGTTTTACAGCAACCAGGGAAGGGTAAATGAACTCTGAAGAACCAGCCCATAAGACTGCATCCAAACCCAGGGCAGGCAGGAGAATACTTAATCTCCCACTATCCAGCTGTGGTGGGGCTTCAGTTTGATTTCAGCACTGACAAAGCCTCGATGGTAAAACCATAGGTACTGTCTGACCTCAGTGGCATCTGAGCAGAACCGCTGACAACTTAGATGCAGCATCCCTTCACTAGATTTTTGGCTTCTAAGCTCCTCTGTGGATATAGACCAGATTGCTGTTCTACATGATAGAAAGTCATGTAGAATAGAGTAGAGAGTCTGAAGGATCAAAAATTAACTTATAAAACCTTGGTATACAATACAAAGAGATCTCTGGTAGATCAGGGATAATCTCAGTTGAAGGGAGGTAGGTGTTTGGTTTGGTTTGGTTTTTATTGACTCAGATAAATGTACGTCTTTGGGTAATTGAGCTAAAGCATGCAGCTGTATTTTGGTTTGGTATTGGAACAGTGTCAGACAGCTCCAAGTCCTCAATTTAAGTGTCCCATTTTAGGCACATAAAAAAATGACTTAACTTTCAGAGGCAATGATCATCTACAGTAACCTTTACTGTAAGTCTTCATAGCCCTTCTTTATATCACCTGTCTTCAGATTTGTGTAATGTTGGTTACTTTGAGGTTCTGTGATCCATACATCAGCTGGATTCCAATTGCTCTCTCTTGCTGAGTTTAGACTTTTGTAGACAGTATTTAATGAATTTCCTGTTTTCTAAGCACAGTTGAAAATACAGTCTGTAGAAGCACCAGAAATTTGTATTTATGTTGCACTGAGTAAGAAAGCTGAGGTGATATGTAGCTTCAGAATACTGAGAGGAATTGCTCTGAATGTGTTCACATTAAGTACTGGACTTGATAATTAGGGTTAAAATTTATCTTAGCCTCCTAACTTCTGTCCTCCCCCAAAATGGACTGGCTGCCCACAGCACATTGTCAGGAATGGAGGTGGAGTACTTGGTCTAAGACAGGCAAGACAGCTGAAAGTCCTGACCCTGGTACTAAGAATTGACTCCTTCTTGTTTTGCTATTTCTCACCGTGGTCCTCAATTTGACTCTGAGATCTATTATAATCTGTTACGCTGCATGATAGAGAGTCTTAGGGATGACTGAAATTTACTTGAGGTTTACAAGAAGCTCTAAGATTCTTTGGAGAAAAGTGCTTTTTAAAATATAACATTATTAGTTTACTTAACAATAGAAATATATGTATATGTGGTTTAACCTTTTAAAAGGATGCATGATTATGGAGGCAAAGTTGGAATTTCAAACAGGATTAATGAATCTATTACCTCAGCTATCCAGAAGAAGATATCCTCCCTCCCCCTACCCAGCTTTGGGGTTTAGAATTATCCCTCTGCTGCTGGAAAGAGCATCTTCTGCCTTTTCTGCACACAGTGTTATGTAAAACTGGACATCTTTAGGCTGTCACATTTGGATACTGTCATCCTTGAGATCAAGGGTTGGAAGAATATCCAAAGGATTTCTTAAGCATAATTTCTTTCCACTTAAGTATATTTATTACTTTTATGTTTATGTGCTGCCTAGGAAAATACTTTATTTTAGCATAAGAATAATATTTTCCAACCACTGCAGTTTAATTGGGAACTCCTCATTCTACAAGAAGAACTCATTCTACAAGAAGAACATTAGGGAAAAAAAAAACAAGCTCAGTGTTGGGATAGACTAAAGAGAGGAGTGAAAAATATGAGTGCTATGAGGGACTTTGTCTTCTGGAAAAAGCAAACGCAAGAGGAAAGAATGCTTTATATAACAGGAATCTTCTAAGGAAAATAATTTCCAATGTCAAGAGAATATTGTTACAATGCTGAGGGGGAATAGAAATAGGAAAAGGGGTATGTCACAAAACAAAGGAAAACAAAGCAGCCATATAAATATTCATGCATATGATTAATTGGATTTTTGTAAAGTTGTGGCTACACACAGAACTGATTTTCAATGGAGTTCTGGAATGTAGATATTTGAAATGGTAATATGCCAGTGCATTTCTTTTTCCAGTTCTTCTAACACTAAAGTCTTTGGGAGGATATACATTTGACAGTCAAATTGATAATCTGACTAGTAGCTGATAGACATGAATTGATGCTAGGTGAAGCTGTTCAGAAAACAATACTTTCTTAGTAGTTCTGAACTTTTATGAATGCCAGTTATCCTAAAGGCCATTATGAAGCATTCTGAAATGTTTGCTGAATTCCAGAAGTCACCCACTGAATTGCTGCTCTTATGTGCCACAGTCAGGTGTGAGATCCTGTGCTGGCATGTATCAGCCAGAAGGGTTTGAAAGGTGAGTCTTAGACACCAGTGGTACCTGGGGAGAGAAGAAAGCCGAGGAAGGTGTAGCCCTAGCAGGTGATTCACTGACATGTGATTCTGAATTTAATACTTCTGTATAACTTCTTTAATTTCAGTTTTGTATCCTGACTGAACCCTTGTGGAGACGTATTTCCACAGCATGTTATTGCAAAGTGTGAAACATCTTCAGAATCCATTGACTTTAATAGAGCTAGAGGATACTCAACGTCCCCTGCAACTGGCTCTTAAATTTGCCTTCTGCTGTATGATTAATCTGTCTGCTCATACTTAATATCTACCTGTAGATGGTGGCAGTATGAATGTTCTCTTGGTTTTTATGTGGCCACGAGGAGAGGAGGAGAGATACTTCCAGAAATTACAGTAATTTGTAGATACTGAAATAATGGCACACACATTTTATTTCTGTTCTGTCTCAGTAACTCAGTAAATTGTGTATTGATTATGCTAATACAGCTAGTGTCTCTATTACTTGTCTGCAGAAATTATTCAAACATGTAGATTGAAGATGCACTTGGCAAAGTTACCATCCTAAGAAAAAGGCTTTTGTGCAAAGATGGCCTTAAATTGAATTACTAATCATATGCTAATGGAAGTTTATAGATCAAGTATTGAATTGTACAAAATGCAAAGTGCAAGGTAAAAATATGTATTCTAAACTTCCTATCCTGACAGTCTTAGTTGCTACATTAGGTTTATTTTCACATCTCTCAAGGAGTATGTTTTATGAAGGGATAAATCAATAGTAATCTATTTTTATAGTTTATTTTGGGACATGTAGCTTCTCCTGCTTTGTTTACCAAGCTGAAGAGAGGCTCAGGCATTTGGGGCAGTTATTTTTTTTCTTTTTCAAAATTTATTAATCTACCTAGACTAGAAGAAAACAGACTTTTTTCAATTATCTTTTGCTTTTATTTTATTATGGTTTGTAATAGGTCAGAAACCATAAATCTTAGCCAGAGTTCTCCAAAAGGTTTCCCTTTCAGTGAAAATGTACTTTCCACTTTTCTAATTTTATCCATTTCTTTTCTGTACAAGTTTTTTCCAGGCATCCACCAGAAATGACTTGTGCTCTTCCTTAGGGTGCTAAATCTACAGATTAACTTTTCAGAGAAGAGGAATCCTGGTTACTCAGTAGAATATGAATGAGATTTTGCAAGCCAGAAAATCTGTATATATTTTGTAGCAACTTTGGAGAGGGATCTCCCTCCTTTATGGTCTAACCGTGAGTCCCACAAACAGACAAAGCAAAAGGGGTGAAATCCTCACTGATCAGCAGGTGTTGCTGTAGAGCAGTCAGGAGCTTAATTCTAAATTTAGGACCTCTGCATCAAAATTCCCACAAGTTTTCCTCACTGGCTGTCCTTGATGGTTCTACTTGATTTATTGCATTGTTTTATTGTTTTGGTTTTTTTTTCTTCTTTCCTTGGTCTTAATGTTGACAGTCAGCAGCCTAAGCATGAGATGTGCTCTGAACTGAAACCAGGGTTTGTCTTGGACATTGGCTGTACCAAAGCTGAAACATCTTAACCTTTCACAGGGATACAGCTTCAGCTTAGAGATACCTTTTTTTTTTTAGTAAAATTTTAAAAACTGGTATCTGTCCAACCCACAGCTTTTGTAATGGGATGTAGAACTGACATGCTGGATTTCTCTTTTTCCTTACTGATATATTTTTTTTAATTGCTCTCAAGGAGTGTGGTGCCACAGTTGTAGTGATCTTATCCTTTTTTGAAATTTTATTACTTTGTGTTCCTGTTTCTGTTTCTCAAAAGTTGTCCTGAGAAAATGGGTAGTAGGAAATTGATCATTTGTTGTTTTAAGGAACAGATGAGTCAACTGAGAAATACTACTACAGCTAACAAGACAGGTGACCTGTGGTCATAAACATGTAGTTGTAGGGACAAGGAATATTGTTGCTTTCGTGTCAGCATGTATCTAGAAGTTCTGTTCAGCCGTAACATCACTTATTCATATTGGATTGATATGTATTATTCTGCTTTCCTGAGGCCTCTCCTTCACTGGTATTTTGGCTTCATTACATAGAATTCGTCTTACCTTATGCTAGGATGTGGTATATGCTATAATGAAGGTGACATCTCTGTATGCAATTACAGTCCTAGGGTATCAATAATTTTGATGTTTGAATTAATAATAGTGCATACGTGCTACTCTTTTATTTGCATATCATCCTTGTTCCTTTTTTAGTTACATTCCATGCTCATGCTACTGAAAGGGTTTTGGCTAGCAAAATTTAAATCATCCCTTTGTATAGATTCTGTTTAAAGGTGTCTTCCTCTTCTGAAAGAAAATGGTGTAGTTAATGTATAAGGGAGGTTAACACTGGCTGCATGTCATGCTACCTTTCATAGTCAGCTGAGTTTCACAGTGGCCTGAGAGATGAAATAGCACTGAAGTTTTCAGAATCTGTTTGTGAAAAGGTATAAAGTGCTAATCGAGAGCTTATCTGATGCTACCAACTGTAGCCTATTTAATGTAAGGAATACCCTTGCAAGTTGGAGGAAGGAGCTAACTTAATGTGAAGGAAAATGAGGTGCTCTTTTGTAGGTGATTTGCTGATTCAGTGGGTTTTGTAGAGTAGTTTTCTTTTTCTTTTTACCATATTTCTCCCTAAATATAGTTTTATTTTTTCCTGACAAATATGTCAGTCTAGTTGACTATTATTAGCAAGTCTTTGTGCCATGGCCTGTTGTGATCTACTTGTTTCTGTTGTGACTGAGAATCATTAAAGGCATGAGTAAGGGTTTAGAAAAATGCTAACCACAAAGCTACCTGCTTTTATACTTGTTTCCTTTTTTAAGTGCAATAAAGAGATAGTGGTCAACCTTTGCTGAAAGTAAACCTCAGTTCTCACAGAATTTTCAGATCCCAAAATAGCAGGGAAGTTGTAAAATGTTTGTTTTCACAAGGCATATGCTGTCATGTTTTCATGGTACAAAATTGCATACCTGGAAACAATTTGTTAGGCAGTATCCATGTTTATTTTTTCCATTTTAGGAGCTAAAAATGTTTGGTGTACCTCTCAGTCAGCAGTGTGAAGCTGGGTACATTTCACTGTGCAGTCACTTCTCAGGAGCAGTGCGAGATTCTGGTACTGCAGCTGGTGGCAGTAGACATTAAGGACAGAACAGCAGAAAAAATTAACTCTTGCATTTTGGTTTACACTTAAAAGTGGAGATCTTGTTTACTTCTCAGCAGTTAGCCACTTGAGAATCAGTTATTGAAAAGCTCACGTTTGAAGACCTCAATTCCATCTTGAAACTTAAGAAATGGTAGAATTCTTAAACTGCTTTTTTGAACTGAGTAGTGACATTTATCATGGTTGAGGACAGCAGATACATCTACAACCTTTAATAAGGCTGATTAGAAGGTAGTGATGACCAAAGTGAGTTTCCACTTGAGGGATGGAAGAGTGGACTCATTTTCAGTTTTAGAGCTTGTTCTTGAGTACATTTTTTGGAAATACATCAACAGCTGATGATGGACATAAATAGGGTCAGATTGGGCTGCTGCAGAGGTTTCCCTGGGGGTTTTGAGGAGGTCACAATAGATGGTATCTTTTTTTTTTTTAATTGTATACTAGTTCTATTTGTTATTTTTCTTGCTTTATTGATGAAACTTACTGATCTGTGCTACCTTAGAGAAACATTTTTCTATTTAGCTTAGTTTGCGTTTGACCACATGTTCCCCAAAACTCAGCTTTTCATGAGCTTTTCCCACTGCTTTCTTTGTCTGACCGGTTTCCTTCAGCTGTGAGGATGCTGGGATGACTGTTTCAGTGTAACAAAGAAGATCATACAGTATTATCACAGCTGAGGTACTGGTGACATCGTGGCTGCAAAACACAAGTTCAGCTCATGAATTAGCTCATAAAATCATATTTTGTGAAATACTGGACTGACTGCAGGGCTGGGGAAACTTTACTCAAATCTCTGTAGATGAGAAGAGTTTGCTTACTAGGCACAGCTCTGGGATAGAGGTAGAGATGGTTTAGAGTCCTTCAGAAATTGTACTTGACTCTTTCTAATATATGCACTGTGTTACAAGTTTCTGGTGTCCTAAGAGTGTCCTTATGAAAACTGGTGTTTTTTTTCTAGAAACTCAGATTCTAGAAACAACCAGTTGTATGAAGCCTTGGGGTTGGCGGAGGAGGAAAAGAGGTACCTGTGGAGTGTGTATATGTATCTCTTCTTTTGCATATATGTCTAGATTTATATGTGACCCCTAAGTGTTGCACTCTCTTGTCCCAAGAACCAGGAAAAATACCTCAAATCTTTGGACTTTTAATTCAGTTGCATGATTATTTTTTGAGGTCTGAATTCTTGGGAGTGGAAATGCTGCAGAAGTGCAGTCTTTCCCCTTTCAGCTTTTTCCCCTGTGGAGGCAGAATGAATTCTTTTCTCTCTGCTGTTCTCTAACTCAAAGAACTCGGTCTTTGGGAGAATAAAAAGGAAATGGTTCTGCCTTTTAGCTCTTCCCTTACTTTTGCTTTGGGAGAGTCAATCTTACTTAGGCATCGTATCAGAACATACGAGAACAGCACTCTCTAATTTTTCAAAGTAGCAGCAGAATGGCTCTTGTTAGGTTCACTCACCCAACAAGTTTTGAATAGTGAATCTGACAAGAATTGTATTGTTTTTAGTTCTACTGCTCTGGAAAGCTGTGAGCCAAGGGAAAGATGCTGGCATGGTATATACAGTAAAACAGCATGGGGTTAGTTCTCCTTTGCAAGGCTGTCTGCACTGCTGAGATGTTTGCTACCGAATATAGGATTATAATTATTTTTTAAAGCTTATGTATGAATTAGCACACACACCTCTCCCATCTGCCAGGAGAAGGCTTTCTCTTATCTGTGTGGAGCAAGCAGAATCTTAAAGCCCATAATTGTTCTCTTATTTAGATCCATAATCAAATACAGTAAAGTGCATTGAAGACAAATATCCCAGAGGAAATTCGATTTGTTTTTTTTAAGCCATGAAAAAGATTTGGTCACTCTGTTCCCAGATTTGTGGCTTCCATACAGCAATGTATTCTGTCTTGGTCTGGTCTACACTTTTGCACTTTGCAGTGCAGCTTTTCTTGCCCGTGTTGTGCAAGCATTGCTGGCTTTCAGAACTGAGGCTGGTGTAAAGATGCTTGAAACACTTCAGCTACCTACCTAACATCTTTTTTTTGTTTGTTTTGTTTTTGTTTTGTTTACCTTTTTCTGACAGTAGAAGAAAATGAAACAGAGGACCATCAGGCAGGTGTGGGACACACAGCCGCACAGACTGGTAATGCTGAATTCCTTCATTAGTGCTTGCTTACCATTTGACAACAGCGTGAGGGATTTTTGTATCGGGGTGTTTTTGCAAAGCCTGCATTCTTCTTTCTCTGTTTCAGCTTAGAATGCATTCTTGGGGCTTGCATGGAAAATAACGTTCCTCTCTCCTTACCTTTCAATTTCTGACAATTAGAAATTCTGCCTTTTGTAGGTCAGCTGACTGAAAGTGAGATGCTTCTAAAGTATAGCATGCTTTTCTTTTTAAATTTTTATTTCCTTTTTTGTTAAATTTAATCCTTCTCTACATTCTCCATGTAAAACCCCCCCTGCCAAATGCCATTTCAGATAAACTTTATTATTCATTTCACTTAAACTATCTTTGTATTTGTAAAATATGTGGATGGGGTGATTTCTCTAAAGATTGTTTGTATAATTTCTTGACAGAGATTAATTAAGGGCTCTTTAGTTTTAATAAGTGAGGTTGGGTGGACAAAACTCTTGTTTGAGTCAGGATCAGGGATAAGTATTGTTAATAATCATGAAGAAATAATTGTTAATTCCACAAAACAACAAGGACTTCTTTATTCTCTAACATGGTATGGAGAATGCAAGAAATAATTTGTTTCTGTCTTTGGTGCTGGTTTCACAGAATTTTATCTGAAGAGAAGGCCTGACTCATCTGAATAGTCTTATTCATTCAGCTGAGGTCACCTTTTGGAGTAAGGGCTGGCTCCTTAAGGATATTCCTAGAAGGCTAGTCATCTCTGAATACGTGTAGGTGATCTGTTTGAGAACAGTTGGAGTTATTCCTCTTAGAAGGTGAAGAATGCAGTTAATTTTTTCTTCAGCTCAAAGACGTTATATTTCTGTGGGTTTGTGTTTGGTGCCTTTTATATATTCTAATGGCTTTGTGCATAAAGTAGATTGTTTGAAAAGAGTAAATAAAAGTGAGGAAGTTCTTTGCCTTTTTAATGGGAAATTTCTCAAACTCTTTTTAGTGTACATCTGTCTCCATTTAATTATCTGCAAATTCTTAAAAAAAGCAAACTTGTCCTGCTGTAGATACATGAAGTTGAAAAACAGGCAACTGCAAAACCAGATATCAATGTCAAGGAATGGTGGCTCTTCTGCATTTTTTTCTTAAAATAATTCTCAGTGGTTAAGTTGCATTGCTAGTTCTTTATTTCCCATCCTGTCCTGTGTTGTTCTGTGTTTATTTCTAGGCAGGATTTAGCATTCTATTTTTCCCTATAGCAAGAATGTAGTGCTGATATTAAAAACAAAAAACTTGACAGAGCAAGCAGTGCAGAAGGCCTGCACTGTGTACACACTGCCAGAAGTTTTTATAGTAATACTTTGTATCTAAGCTCTGGCTCTAACCATTAAATGTGCTTTTTATAGAGTAGCAAGTTATAATGTAGTGCAGCTACGGCATATTAATCTTACTGCAGAGATTTAATGAGGCAGTTGTTTTGCGATGGACACTATTGGGAGCAGAGAGCGACAGAGTTTTACTTTACCACTGAGCTGAAGAAATATTCCTTGCCTGGTAATAATTATAACCACATGATCTTAGTTTTCGTTTCTTTTGCCAGCCCTTTTCCATGCAGAAGTGGCTTGGAAGGAGGTCTACTGCAAGGCAGTGAAATGGATTGGAAAGGAGGCTGTTTTCTTGGTAGTTTGATGTTTTAGTTGGGATTATCTATGGATCCTTGCAGCATAGGCAGAAATATGTAAGATGAGTTTCAAGAATACAGACAGTCTTTGCCAGCCCACTGAGGTGACTTTTAGATATTCATTACTTTTACTTGACTTTTATATGGGTTATAAAAAGTAAATGTGGTGAAACCTCATTTTTACATGGGCAGAATAGAATTTCTGCTGGTTGGCCTTAAACCGCTCCCATACTTGAAATTAATTGAAGTCCATGGCTTTATTGCCTCCAACACTTTTAAACCAATGCAATTTTTCATTTTCCCCAAAGTTGCAGTTTTATTAGACCAAGTTACAGCAATAACATCCCTTATGAGAAGGAGGAAGAAGGGAAGGGGAGAACCACCTGCCAGGGGACGTAGTAATGAGAAAATCATGCTTCTTTTAATTTCCATTTATAAATAATGTTAACATAATCAGGAAGAGAAGACAACTGTTCTTTCTCTTATTTTTTTTTTTGTTTTAAGTGCCTTAATAGGCAGAATTTATTTCTCTTCCAAAGAAGCAACCTTCATTCATTTCTACACTAGATAATTTCCAGTGGTATCTGAAGGTGGAGAGGATGTGTGTGTATTGTTGCTGATGCGTATTGAAAAACGTGTTGGTGCATGGGCAGCCTCCAAAATAGGGCAGAGAAGCCTCTGGAAATCAGTGGTATTTGCAGATTTTGGGAAAAATAATTTTACTATGAACACCATCTTATTGAGGGAATTGTGGCTGTGATTGTTGCAGATACTGGAGAGAAAGAAATGTGGGAGATGAATGACATTTGCCTTGAAGTCTGTATGTGAGCCTGAGCTTTGAACAACATGTTAAAGAGGAAGTACAGATAAATGCATATTGCATTTATGAAATATTTTATTCTAGTCTTTCAAAAGAGCTGCTCAAATAAGGCAGCTTATCCTCAATTTAAGTAACTATTTAAGGTTAGACCAGCTCTTGATGGAAGATATTTGTTGTTGCAACAGAACAGCTATCTATTCACAAAGCCTCCAAATGATATTTGCTCTCTTTAAATATCTTTTTATTTTGGTGGTGACATCTCTTCACAGAAGCAGATCACAGTGGAAATGCAATCATTGAGAGGGGCTGAGACTGCCAGAACTCATTTCACAAAGCTGTCATAGGCTAAACTCGAACCTAGGTCCCAGAGGGTCCCACTTAAGTGTTGACCTAAAAACAAATGTGCCAGTTGGCTAGAGCATGTATTCTAAAGTTGCAGCAGAAGGGAATAAGCTTGACTGACTTCTGTCCCTGTAGAGTTTATATCTGCAAATGCAGAAGGAGAGGCAAAACATTATTAGTCTTAAAATGATTTTAATTTTAATAACTGGTCGCTAAGTATGAAGCTTTAAATTGAGTGATTCTTTAGGCTTTTGTGCACTAAAAGTGCATGTGCGCCTACGTGTGTGTGTGTTGCTGAATTCCTGTAAAATGCGAGTGTTTCTGAATAGTGAGTCTTGAGAATTCCCTCCCCTCCTTTTCCTTTCCTTCAGCATTGTACTTAAAGCGGAGTCAGACACCACCCTTATTTTAAAACAAACAGGTCTGTAAACTTTATGTGCAGCATTTAAATACTCATGTTAAAATTCAGACCTAGTGCCCACATTTCCCTGAGTGCTGTCAATTTTATGAGATGAAACTGGGAGCTTGAGCTGAACAACTAATAGTATGCAGCGTGCACATGCTGCCTTCCAACAAGTGTTTAATGATGTTGGGGTCAGTTTGCAACAGTTAAGACAATTATTTCATTTTCTGAACTGTTTAGAACCTGGTGATCTCCTAGCTACTTTTATTAATCTTTCCAACTATTTTGGAAGATGAAGCGGCAATGGAAGTTATTAGATTTACAGTATTCGATAATGACTAAAATGCCATAAAGTCTTTTTATAATTAGCATACCTTTTTTGGTTTGTAAATTTGCAGGCTACTCTTCTGTTTGCAAGTAGCTACCCAAGTGGAAATTTCCACTCTTGAAAGAACCTTGTGGATGTAATTTGTCATATAAGGACTCAGTGTATAGGCAGGGCTTTTGCACAGCAAATATATTTTTGCTTTCAGAATGTGTTTTTTATTTTTAAAAATTAATCTGGTTTCTCTCTGTAATATAATTCCCTTAAAAATAAATACTGCCCTTTACCCCTGTCAAAGAAATTCCTCGGTTTTGATCACAAGCCACATGGCATGAGAAAGACTTCCTGACGTGGGTCATTTCCAGTTTCTGCTTGCGGGTCCATCTGTGTTTGCACAGTTGAAGGGCAGGGTGCAGCAGTACGGACCAAAGGATACAGAGAGATGATGAAAGCTCTGACCTTGGTCGTGGGCAGCAAGAAACACAGGAATGGCTGTGCCCAGATGACTGTAGGGTGCTGAGAGCGGATATGAGTGGTTTACAGTGGAAACGCCGTCCTGCTTCTCCTCACACACCACTCCACCCCCAATATAAATGTAGTGTTGGCATGTTTTAGTTTCTCTTCTTCCAAGCAGTTGTGTGTGATCCTAATCAATTTCAAGGCTAAATAAGGTGTGTTTACAGATACCACTGCTCTGTTCCCCTGGCCAGGGAGCCTAGTCCTGCTTACTCCCCCACTTGGCTAAAGAGTGTAACATCTTAAAATGTATTTGCACAATCTCCTGTTATTATGTGAGTTCGTCCTTGTTTTCTAAAATTACTTGTTTCGGTCTCATCTCTCTCAAATATCTAAAAGGAAAGATGAGGCAGCCAAAGCAGAAAAGGGAAAAGTGGTGAAACACTTGCATTCCTTTTGCTGGAATGTACACAACCATTTTTCTTCTGCATTTCACTTGTTGTGCTGTGGTTCCCAAGGAAAAACAAAGTTAAGTGCCAGCTTGCTTTATTAGGGAAGACAGATTGGTTTATTTTTGTCTTTTGAAGGAAGCTTTTAGTAAAATGGGCAAAAAGTCAGGAGGAGTTAAAGCTACTGTGTTCCTACTCAGAGAAGGAAGAAAAGTTCTAGGCTACACATTATCTCACTGAGCTGGTCATCTGCAGAACTGAGGCAGTGCGCTGAGCTGTGAGGTGACTCTGCACACACGGGTTGGTGGTGAGGCTGCATGTTTCTTCCAGTTTAGAAGCTTCAGCTGGGCTCAGGAGTGCTGATCTGAGGCTGGAGCTATCCTGCTATCCCCCAAATGCCCGTTCATACATCAAACAGATAAAGCTTTCTTTGTGCACTATATGGCTTTTATACTAGAGTAGTTAGTTTCCAGTTTTCCATGATCTGGCAAACACAGGAACTTGATCTGTATTGTCTTTAAGTCATACACAAGTTCAAAGCACGAGTAGCATTTTGACCCAGGGTATAAGCTTTCCAGGGCTTTGTTTGTGTCAAATAGTGTGGTGATGGAGTATTGGAGTGGGTTGTAAAATCAAGATTAATTTCATGTTTATGTAAATCAAATTTGTTAGTCTCTTAATTCTGGTAATTTCCTGTGAAATGCTGTAGTTAACAGTGAAAAGAAGTTCCTGCACACTCACTGATTTGATTTTTCTTTTCATTGAAAAACTAATTGCATAGGTGGTTTATCCTTTCTTACGATGATCAAAGCAGCTTCAATAGCTGTGATAAAATTGACAAACCTAACATTGAAGCATGGAAGAATAGCTTGAGTGAGAAATGGAGCTGCATTTGTGGGAGTAGAAGGGAGATTTGCTTTTCATTGAGATTAGAAAAAAAAAATAAGAAAAAAGCCTCTTTTGCTTATTTAGCAATAAATTCTACAGTGTGCTGCAGGCTCATGCCAAATAATTTTCTTCTCATCATTAGCACAACAACCTATTTTGATTTTTTTTTCTTTTTGAATGCTCTCTTCTTATATGCCTGACATCACAGTCTTGATTTTGTTTCAGATCCTAACTGTAAACTAGAAGACAAGGCAGAAGATGGAGATGTGCTAGACTGTAAGAAAAGGCCGGATGAAGGGGAGGAGTTAGAAGAAGAAGCTGTGCACAGCTGTGACAGCTGCCTCCAGGTGTTTGAGTCACTGAGCGATATCACAGAACACAAGATTAATCAATGTCAACTGACAGGTAAACAATACTTATCACTTTGTGGCTTCATGCACTGTTCTATTTCTGATTCCCATCCTCTGCTTGTGATATCCCTCCTTTCTCAGTTATTTTATTCCTGCACTTGAATGCTTGGTTGAGACCTTTATAAACAGATTTTGGGACAGGATTTTACTGTAAATGGAGCATTATAGATTTCCTTAATACTAAAGGATATAAGACTGCTGTGTGTGTTTTCTAGATTCATACTGTACAGCTTGCCATGCTTTGCTTCTTCATGTATTCTGCTAGGTCACTTGTGAATGCAGAGGGCATTTGTAAGTGGGGCTTAAGTGGCATAATGTCACATAATGAATGAATTTGCACAATGGCCTGTTGCAGAGCTGAGCTGGATGTTGTGTTAGTCTAATCTGTTAACTACAAATGACTGTACAGTAATCAGTAACTGAAAGTTAAGAGGAATTAAGCAAATTGTTAGAGGGGAAAATAAAATCTCCGCTTCAGTCAAGGGGCAGAACTGAGTGCTGATCAGATACCGAATTGAGTAGAGCTGGGTGAATGGACCTGTATACCACCCAGATTCCTCTTTGAAATTATTGTAGACAGCCCCCTCGCTGAGAAAACCACGTGAAATCTGCTGAATTTAAATTTAGTAGGTTTTTTGACGGTACACACTGCAGGTCCAAACAGGCTCAGTGTCAAGAGAAAGGCATTTATATTTTTAATTAGTAATATTTTATTTTTAGTCTGTACAGTGTAAAATGTACTTATTGTGTAGGGGAGTTTTGTTAAAAACCTTTCTTTATTATGACTTTGTAAGTAAGAAAAACTATCCTTCCCATTTGGGAATACTTTTAGAAAGTGTCTGTGTGTGCTTATGTTTGGAGAACTTCCTGAGTTTTGGTTCCAATAGGTCCATAGGCTAAGCCCTGTCAGAATGAGACATAAAAGTCAGATAGCAGTACCCCTCTTGAGGATGAAGAGTGAAAAGATGATGAGCAGAAGAGGAATAAGTGGGCAGGAGCAGAAGAAAGATTGAGGAAGTAATGTGGATCTGTCAAATTATTTTAATCCTCATTTCAAATTATGGAAGATGAAAATCTGCTGCAGCAAGAAGTGTTTACTTTTATTAATATACTGCTTTGCCTTTTCTTGCTTGTAAAATGTATTTCTGACTTGAGATACAATCAATTCAATCATTTTCTAATCACTCCTACAAATCTCCAGAATGTATTTTTCTATAGTGCTCATGATTTCTGGCAGTATGGATATTCTCTCTTGGCTTGAAATAACTTACACATTTTTCTTTCCTTTTCTTCGTACCTCTCTTCTTTCTCTTGCTCTTTCTGTGTTGAAAAATTAGTGGCTTAACTTGTCTCTTCCTTCCCTCTCCCAGAAAGCACTCCCCCTGCCTGAGTCCCCTGGCTCTCCCCTTCACTGTCTCAGATCCCATTTATTCATCCCTGTGTTTTTTTTACCTTATTCCAATACAGCTGTCTCTCCTTTCTGGTTAGTTAGTTGCTGCCCCCTTCTACCAAGTGTTTTCTCTGCTTTAAAGCTGCAAGCAGAATGCACTGAACAGTGCTTGCACAGTTGGGTTAAGAAACTGAAGAAAAGCAGGTTAGGGGAGCAGTAAATAGGAAGAATCCTGGACCACTGCTCCTGAACACAGCAGTTCTTGCTGAGAGCTTTGTTGCTAAATGAGAGTGAAAATAAAGATGCTGGATTAGTCAAGCTGAGGTGCACGTGTGAAGGTAGGAATATGCATACGATGGCAAAGGATGGGGGAACGAAAATGAATCTTGAAGGAAATTGTTTAAGTTCCTAAAAATATCTCTGCCTCTCTTTCAAGGAAACTTGTGATAGTGAATGGGTAGAGACCAGGCTGTTTGAAAGCTAATGAAGTGAACAAAAACTGAAACTACACACCCTACTGGAGTACGAAGTTGACAAAAAGCCAACTGTCCTCTGTTTCTAAATATAAATGACCTAAATACACCCTTAGAGTTGCAAAAGGGGCCTGAATGACATGGCTGGAGTTGAGGATTTCTTCTAAAGCAAAAAAATACTAAGCAGGTGGTTAGTGAGGTGGATTCCATGCAGGGTCCTAAGGTGCATGTGTGACCTCGCACTAAGGACACAATATTCAAGACAACCTCATTGGTTTAGATTATTTTTAGATAATCTGTGACAAACAGTTGACAGAAAGAAGCCTACCTTTCTCTTCTGAAGCACAATATATATTTGACAAAAATAAGGTTTGCTTTTAGCATTTTAGTCAAGCTCCCTGAACTCTTGTCTTTCTCTTGGACTTCCACAAGCACCTTTGGGTGCCATGCTCAAAAGTTTTTTAAAAGAAAGTGTTATCAAGAAGGGCTGGTTGCACCTCCCTTTCTCATCGGAGTCCTCTGATGCAACAGGGTCTTACATAATTGCTCTGGTTGTCTCTTTTTGAAGGAGTCCCACTGAAATTAGGAGACACTCTAAGGTGTCTACTAATATGTCTACAAACATGTCTGTCACTAAGTTGTTAATGAAAGGCAGGAGGTTTACAAAATTTACTTTTTTCCACTGTATTCTGCTATTTGGATCCACTGTGTCCTCTCTGGAGGAGGGTAAGGTGTATCATCTATCTTGATGAGATTTTTCCAGTCTGAGTCTCAGGCAGGGAAGAGTTACCTAAGATGTCCATTATGTAAAAATGCCAGAGCCCTCATCCTCTGAAGGCCACATTTAAGTTGTGAAGCCCTCCAAACCCTATTCTTGAGATGGCTGAGCCAGCTGCTGCAGCTTGTCTGGATTTTACTGAGCTTCACTGAGGTCCTCTGTGAGATGCACAGGGAGCTGCACTGCAAGAATTTATGAACTGTGCATGTTGATCCAGTTGTGTGGTCATTTTCCATTCAGTTGTATTGGATAAAATCAACAATTATGTTGATGGAACAAACAGGATGACAAAACAATGGCTTAAGGCAACCCTCTAAGAAAACCCTGAATATGAAACACGATATTTGAGTGCCACAGTGTCTTGACTGCCCCTAGTTCTACTAATCTTGTAACATGCTTGAGAATGGGGCCTGGCACTTAAGGTTCTCAAACTGATACTTGGGCTTCTAGTTTTTTGCATTTGAACATATCAGATGTGTTCCTCTGAAGTTTTGACAGTTCAGTGGAAGGAGTAAAGTTGCTTTATTGTATCTTCATTCTGTACTCTCAACCAAAGACAGGAATGAGAAGGGAGCTGGTTTATTAAACAGCGCTCCCAATCTCTCAAAGTGTCAGTCACCCCCACCTATTCAGAGGACAGTGGAGGATGAGAGTTACTTACAACTCTGTGAGATTTAGCTCTCAGGATCTTGAATTGCTGTTCTCTTGCAGATTTTTTTCAAAGGAGGAGAAGAAAGTTCTCCCCAACTGGTTCCTTTCTGTAGTCTGTTGTTTGAATTGAACTCATGTTCTTTTTTCTGGAGGAGGCCATAGCTGCTCTTTTATCCTAATGTGTGTGCTATTGATCTTTTCAATTTGGGTCTGATCCAGTATCCATTGAAGTCAGTGAAAAGATTCCCATTGACTTCAGTGGGGGATGGAACAGGCACTTCTTGAGCTATTTAGTAACATTTTTTGCTATCATCTGAAATACTTGTACTGAAGCTTTCTCTGAAAAGGTGATGATTTATTTATGTTAATTGCTGACAATTCCTGTGATGTTTGTGGAATACAGATAATGGATAAATGGGGGGAAAAGTTCGAAAAATTTCTTTGCAATACTTGTAACCAAGGACAGATAAGATGCTGAACTATATTCATTTAGTCATTACAAAAGATTGGCAATAAAAATATGGATTTAATAGTGCTTCTCTCTGATGTTAATGCTTTTCTCACTGTATTCTTCCTGCAGCATTTAATTTAATAACTCAAGCCACTTGCACATTGTCATCCTCTATGTTGTGTTTATAAGCAAGGGGTCCAATTAGCACGGCTATGAGCCTGATGTCTTTCTAGTATATGTCAGTTTGGATCTCACTGGAGGAACTTGAATGCAGCATCAAATATGGTGCACAACTGATAAACCCTCAACTGCACCTTCTCTGCTCTTCTGCCATCAGGAAAAGAAACTTAACCTTTTGTATTGCTGCCATATATGCTGTTGGCAGGACACAGTGTGTCAGACACTTTCTCTTATTGTGCCCAGCTTGATTTATAATCCCTTTTCCCCATACAGTGCTTTGTGCTGTTTATTTTCCCTTTCAGTCCTCAGGGATCCTGCTTTATGAAGTCTCCCATGTCTATGAGGAGGAGGCAGGAGAACTGCCTGTCCACTGGCTGGCTCTGGGTGCAGAAGTATCCAGCTCAAGCTTAGTACTCTTCTAGATCCTGTAGGTCGCTTTGGCATCAGAAATCTCAGCCATAACCGGAGTGATACTAGAACAAGGAGCGTAAACATGCAGTGAAATACCAGTCTAGTTGGCTGAGTTCCTGAATAACTGAGCAGCAGTGGGCATGCTGGCACACAAGTCTGCCATTCTCCACCTGAACATGAGTAGACACAGTGCATGTTACAGGACTTCCCTACTAGCCCTGTTGGCATCACAGGCTGTAAAACTTGCCTGAAAGCAGGCTACTGAATCACATGCAGTTGTAGCTTCATGGTTAAGGGTGTTCTGAGGGAAAAGACATGCGATATTTCTCCACTGGGGATATTTATTTTACCTTTAGGTGGTTAGGTAAACTTCATTTTATGCTTTGGGCTCTAGCTCAGTTCTAGAGCTCTGACAGGTTGTGTAAGTATGTCAGGTAGAGCTGATAACCATTCCTGTTATCACCTAAGCTGTTTTTGATACTGAAAAGGTTACTGGTCATAGCTGTGTGTCCCCTGTCAATGAAGAGATGCAGTCCTGCCCTCTAGCCTTGCTCAGAGATTCCTCTCTGATGCCATCGGAAAAGAATTCCAGCAGCTATATTAGGGGCCCATTGTTCCGAGTGCTGGTCTCCATCAGCACTGGAGTATCACAAGGGTGGGAACTCCTAGATAAGTCAGTATTTCTGTATTTCTAATTATGACCAAAATTAATTTTCATCATCATCCTGAGAAACACCTGCTTTCATGTCTAGATATGAGAGCTCGTGCTACCTAACAGCTTCACAGACAGCATGCAACATGAGTGATCATGGACTGAGCAAACAGGAGGCAATAGAGATTACACTGTAATGGTTTCCTTCTCTTGCCTCTTTTCTCTTCTTCCTAGTGCCCAGGAATCTTTCATCTTTCTGAATGAGTTGGTAATGCTAGGACCATCTCCTTCACTAGAAGACTTGAAAACTTTCCACTGGATTTTGTCCCAAAGGATGTATGCTGTGCACAGTGAGACTACAAGCTAAATCTTGTGAACACTTGGTGTTACCATGCTTTGACATCCTAGCTAGAACAGCTCTTCCTGCTAGCAAAAGAATCCTGGCCAAATATATTGCATTTCTTGACATTATTTTTTCAGTTTCCACTACATGTGTGGAGAAAAGATACATGGTAAGGCTTCTTGGTCATTTCAGCATCACAGAGAAAAATCTGAGCTTGATCAAAGTGCTTCTGAGGACAAGGACCCTAAGAAGTTAAATATGTGATGCACCAAAAGCATATTCATCTGCTTCATTGCAGTTGGTGGCACACTGCCAAGCACTGTTTGCCAAGTACAGTTACTTCACTTGAGAGAGTCACCCTGTTTCTCTAGAGAATTCCTGCACCAAGGACTGCATATGGATTTTACATTAAACAGTTATTGAATAAAAGACAAACAGTGTTTGGACTGGGGACTTGAGCTCGGGCCTGTCTTTCCTTAGAGGGCTTCCCAGTTGCTGTATTAGAGAGACATACTTCTACTTTTCCATTTGCTTTGGACCACAAACTTCTGACTTCTTTTCCACGAAATGATATTCTGTTTGACAGATAGTGGAAAGCAGATCCTCACCTCCAGCTTCTTGTCCCAGCCAACATACATGGTAGTTTGCAATTTGTAGCCTCACATCCTTTAATTATTATGTGGTCCAGGACCCGTATCTGCAACTCCAAATCCTTGATATTTGGGGGAAAAGGGGAATAGGGTGGTAACTATAGCCTCTGCCTCCAAAGACCATAATTTTGGATTCAGAGAGCAATGTAAAGCCTCTCACTAGACTTGGATGGAAGATTTACATGCAGCACTGAGTGGCCAAGGCTACACAGAATCTGCCATATGGAAGCTCATACGCAAAAACTTCATGCTCCTATGGAGGATAGATGAAGATCTTGGTAATTGTGTTCTTAGATTTTCATATCAAAATTCTGTGAAAATAATTCTTAGGTATGGAGGGAACTTGTATATGCTGGAGCTGGAAGCTGTGGAAGTAGAGAGCACAGCCTTCTGGCTTTTCTTCAAAATCCCTGTGCTTATCTTGAGGATCCATGATGAACAGCCAACATGGGCAAGGAGGCATAAACCCCTTCCCTTTTGCTTGGAAACCATTAATCTCTGCTCTTGAGATTGTTAATCAGTCATAAAACCAGTAGATCTTCATCTCCTGGGTGTTTTAAAAGCAGCCTGTAGCACTTCCTGAGTTGTCTGTCAGTGACCCCCTGTAATAGAAAGCAGCTGATGGTCTGTACCATGGAACTGTTAGTTTTGACTTGGGAAACCCCTGTAACAAACTTGTTCATGAGTACTAATTGTAAATGCCAGAACTCTTGCTCTGTTTGGAGGTGTCTTCCAAGAGGATTTGAGTGCTTCCTGTATATCTTTCATTGATATTTTTTCCTCAATTTTTTTCCTTTTTTCCTCTTATTCTAGCCTGATTTTCCACCACTAAGAAAGGCTGATGATTTTCTTAGCATGTACTAGAAAGAGTTTTGGTTGGCTTATCTACTCCACGTGTCCACCAAGGACTTTGCACCATGGGAACCTGAATTCCCAGCATAACGTCAAGGTACCAGATCTGATCCCATGCCCCTGCACTAGTGAGGGCACGATTGCCTCACTGAGTACCATGGACAGAGACACCCCTTTGCTGGCCCAGGAGTCCTGATCTGCAGCAGAAACTGCTCAGCTGGAGATTGTAGTTCTCTCATCGGCAAAGGGATTTGGTATAGGCAGCTCCAGCGCAGGAGTTACCAGGTCTAGTTCTTGGTAGAACTGTCTCTCTGCTGTCTTTCACATTTAAATAATCTGGGATCTTGTATGGGACATCCTCTCAGGACTCATCTTGCAGCTATCCATGCCTTGCTGGGCAAATGGAGTAGGCATCAGAGTTGGTTCAAAGCGCTCTTAACACGCAAGGTATGCATTCCTGTCTGGAACATGAATCCAGTCGTCCTGGGACTTGGCCATCACACACTTGAACCAAGCTTTTGACTACTTTTGCTCAGAGGTTCCCAAGTAAAACTCTTTCACTGAAGATAAAAGTGAATCTTGAGGACAGCAGTACACTGGTTTGCAGGCTAAAAGACACCGTGTATCTATCACCCAGAGTCTGGTTTAGAATCATAGAATCATTAAGGTTGGAAATGACCTCCAAGATCATTGAGTCCAGCCTTTGAGCAAACAATCACCCTGTCAACTGAACTGTAAGACTGAGTGCCATGTCCAGTTGTTTCTTGAATGCTTCCAGGGATGGCGACTCCACCACTCCCCCAGGCAGCCCATTCCAGTGCTTACCCACCCTTTCAGTGAAAAAGTTCTTCCTGTGGTCCAACATAAACTTCCCCTGGCACAGCTTCAGGCCATTTCCTCTGGTCGTGTCACGTGTTGCCTGGGAGAAGAGGCTGACCCCCACCTGGCTACAACCTCCTTTCAGGTGGTTATAGAGAGCAGTAAGGTCTCCCCTGAGAAAGACAACATTTTACATAAACAATATACCTTGGTTCAGTGGCTTCTTCTCAAGTCGTGCTTAGCAGTATGACTTAAAATCATAGTCCTAGGCTATAGCAGAGGACATATCTATGTGGTGCTTTTTTGACATACAACTATGAAAGCATCAACTGGGAGCGCCTGACATTCTGTTGTGGGTGAGTGCAATATCATTAGGTTCTGGGAGGAGCCACGATAGTGCCATAAATTTTTCCTCTTCTGGCTTTGATATTTTGTGGTTTCCAAGCTAGCCCTACGTCACTGCCCCCGTTTCGAAACACTGACTTGGCCAGCTCCCTGGCTTTTTGAGAGTTAGTTCAAATGCCTCCCTGGCACTCTGTTGAAAATCTGCCCTAGCTAGATCCAGAACTTTGCTTTATTACAGTGACAGTCTGTTGTTCCATTTATTTATAGCCACTGCTGGGTGTTCTAAAGGTCAAGCCGTTTCCTCACAGCATTTCCAAATGGGCAGTACAGGGTATCTCTCTGCATTACTGTTTGGCTACTGTGACTTTCCCATCGAATATTAACCTTGCTCTCTGAGTGTTCAAGTGACGTCTCCTGCCTGCTTCAGAAGAGGGTCCAATTTCTGAGATCTGCCAGGTGATGACATGAGGTAATCCACTGACCTTTATCAGGCATTCTGTGCAGGACATAACCATCAGTGCTCGTTCCAGTTTGGGGAAAGCAGTACTATAATCACTATTTGATCTATGCAGCTGAAATTCCTAATTCTCATTGTCCAAGGAAGATGGTTGCCTGCAGGGAAAGGAACAGAGGGGGCAGGGGAATCATCAACACTGGCACATATGTGAAGAAGAAAAAATAGTCATTACTTACCCTATGATAACTATGTTCCTTCCAATTACTGTTGTAATCAATATGGATCCTGTGGCCAAGCTTGTCTTGTTTTCACAGTCCTCAGCAATACAGACTTTGAATTGTAAAGCTGCTGCTGATATAGGGTCGTAGCTACCCTGACCTTTACCCAGTACAATGGGAATTCATGTGTATGATTCTAATAGACACACTATTAAAAATAAAATAATGATTGTCTTGCGTGTATATATAGATATACACCCACAGTCCATATTGACTACAGTGTTTCAGAGAATCAACTGCCTTGGAGTAAATACCTGTTGTTTATTTTATGCTTCTATTTTACTGGAATATTTATAATATATTGTCAGTGTATTACAAAATGGGTCTTGTTGCCATGACAAATTAGCCTTTTTAAGTGGCGAATTTCCTGCACCTTCTAAAATAATTTTCTTGAAATACGTGCTGTTTTTATTATTGGCGCTTACTTTAATTACCATTTTGAAATGAACGGAATGGGAGGTACAACAGTTTACCATTACTTATATGTTCAGCAGTTAAATTCATAGCTTGAAAACCAAATGTAACAAAATGCCCCACAGCTCTTTAACACTTTGCTTAATACAGTTGTAGAAAACCTTAATTCATGTTTATACAATCAGCTGTAGAGTGTTAAGGCTTCCAGGCAATGTGGTAGTTCACTAACACACCACCCATATGGGCTTTGTTTATCCTTTTAAGCGTCATCTGGAGGGTCTGAAAAAAACCCCACTTTTCAGGAAAAAAGAGAGTAGTTGGAGGAGAAAGGTCCTTAAAAGCATTCTAGTCCCTACCTGGTCTTGGCATAATATCCTGTTTGACATGGTTGCAAAGTTGTTTCTGCTTCTATGCTGTACTCTGTTAGTGGCTCTATTAGTTAGAAAGAATTGGTTTAAGACAAAAGGAGAGCACCTTTTAATTTACCCAGGGTGTTCTGAGCTATACCTTGTGCCTTTTGAGAAAGACACCTTTTGGTATTGAATACTCTGTTGTGGAAATCCACTGTAATGATCAGATAGAAATTTAGCCTTAGAGGGTGATCCATCTATGGAAAACACTGGAACCTGAAGTCCCTTTTACTAAAGCTCCCCTGTCTTTTACAAGATGCCAGCTATGCCATTTTTTCCAAAATGACTGATAGTTGAGTCAAATTCTTTCTTAGTGTGGACCCTTAATATTCCTAATTTTATATCCCTGTACTTGTACTAAGAGGTCATAGTCCTTAGCTGAGGTTATCATTTGGGAATGCTGTAGTGTAACTGATATCTATGACCTCTTAATAAGCATCAGGAGCAAGAGATCGGGATCATTCTACAACATGCCCTGGGGGTACTTTTCCTTCAAGAAGGCAAGCTGGAACTGTTCAACTTTTTTCTTTCTTTCAGTTTTTTACCTCCGGGGGAAATTGATCGATTTGGAGATGATTATTCCATAATCTCCGAATTTTTCTCTTCTACACTGCAATGGGAACTCCTTGAAGTTTAAAGGGATGAGTCTCTTGTGTGTACTGTGGAATGAACCCAAGGAGTTTATGGGGACAGGAGTCCTTTTAGCACAGTTAGTGTAATTTTAGGCAAGTTTGAAACTAAAATACCAGGAGGATCTGTAGACAGAAAAGAGTAAATTTGTTATTAAATTTGTCTGACTAAGTGTGATCACTTCTCTCAATGGATGCTTCATTTGGGATTTATTTCCTGGGGGAAGAAAATAGGGTTTTCTCAAAAATGTAGACATATGAAAGACATGGCAGAACTGAGAGTTATCATTGAAACTAACTATAAAAGGTGAACTGGCAGTCAACTTCTGAAGTATTCAAACTTGTCAAGGAGTATTTGTCATGGATTTAATAATGACATGAAATGCTGGAACTTCATGTGTGAAATTTTGGTTCAAATTTACTCTTAACAGTGTTGTCAAAACCGTGTTGTTATACATGTAAAAGTAAAGCCATTCAACATTTTTTCTGTAATTTTTCTGAAGCATAAAATGCAGGAAATTATTTTGCTTTTATGTAAAAACAAGGAAAGTATGCTTTCAGGACAGGTAATGGACTGGAGCATGTCAAGATGTCTTTTGAATAGAGCTCTACATAAGTTAGTGCCATGGATTGGCACTTAGTCGATATGTATAATATATGGGAATTAGTTTTAAATTTCATAAAAATACCTGTCACTGGTTTATTACCTCCCTCACCGTGACCAGAACTGGTGTCTCTCGTTTGTTTTACTGCTGGATCCCAGCAGGAAGTGCAGTCTAATGACTGAAGGAAGGTTGAGTGACTCATGCGGGGGAGGCTGGAGAAGGGTCAAGTTTTTCAAGTACTTTGCAAGGAAGGCTTCTTCCAGCTGTAAAAGCAAAGCACAGGGAAATGAAACTGGCAGTTGCTAACTCACCTTTCTCTGACAAATGCAGGCTTCAGCATGAGTGCATAACACATCAGTTTTACCATTAACACATTAATTAACGTCATTAATTTTTCATGTGTATGTGTTTATTTCTTATTGTTGTTATCTGACTTCAGTACATGGCCAGCAATGATGCTTGGATTTTTGCAAAACACTGAGCATGTTCAATTTTTCCTGTAAATTCAGTTTCTAAGCAACACATCTTTGTCCTGAACTATTTTAATGTGTCAATAACCACAGGTTTCTGTATGATTCTAATTATTCTTCTAAACTACCTTTGAAATACTTAAAACAGGTTTAATATTTGCTCCTTCTGTTATGTTATGATTAGAATATTGTGTATTACAGGATAATCTTTTCTTCACAGGCATCTGTCAAGCCTGACTGGAGAATGTTCTTCAATTTTTGTCCATAGGTTGTTGTGTGTAGTCTTTGCTTCACTGAAACCAGTGGAAAAGTCATTATTATGTTCGCAGAGGGCAGGATTTCTACTAGTGAGTTCAAATTCTCATTCTGTTTCTCTCAGGATTCTTCTCCTTGGCACCTTGATCTCTGCCTTTCTATCGCTTTGTCATTTTAAAAAAGTCAGTGCTTAACTTACTTATTTTCAATAGCACTTCCCAAACAAGTGACAGGCTGTGGTATTAACCACAGTTATTTGCAAACAGTTTCCCATGGCAGATAAGTTTGATAGTAGAAAAGCTTCCCCTGTCTGCCATGATACCAGACACTCCCTGGTAAAGCAAAGGCTGAGGAAATAGAAGAATGCAGTTTATCTTATTAAAATTAGATTCTGCCTCTTTTGTGACTCTCTCTGCCTGCCACTGTCGTTGATTTTATCTTGTTATTTAGTGTACTTGCTACTGAGACTACTTTTCTGTCCTTATTATCTCTATACTTTCCATTCTTTTTCTGAGAGTTTCTGGAGTTATGCTTTTATTCCTATTGCCTTTTTCACTATCAGCAGGTCAGGTATCCCTGCAGTTCTCCCTTTGGCTGAGAAGGGTAGGAATGATTTTCTGTGGTGCTGGAATATCCCACTGCTTCTCCCTGTCTGTTCTTCCTCCTTTTGCACTCCACTTTTCTACTGTTTGTTCCCTTTTCCCTCTACAGTATCTAGAGTAGTGCTGCTATTCCTATTGAGTACTTCAGTACTTCAGCAAGAGTAGCAGAGAGAAATTCACTCAAAGTATTTGGTTTCATTCTACAGCCTCTGCTGGACTGGATGATGCTTTTTATAGGAACCAAGAACATAGCTGCAATCTCAGGTCTACAGCCCATCTTGTTATTTGCACAGTCATCCATTGCAACAATTCCATTCTTGATTTGATCACTTTTTAATTATTTTTGTAAACACTCCAGCTTTTGTATAATGTTTCTTTAGGAATATACCATAGCGGATACCACTGAGTGTATCCCAAGTTCCCAAATGGTAGGGGCAACTACCCCTCATAGCATGGGACAAAAGAGCATTTGGAATTCCACTGAGAATATGTTTTTTTGTCTGTGCAGGCATAGCTGGCCGTGATATACTGTTGAGGGTGAGTTTTTGGATACAGACTTGGCTTCATGAGAGGCGTGGAGCCTTTTCCATTGCATTTCCGTTATTGGACAGTGCCTGAAGTGCCTAAGAATTACTTGTGCAGTTCTCCTCTATGGGCATGGAAAGACGCCCAATACAAATTAAAGGCTGAATTCTAGCTCTTACAAAATTCATCATCTTGGATACGAAATCAAAGAGCATCTCTGTATGCTGTGAGTCCCACAGATTTTTTTCATACAGTGGTTTTGAAACTGCACCTCAGTCAGTGGATCTGTGAGGGTGGTGAACAGGGCTATGATGAATGAATACATGTTCACTGAGTCAGAATTGTTCTTTGCATGGGGGGAAACCTTATGTTTTATATACAGGTAAGAATTGCACAAGGCCTTTCATTCTCTAAGTTCCAAAATTTTTTACAACTATTTACTTTCAATAGCATGAAATGTAGCCAGCTTTGCAGAACACAGCAGCTAAGACCCATGAGACATAGTAGGGGGAGACAGGAAGCTCTGTCCAAGAATAATGTGGCAAGCCTCCTGCTCTTGTGAAAAATGCCACAGGATCTCAGTGTCCACAAAAAGCACCACAACTTTTGAGATGCAAATGGGTGGATTATTCCACACGCACATTGTCAAAACCTGGCTAATGCTTTGCTTTCCAGGTGAGTAGTACTCATGGAAGGTCCGTGTTTCAGAATGGTATGGTTCTTTGTCACCCCTTTGTTTCAGAGGTAACTGGCAGCACAAGCTCTTCTACCATGCTCAGAGGGAGGCTGTCCTTGATAACCCAGCCATATCTGGGGAAACCATTCTGCTTCCAAGGGCTGTTGGTCCCAGACATTTTGAGTCAAGGAGACGAGGAAGTGGCTCAGAGGAGTGTTTAACCCTAAAGTCGTATTCTGGCCCTCCTTTATCTCCTTATATCTGCTCTCTGGGAGCTCTAGCACAATATTTTGACTTGTGAGCCCAGAGAGTTGACTGTGTGGCAGACGCTTAAGGTAATTATGGGCTTACTTATACATTTTGCTGTCAAATTACGTAATTTTTGATAGAGGGCATAATGTATGCTTTCTAATACACACTCATGGAAGCTTGGGGTTCTGCCTCTTATATTACATAGCTTAAAAATCAAACCACGTGTTTTAACAGATCCCAGTACAACTGCCATAAAATGCCTGGAGCATTCCACCCTTTCCTTCCATAACATTCTAGGATGTATAAATACAGGATACTCTGTGGAAGAAAAGTTTGGATTTGAAACCTTTAATTGTGATATGTGGAATGTGTTTACCAAACTTTGGAAACTGTTAGGTGTCCAGGAAATGTTGTGTGTTTAAGTAGTCAATATGCTTTTAGTGAATTGAGACATGGAATAATCATTCTTCCATCAGCCAAGTACAGTAAATGTGGTTTGCAATCCAAATGTTATTTGCATAGTTTATAGGCTTGCCAGCTATTTTCTTAATGAAGTATATAGTTTTATCAGAACTTTATGCCTGCTTCTGAGGAGGGGGAATGGGAAGAGCAGAGAACAACATCTTTTACAAACAAATTAAAAAGAAAATTTAATTATTTCATTACTGACTAAAAATAAGTTTTCATTATGGTTGCATTTGGTTATACTGGAACTGAGGAAATTTTACTTTGAATGTAGAAATGGTTGTTAACATTTCCTCTGCTCCCATGGAAGTGTCCTTTCTTTGGATGGAAGAGATATTTTTCAGCAGGCATCTTCTTCTTAAGAAGATATTGCAACTTCTGTCTGGCTCTAAATTGTTCATTGTAGTATCCTCTTTATCCTTCATTCTTATACATTGCTTAAAATGCTTGATAAAAGATTCTTTTTTCTTACTGCTTCTCAATGAGCAGTTAAAGCACATTGAAAGAAGAGTAATTGCATGTTAATTAGATTGCATATTAGCTTTAGGGACATGGCTCCAATACAGAACTCTGTAGTTGTCTTTTGTATGACAGCATTTGACTGTAAAGGTGTTTTATGTTAAAATTCCAGTATAATTATATTGTATGTTTCAATTAAAAATATACGTCACACTTAGCATTTTTGCTAGCATTTCATCTATAAGGAACATGGGCAGTCTTTTTTTTTCCCCTCAAGAAACTGTCCATCTCCAAAAAGTATCCGTGTTTGTACATGGATAGCTCGCCTACACTGGTGAAATGCTTCAAAAATAGCACGTGTAATGTTATATTATTGTGTAAGTAAAGACTGCAGCACTCCCATTTTCCAGACCTTATAGGCACAATCAGGTGTACCATATTTTAAGAAACACTAAGCCTGTCTGAGCAAAATGCCTGCAGGATCTTATACTTCTCCCTCTATTTCTGGGTTTTTTTGCCTTTTTTTTTTTTTTTTTTCACACAGACCTGGCTCAGATTTATGTAGTTCGTTTGAAGTTCATGTAGTGAGTGTATTAATCATTCAAAGACTGATAACTAAATAAAGTTATTTTACCTTAAAATTTGCGACTCCAAAACTGATCTCATGAGTCATCTTCTGTTCTTTGGCATGATCCTTCTGTATCCAGTCTGCACTGTTTTCTGTGAGCTGGAGCAGAAGGGAGGAAAGAACAAAATTCCTATTTCCAATCTAAGGCATAGTTGGTGAATTGTTTCCTATCTGATATTTAAAATTAGACTCATTCACTAAGCCTACTTTCTCAGCATTACCAGAAGTACTGCTGTTTTCTCTAAGCTGAGGAAGCATAAAGATATTATTCCCAGACTGAAAGCTAGTAAACTTTAGACTAGGATTTACCGTTACAGGTAAAGGTAAGTAATTTCACAAAATATTAACCTTCTTCACATTGCCTCATTATTCAAGGCTGGGTCTTTCTAACTCCTTGTCTTCACCCCCAAGTTCTCATTAATTTTTAACATTTATTACCTTTGTTCCATTTTGTATTATATTTGCTTAGAATACAGAAGATACTTGTCCTGGTAGAAAGGGAATGATGTGTGTTTGCTATGCCAAGTTTTTTTAAAAATAACTTATGAGTAGTAGAAATCCATTCATCAAAAACTATTGTTTCTCATTTTAAGGATTTTGTGTTATGATTATTTGTCTGTCCTTTCAGTAGATTCATAAACAAAAGAACCAATGTGGTTATTCAATACAGAAAGTGAGGAAATGTTTCTATTTAATTGTCAACAAGAAAATTAATGAAAGCCGTTGCTCCCTCATGAAGCAAATAGGTTTAAAGTCCAGTCATTTCTTACATTGTTAAGCTATGAGTAAATTTCAAGCTATTTAAATTACTGATCCTGAAAAGCCAACCTACATGAAAGAGGTTCAGAGAATGCATAGTGGAATCTGGAGGGGACCAGGTGAGGATAGATGAGTTAGACAAATTCCTGTTACTTTTCATAAGTAATTAGTTATTCTTACTTACACCAGAATCCTCTGCTTTGTGTAGATAATTAATAACTTTAATATTTTCATCCAGAGAAAGGCATACAACTGTACAGCTATTTTTTAAATAATTTTGAACTTCCATTTTGCAGTGATTGGTGAAGAAATACTGAGTGTGTCTCTCTTAAATGCTGCCTGTCTGGAGTTTAGCTCCTGATGTGACAGTACTTTTTTGCCGTAAGCCTTTGGTGTATTTATCCTCACAGTGTCTCAGTAAGGTTATGAATATCTAAGAATGCTTAAAAATTAAATAAAAAATGACCTTAATTACTTAAGGTGAGATACACATGAGGTTGTGATCCTGAAACACTCTGTTTCCCTAAAAGACACTTTTCTGGCACTCTTAGTGGTCTCTTCTCTTGTTTGAGGCCCAGAACAACCAGTTTTCTCTAAACTGAGTAAGCATAAAGAAATTATTTGTAAACTGAAAAGCAGTAAACTTCAGACAAGAATTTAACTTTACAGGCACAGGTAAGTAACTAAACTGACTAACAGCATTTTCCACATTGCTTTGTTCTTTTGACCATCCTGCAATCTAATGCTTTTCACCACTTCTTTAAGGCCATCAGTGAAGGAAACTTTTGCATATGAAGTGAAATGGTATACCAGGAAATTACTATTCAGGAATGCTCCATTCCAAATTTAGGGCATTAAGATGCACAGATTATTTGAAAAGGAAAAGTAACATACAAGAAAGACATAACGATAAGTCTGCCTTGCCTGTTCAGTTCGTTTTTAAATAGCATTATGCAGTTAAAGTGCAGGAAAGTGTTGCTGGAGATCCTCTGTTAGAGCTGCTGGAGATCCTCTGTGAGGAACGGAGGATGTGAAAGGGAGATTCTTTATTCAGTGGTGTTGCATTTCTCACTGTTGTTTGCCCCTTTTCCCCTTGGCTTAAGGGGAAAAAAAGGAATATCTGGCACTCCAGGATGAAATTATTGGTACAATGCAGACCTTATGTAATTAGAATTGTAAGCTAGGCTTCCCTTTATACGAGTTATGCCAGTTAATACTGTTACAGAGAAGCAAGTCATGGTGCATGCATATACAACCAATCATTCCCACAACGGATTTCCATATAGCTATAAAACTGAAACCGTAAAACCTGGTTTCCACATTTTCCTTTTCCCATGACAGTTTACACTGTTGTATTTGGGAAAAAAAATGAATTCTTGTGACTCTGAGTTTAAGTTTTGTTGAACTTGACTGAGAAGATCTGGAGGTATAAAATTTGGACCAACACCACTTTGCTACAAGCTTATATGTAGATTTAAACTACTGGGTCCTATCCATCAAAGCTTCTATTTTAGAAAACATTTTCTGTGAATCTTCATGAAGAGTATAGCAAGCTCTTACACAAATGCCTATTGTCTATAGAATTGTATTCAGAAGTGTATGTCTTATCTGAGTTCTCAAATACCTATCTCTGCAACTCCAAATTAAAGAATGAGGCTTTAAAGATTAGAGGGCAACATCTGTTAAGTCTAGCTGTTTTGCATATCTATATACCATATAAATTTGTTCAAATGATTTGAAAACAGGTATGCATAAAAGTATAACCAACATTTAGTTTACTGACCATAATGTGCTGCTCACTGAAACAAGATTATGACTTGCAAATGCATCTCCAGTCTTAAGTAATTTTGCAGATCTGTAAAAAGTCTTTGTCTGGAAGAAATGAAAGGATGGCAAATCGTGTTAAGGAAGGTAAAGTGGATAACATGATTGCTAAAATCTTTAATTGCTTAATAAATATCTTAATAGCTGAAAGGATGCAGAGGTGCCTGAGATCCATGCCTCTTTGCACAGAAAGCTAACAAGACACTCCTCTGCTCTTTCACCCTCATTACCGCTCCAGTTTAATTTATGAAACATTCAAGATTTAAGTATTGGCATGAATAAATGTGACTGAACAAAACAGTAAACAGGATCATGTCTCTGTGGTTTTAAGTAAGTGATGCTAAAAGCAGAACTAGCATCCAAAATGAGGGAACAGAACTTTGGATTTCAATGTAGTCACTTCAACATACACAAAGATTAACCTTTTCTCCAGAAGTAGCTGTTAGGTACTGTGGCAGCTTTCTTCAGCCTTTTATTTGCTGTTACTTCCTGTTGTTTGCTAGAGAAAGTGAAGAAGGAAATTAATTTGGAGATTAATTTGGGAACCAAAGCTATATCTGTTCAGAAACTTAGTTCATAGTATGCATGTTTAGTGAAGTATAGGAAGGCTGAGCACAAGCAAATAATGGATGTTCAGGCTCCCGTATTGCTGAAGTTACCCAGAATTTTGCATTGTGGTCTCGGTATCAAAAGGGAAGAGAGTGGTTAAGAACAAAAGCTTATTGAATGGGCTGGAGTAGACTGGATCACTGTGCAAAGACTCTTGCAGTAGTGAGCAGTGACTGTGTTACCTCTGTATTGTATGGTATAATGCCATTCGCACAGTTTAGCTCTCCAAGAAAGAGAGTTGTATTCACTTTCGAGTAAACAACTTCTCTTTCTCAGGATGCTGCTTCAGTTCCGGGGCTGGCAAGATCCCCAGTAGCTTGGGTATTTCATGTTTGCTTTAATGCACAGCGTGCAAGTGCCAAGTCTGTATTTGATTTGCAAAGGACAGAAATGTACTGGTTTCTGCTTAATTTCCTTGTTGATGTTGTATGTTGTCTCCATGGTGTGACAGTCCTTTCGTAGAGTCAACTCTTTGAAATACAAATTTCTGTAGAAAACAGTAGTTTCACACCTTTGTCCTCTGAACTTGGCAGATGCCTGAATCCAAGTGACAGAGGCTTTACCATGGAAGGCAGAGGTGCAGTTTATTTCCAATGCACTGCTCATCTGTAGAAGTTGTCTGTTCACTATTGGCCTGCTGCAAGTTACAGGAGTATACAGGCACCTTTCTGTCCAGGGGAACAGATTTCTGTCTGTTAGCAGTACCTCTGTGTGTCGCACCCTCATTACAATGTGTTTCATTTTATATTCCATTTTCCTTGTTAATTTGATCCTGTCAGTAGTTAAAACCAGGTAGTTTGATCCAGAAATGATTTGAATCATCTGTGGAGAATTGAAGCGTACAGAAATTTAACATGAAAGAGAGACCTGTCTTGCACCTGTTTTTTTGCACTAGTATACAGTGACCCTAGAGAAGTTAAACGAGGAATTTTCTTTCGAAAGAGAAGGCAGAAATTCTGCATGATATTAAGGAGGTAAGAGCCTCAGGGAGGATCTTTCAATCACTGTGAGCTGACAAAAGGCTCCAGAGCAGCACAGTCCACTTTTAGTGTCATGTTGAAGAATGGAGACACAGTTCAAGGGTGTGCTATTAGTATCACCAACCTAAACTTCAAGTGTGCATGTGATGGAAAGGACCCTGCTGTAGACAGCTAGTTCATCTGCTGAGTAGTAGTAACGTGAGAATACTAACAGGTCATTCCTTGAGATCTTATTAAAGTTATAGCTCAAAAAATTCCTCAAGAAATTTGACTCATTGGTTTATTTATCATTATTTTTAAGCTGAAGCACACTGTTTTTTAAATATAGAAAACAAAAACAAAAGAGAACAGCCAAGAGAAGCATAGGCACTGCTGTCATCTTTATTATTATCCTGTGCCTCACTCAGGTGGTGCTCACAGTTACCTGGACTACTATCAGACTCATGCCTCGAGGACATCTACAGTGCTCACGAGACAGGGCTTTATAGAGCAGACTCACACAGCACTCTGCTTCAGAAATGAAGTGATTGCTGGCCAGGAGAAATGAAAAGGGAGCATTACATTAATTCCCAGTGCAAATGTGATCTGGACCAACAAGCTGTAACCTGCACTGACAAGAAAATTATCCTTGCAACTGTATTTTACAGGAGAAAAGCATTTTTGGATAAGATGTAAGGCAGTTTCCCTTTGGAGGTGTGGGGGATGGCCATGTTACCAAGGACAGGGTGAAGCTCTGGAGTGGGAAACCATAGAATGGTTCTAGTTAACAACTTTTTGAGGCATCCATGTGTCATTCATCAAACTTGCCTTTTGTCTGTCTGAAAGCAGAATAAACAAAGGAGATGGGCTCCTACATCGTTCTTCTCAGTGAAGTAGATAATCTTGGTTCACTGAGCAGAATATAAAAACAAGTCATTCTCGATGGCATATGCTATAATGAATGCTTGATTTTGAATGTCTGAGGAGAGCACGCCCTCCCCTCAAAGTCACAGTCTGAGTATGACACCTGCAGCTTCCATGACCAAAGAGGCTCAGAAAAATGTTTTAAGGGAGGAAGTCTTGATGGCACATCAAGGTAGGCGTTTATAAACTGTCATGACAAAAAGCCCTGTGTGAGAACAAATAAATACATGAGCTTGTTTTTTCAATTTATAAAACTGTGTTTACCATGGTTCATAAAAATGGGAGCAGTAATTAGGATCAGTATGCAAATGCTATTTAAAATCTCTGCAATTATTCCCTACCTCAACTATAGCTTTCTTCCCCATTTTCTTTTCTCTTCCAGCACACTTCGGCCAAAATACAACCCACATCAAATTGGCCCTGCAGCATCAAATCTGACAGATCTAAACTGTACTAAAATAAGGGAAACTCAATTCATGAAGTTGGAGATTTTATACAGGGCACCTGCCAGCTTTTCAGGAGCTAACCAGAGGAGTTCTCTGAGTAAAGCACCTCAGGAGACCTGTCCTCTGTCATGTATAGGTTCCACATTAAGTAAGATTAGTGGATGAGAACAGTATTGTAAAGGATGGCTGAAAGGAGTCTGAGGGTCAAAGTAGATGACAAAACAGAGCAATAATGTTCTTGTATAAAACCATATGCAGTAATGGCATTTCTGCATCTTTCATCAGCCAAAGTTTTGAAGTGCTCTCAAGATGAAATTCTGTAAGAGAATATAACATTAATGTATACTTCACTCTGTAGATCCAACCATGAGAGCCTCTGACATAATACAAAAAGTTCATTTGGCCATTGGTTTTATCTGGATGGCCCAAAACATAGAAACCCAAGAGGACCACAGCACACCACCACAGAATTCAGGTGTGTTTGCCCCTCTTGAAAGAGTCTGTGTGGTCTTTCTGTGCCTCTGGTAACTAAGCATGATTCACTGCCAGTACACTGGTCTAGGTGTTGCATGGTTCATCTTCACCAAAGTCTTGGTTCTGGCAAAACACACATAAATCATTCAGTGCCATCAACAGAAACCAGAAGAATGTGAGTCTGCCAGCCATTTCTTCATACGCACAGTCACCAGGAAGGGTAATGTCAGGAAACTGTGTGGCACCCCACAAGAAAGCGTTCTTGGGTGTACAAGCAGTAGTCATCTTAGGGGAAAAACAATACATGGAGTCACTGCATGACTCCATACATTACTTCCTCTGTGCCCATGGGACCACAGATGAGTCAGCAACAGTTCATGCTTTGTAGTAACAAAAGTAGCTGACAATTGTAACAAAATCAGTATGGATGCTTGGTTCTCATCCAGGGCCAGCGGGAGGTTCTCAACCAACAAAGCCAATGCAGTCTAGTCTATCAGGACATCTGTTGCTTATGAGGGGAGTATTGTAAACAAAGAACAGCCCTTTCTTCTTGTTTTATCTGCTCATTAACAATGTGATGCCTTGTGAACCATAAACATACAGCTTGTGTTAGTTACTGGCTTTGGTGTTGATTAGAGTGTTGTCAGATAGGAAGTTGCCTCTTCTCAGATATTTGCAGTATTGTTGCAGGTCAGGAGTGGAGCTGCATCACTGAGGTGACCAACTATCTTAGGGTACGATACCACTGATGACTGGTTTTCAAACTCCATAGAAAATTCCCTCTGAAAGGGAACACTGAAAGCTGTAAAGCCTATATTGAAAGACAAAAAGCCATGACTGTGCTATGCCAGAGGGAGACCACATGAGAGACTGAGGCTGTCACCAAAATGTCCTTGCAGGAGCAGGATATTTTTTAAATGAAAAATTCCAAGAGATCGTGGGAAGTAGATGATGCCATAATGCAGAGAAAAGGTCCTTCCCACCTGCTGGAAAAACCTTGTTCCTGAACTATGTGATTGATTTAACCCTCAGGGTATGGGGGAACACTACCACCAGACATCCAGGGTGAGAGGAGAGCTTCCCTCCCACAGTTATGTAAATAGTGGCCAATCTTTGCAAGAAGATGACATAAAAACCTCATTAGTTGTGCATCAAAGAGAAGGATTAAATCCTGTGTGGTTCTGCCAAGTGTCCAGTTAAGTCCCTGAATCACGGAAAAGAATCATGCAAAAGAATCATGGAAAGCTGGGATGTCTTTTTTAAGTGCTATAATGTTCACAAACAAGAATAAGTCACTTCTCAAGCCCTATCTCAACTCTTGTGCCCAGGCAGGAGAGATAATACATTTTTCACTATCCTTTTTCTCCTCCAGATGGATTTGGCTAGATGAGCAAAATAAGCGTAGTCTTGGAGGGGGATTTTATTGTTAGGCATTTGTGGGAGACAGGACCAAATCTCTCCAGAGTTCCATTGTGATGACCTACCTCCTCACCAAATTCCTTTGAAAAATCCTATTTCTGTTGCATTGTTCCCCTTTACTTGGCATTTGGTATCTGGGTTTTGCTGTGATTTACATAATAACTTGAAAGCAAACTGCACCACAATCTTTACAGGGTTAAATATTCAGTGTTGGTGTATGAGTCTCTTTGACCCCAGTAAGACTTCTGCTCATGCAAGAGTAGGGAGTACAGCCTTGTCTCTGGCAGCCCTCAGGCAGTAGTTAGGATTTGTTCTAATTAATGGAGTCTCTAGTAGGAATTATTCTGCATTTCCCAAATACGTAACCAATGAGTTCTTCTGTTAGTTCGTTGTTCTGCTTTAATAGGGCTTTCAAACATTTCCTCTAGGCTTTCAGAGAAGTTGTTTCAAGTGCATTATTCAGTATTTTAGGCTGTGCTCATCACTGCATTCTTTCTAATCAAAGTACCTTTTTGGTTATTGTGTAGATCCATAAACTACAGACAGCATGCAGTACATAGATTTGGCTGCTTTTCCATAGACACTCTGAAAATTGTAAGCAAAATTGCTTTTCATTTTGTCTGACAGCCAGTTTTAATTTTATTCATTATTTTATCAGATTATATAACATTTCTGTTGTCTGCATCTGTCTTCTGACTGCTTTCTTTTCTCTTCCTTTTTCCCCCATTATGTTTATGCTGAAAATATGAAAACAACAATAAAGAAGAGACCAATAATAGCTTCTTGCAGTAAAAAGGGCTTATTAAAAGGATATTTTCTGCCTGGGTGAAAAACTTCCTTGAAAATATCATAAATACTTTATAACACACAGAGCTACACTTTTATTGTCTTCAGAACTTGATGGTCTAGAAAGCCATAAAAAAAAAAAACAAACAAAAATGTCACATTTAAAAAAAATAATTAGGTGAATTTTCTTCACAGTCCAATTAGGCAGATTCCAGATGAAATATCTTTTAAAAAAGAATCAAGTAACCATACAATGGGTGAGAGCTTTTCAAGCCAGTCTGATGACAAAGCAGATATACTTTCATTTTGTAGAAAAATTGTTAATACTGTAACATCCAATGGGCTTGGTTTTATTACATGTTTACAAGGCTCTTCATTGTGGTCTCAGCAATATGAAGAGCTCTGCAAATATGCAATAAAAACAGAGCAGATTTGATGTTAGCAGTATTCATTGGTGTCCCTCGTAGCAGGGAACTTCTATTTAAATAACCACTTAAGGTTCTTGGTGTGCTCCCTAACTTTGGATTCTAATGATAAGGAGCTGAAGGAGGATCTTTCTACTGAAGTTTTAAGATCGTGTTTTGTTTTCTTTTCTATAAGTACATAAAGTCTTTTATTTAAGATATCCAAGATTTGCTGGTAAGGATGATTCATAACTGAAGTCCAGTTTTCCTTTGGGATAAGGCACCAGTGTTTGTTTTTTGTTTTTCTAGCATAGCAACTGAATTTCATCATTCATTTTGTCATTTAGCAATAGAAGACAACTTCACCAAAGAAGCTTACAGTACAAGTAAAATTGGAAGTAAATGGAAGCCATATGTTACTATATTTTCCAAGGTTAAGAAAAAGCTATAGTTTGTGCTATATGGTTTTTAACTGAGATAGAAGTATACTTTGTTATCAGTAGCCTTGAGTTTTTAGGGTTTTTTTAATATGTATTTATTTTGCTAATGATAGTTTGAAGAATGCATTATGCCCAAAGTGTTCAGAGCAAGGTTGTTGCCTGGCAGTAATCCATTTCTTAACTTATGTACAACTGTGGAGTTATTAATGCTAGTCAGGTTATGTGCAAGGATTCAGGAAAATTCTTTATTCCTCATTGACTCCTGACAGTTATTGTACCTAGGAACTGGGTAACGTGTTCTGAAGTGAGCAATTATGGAAATGTTTACTTCACTGGCTGCATGTAAATGTGTGCAGAGAATGTACCAGAATTTTTCCTTGGGGGTATTTAATTCTCTCCAGGGCAATGAAAATCAAATGATTTCTTTTTTTTTTTCTTTCTTTTTTTTTTCCAAAGCTGGGATGTTTTTTTTAAGTGCTATAATGCAGCTGAATAATGATGAATGCAGTAGACAGAAAAGAAATAGGGAGAGAACTACCAACAGATCTGGAAAACAAATTTTAAGGTAGAAGCTAAAACCAAAAAGGAAAAAAGGGGTTAGGGAGCAAGGGAAAGCTTGTGACAGATTCAAGTTTGCTGGGAAAAGGATATAAAATGGATACTCTAGTATTCAGGAGTAGTACAGTGCATGTAATACATCTGTTTTTTAAGAACATAAGCGATTGGCTCAGTATTGTTCACATTGCAGGGCATCACATTTGCTTGTTAATTAAATGCAGTACCGGTACCTACTGTCCCTGAACAGTTGGGGAAAAAAATCCCAATATGTATACATATCTGAAATTTCTATAGATGCATGTGGATCTCATGCAAATTACAACTGAATTGTTACTGCTGCTTTTTAGTGCCTTTCTCCCCTAGTATTTCACCACTACTTCTATGTAGCCTTTGAGAAAAGGAAACTGGTTTACAAAAAAAGGAATTTAGGCAAGTGTATAGCTTCTAGGAGAAATTGAATGGGATGTTTTCATCACTGAGATTTTTTTAAAGCCAACTCATTCTGTAAATGTACATTAAGGTCATATATAAGTAGTTTGAACTGAAATCCTGGAAAATCTTACATGTTATGTAATGTGTGCCTGAATCCAAACTTACAGTGTACTCAGCGATGAATGCTTGCCAAAAGGAAACTGAATTTAGTTTTCTGGGCTTTCTAAATACAATTCTTAATCATATCAAAGTGATTTTATAAAACTGGAGTTTTCACATACTGTTTTAAAGTAGTGAGAGTAAATATTGCTTTAAATTGGCCTCAGTGGTCATATGCCTGTCATTAGGCTAGAATTGGATTACATTAATTAAAAAAAAATAGTTTCTGACCTTTCTGCTCTCATTTTTTGTGTGTATTTTTCCTGAATTTCTTAAGGAAGGGTTTCATAAAAAGGGTTTTATGTCTTGCAGAAAATTGAGTTTTGTAGACATTACCTAACTCTTGATTTGTCACACTGGGATCAATAACATTTCGCTGCTCTTAAACACACAGAATCACAGGGGACACATAATGTTTTTTATAAGTGCAGTAAAGTTAACGTGTTGTTGAAACAAAAACTCCTCTGACAGTCCTGTAATAAGTACACTCTGAAACTAGCAAATTATCTGTAATACTAGGAAAGGCAGGAAGGGCGCTTCAGAGTACAGGGTGTACGTTGTGTACACTGAGTGCAGCATGAAGACAGAGAGAGAGGGATATTCTAAATTATGCCCTCTCTCACATGTCAGAGACACGGTATAGAGCTGGGTTTCCCTGAGATCCATGTTGCGAGACTGACACAGTGGCCATGAGCAGATTTTCGGCTGCCTTCTACCCCTCTCTGAAGCCGAGTGCTTCAGCACCACTTCAGCAGAAGTGGGGTCTGCTGTGACTCTGTGAGTGACTCCAATAGCTGTAAATTTATGCAAGGGGATAGCCCAGTAAACCAGGCAAGAAAGGGAGAATGTCAGATGAATGGACACCCAGTCCCCTCCCCTAATGCAGTCAACAGAAGTTTTTTGCTCAGACTCTTGCCACTAGAACCCCCCAAATGACTCTGGCATTTTAAAGTAGCTTTGAATAATGGCTGAATGAAAGAAGGACCCTCTCTCTACTGTCTATTGTCTAGAAAATAAATAGAATTCAAATAATACATATATCCATCTTTGTTTCCTAATTTAAAGAATCAAAGGAACTGATGTTAGATTAATTTGTAAAGTTGCACTGAGATGACTGTATTGTATTGCCAAGTTTCATTCTGGTTTCATACCAGAAAGAACAAAAAAATTGTGGTTTTGATATTTTATGCATAGCTGTAGTGATTATAGAAAGGGAGAGTGGGGGGGAGTAATGTGAAGGAGATTTCCATTTATGCAGGAAATGCAGCTACAAGACCCTGAAAGGTGTGGCTGATGCGTGACCTTTCCTTGGATTTTCTTCCTTGAGAGATTTAAGGGCAGGAAAGGTTGAAAAGCTGTTTAATGTTAAAGGAATTTTGGATATTGATGGTAGCAGGCAGTGGCCCTTTTATACACAGTGGAAGTTCTGGAAGATAGATGTAGCCTGATGTGAAAATCTTGTCACTTTGTGTAAGCTGGTGCTATCCATCCTTCAGCACTTTGCAGAGAATGTAGTTTTATGTTCATTTAATAATTATCCATTTTGGTTGTACTTGTCGGGGAGAGCTTCTTGAGCCCCATCAGTTTTTCAGAGAAGCACCACTCAAGCTCTTCTGCTGAAAATGTTTTTCCTTTCCTCCCTTCACTTCATTCCACTCTTCCCCTTATCGACACACTCATCAGTGCCAGAGCTCTTCAGTATTCAACTCCTGTCCTTTGTGAAGTGATTTTGCCCAGACACGTCTGGCTCAGGGTGAAGTGCCCTCCCCTGAGAGCACGCACTGCAGCCCCAGGTCGCCAGCACCATGAATACATTATTATCCCAATTTCCATCCTGTTGCCACGGCAGCACTTTTGGAGCTGCTGGGTTATTAAGTCGTACATCACTAATACCCTGATATGAGCAGAAGTTGGATTTAATATCGGCCTTTGATCAGATTACCTCCCAACAGTCAGCTGTCATTAGAAAATTCCTTTGCTCATTATACCCTCGGAGCTCTGGCCTGTGTAGAAAAGGGGTGGCAGGCCTGATACATGGAGGCAATTTCCAGCCTAGGCCTTGTATTGTACACTTAATTTATTTTCTGACCTTTTTGATATTTGGAAGATGCTGTACAACTCCCCCTCTCTCTCTTGCTCTCTTCCTCTCCTTGTGTGCGTGTTCGTATGTATATGTGTAATATCTTTAGTTTTGAGGGAGTCTTTTTTTTTTTTTTTTTTTTTTTTTTTGGGGAGTTTTTTTTTTTTTTTTTTTTTTTTGTCTCTTGCCAAGTGATACTGTACTTTGTAGGAGAGTGTCTGTTTTCTGCCTGTCCTCGGGTAATGTATAAAACATGGTGCTTCAGGTAGAGATGAAGGGTAAACTGATGTCCCCCTAAATGGCCAGCCTGTGTATGCACCTAACACTTCACTGAGCAATCTGTCAACATGTCAGCAACACATGTTTTATAAAAAGCCTCCAGTGGGAGCAAAGGCTCCTGCCAGGGCTTAGGAAATGCTTTGAATTCAGCAGATTTCTATTGCTGGAGTCCCCCGAGGTTCCTTTTACAATGCCTACATTTCAGAAATTTGAACTTGGGACCCTTAGGGGGTTCTCTCCGAATGCCTGAAAATGTAGAGTTATATTGTTGCGTGTCCCCAAGCGGTCTTTACTAATACCTGAATTCGGAGAAGCTGGAAATTACAGAGCTCCCCAGGGGGAGCTTTATCCACACCAGGAAGAAGAGAATAACTCTGCAGGGAGATTGCTTAATGCATTGCTGAAATAAAAGAATTTGAGAGAGATGGGTTGAAGTGGGTTTTTTTTTTTTCTTCTTTTCTGGCCACTCCTTCGGCTTAGCTAAGTCCTTAAAGACAAAGTCAGGGTAAAGAAGCAGCTGGGCTTTTTTAAATGAAATTTTAGATGTGGCTTTTGAAACAGTGAATTGACGTGTACGTGTGTAAGTGGATGTGCAGGCATACACACATCCTGAGAATGTTTCTGTTGCATGTAAAAGTTTATTTTGCTTCTGTGGTGCATCCTTGTTTTTCCATGTCCCTCTCCCTCAGATGCCTGAGTGTGCTTACCCACTCAGTGTTTCAGCCTTCAGAAGTATTCCTGCTTGCAGTTTTCACACCATTACTAACTGGACTCACATTGCAGTTTGCCTGCCCACTTGCGTGGTGCCTTTTCCTGGAGCAGGCTTGCCTCCCTCCCAGACCAACAGGACGCGGCTGAGCCTTTTCCTGCCCAGAGTGTGCAGCGCTGGTGCTCAGCGCCCCATCCTCAGTCTGTCCCTTGCCTTGGGGACAGTCTGTGCATGCCAAAGCCAGACCAACCCCCCACATGTCCCAGATATGCTTCGCGAGGCAAGGGATAAATTATTTTTAAAAGCACCCTATGGTTACGGTAGGAGGCTTCGTGTTATACCGGTCGTGTTTTTGCCAAGCTTCCAGGACAGCAGGAAAATGTGAAACCCAACTGTGTGCTTTTTGTCATCCCCAGAAAGGCAAAAGCCTCTCTCCTTGCGGGCTGCTTTTCCAGATCTTTCCGTGGCCGGCTTTTGACACTGCATCGCCTGCCCCTACAGGGAGGGAGCCGGGGCCGGGGCCGGGCTGTTTCCCCGCAGTCCCGGGGGACGCAGCCCTACCTCGGAGGCCGGCGCTGAGCCGTGTGCGGACAAAGAGGAGCGAGCGCTCGCACACGGCTCGGCCGGCCCGTGCAAAACAGTTCCAGCTGTGGCTGCTCATGGATTTGGGGGAGGGGGAGGGAAGGCATCGCCTTGTGTTTTAGGTGTGGCTGCGCGCATGGAGCCTGCTCGAAACATTGCTTCTGACTTCCTTAGAGGAAGGGAAAGGGATATAAGCAGTGAGTGATTCTCAGCTCAGGGAAATTATGAGAGCATTTTAAAACCTAAAGTATGGTTTCAGGTGGAGTTGGCATTTTGCTCTTTTTTGGGAGAGTATAAGAATAATTTTGCCCACGTTCTACTGGAAATCTTTTCCTCTGGCAGTTCTCAGTAAACAAGGCAAACTCTGCTCTCCATTTGGATATGGTGGCCTTAAATGCTGTGAGCTTACAAAAGACACATCTCACTTTCAGAAAGGCTAGCTTTTCCTAGTTTGCTGGGTGATTTTCTTTCTTGTTTTTCCTCCAGAAATGTATAGGGTGGCAAAATTAATTACACCAAGTGCAGGCGTGAAAAGTTTGATAGCGTGTATAGTTTTAACTAATGCTTTTGCTCATGTGGCTGCTGTCCTCTGAAGGCTCTCTGTTTACTGTGGCAGAATAATTGACGATCAGGGGAGGCTTTTGATCACCCACAGAACAGTGCGTGTTTGGGAAAGGCTGGGGTGGAGGGGTTTGTACCATTCAGAGATGAGAGCTGGCATGCGCCTTCTGCAGAGAGACCTGTTTAAAAAGAAAATCTAAACTATTCTGTCCTTCCCAGAGTATGAGAGCCAAGCGGTATTTTTTATCCTTAAGAAAAGTAATGAGAAGAACCTGCTTTTGATATTTGTAAGTGCAAGTCAAACTGAGCCTCCTGCTATATTTTGGTAACACTTCCACTGGACAGAATGTTTGTCCTGTTCATTACAAAAGTGGTGCCAGCTGCCTGTCTGACAAAGCAAGTGTATTTAAAGTGCCTCACTGTGTGTTTAATGCATTTGAAGAAGGTGTTTTGTATTTTAAGTACTTATAGGCGTCCAGTGAAACATTTGCATCTGGCACCCTTTTTAAAAATAAAAGAGGAGACATTTTCTCTTCCATGTGGTGCCTTTCATGAAAGTGCATCTGTCTTCTTCAGTACTCATTATCAAAAAGAGAAAGGTTTTGTACTTTGGGATTTTAATTTTTTTTTCTATTTATTTTAGTTGTATTGGTAAGAAATGTATCTCTCATGAATAATGTCAGCAGGAGTTTCCCATTAAATGGTGTTGAGCATGTCATGGACAACTCGATTTAACTTTTAAATTTTCTATTGCCTCCTTAGGAAGGATCCAGATAGTGCATCAGCATAATCTTAAATTTATTTCCTGGAGAGGCCACATTTCTTGTTTTCCCAACCCCCAGCCCTGAACACAAAGTCCTTCTCTTTTTCAGTGTAACTTCAGAGCAAAGTCAGCCTGCCAGATGGAGTGCTGCTGCACTGGTTTCCCTCTCTCAGACACCGAAACACATTATTTTTGAACCATACCCTGTCTCCCCTAAGGCTCAAAACTAAGAGACTAGTCTGAACTCTGATCGCTGGCACGGTGGCATGATGCACTGCGTCAGTCTTAGCAGGCCAGTGTGTTGCATTTTCCTTCTTTCCAAATGAGTATAATGTCATTCCTTATCCTTTCTAAGATTTTCACCCTGGAGAAATGTGGTCAGGATTATTCAGAGGAGTTGAGTATAGCTCAGTACTTTCAGTTTGACTCAGATGCACTAGGAATATGCAGTTGTGCGACCCAGTATTCTTAACCTGAGTGTCTATTTAGAAGCCAACAAAGAAAGACAAGCAAGGTTTCCACTGGAGAGAGGTTACTTTCACAGTGATGCATCTGTTCTGCAGTAGCAGGCAATGTCATTTGCCTTGTCTTCTAGCAGAAAAGGAAAAAAAAAGTCCAATTGCATCAAAGTGGAGAAGCAAAGCACAAGATATGTAAACTATTTTTTTCAGTTGTTAGTATTCCAAACTACTTAAGTAACCACTAATTAGTTTTTATTTCTTTTTAGTACTTGTTTCCTTTTTGTTGTTGTTGTTTTTCAACTTGGCACATTTGCTGTATCATAACCATGTGCTTGATTCGATGTCTACCCCTGGGCTCAAGGTAGGTACTTCAGGAAGCAAAATTAAATCATCATTTCTGTTTAGCTGGTTAGATATGCTATCAGGAAGACTTAGCTACGTTCCCCACCTGACGGTGGTTGTGAAATGTGTGCACTGCTTGCTTTGTCAGCGGAGTAAATTTTAACTGAAAAAAGAAAAAGAGAAATCCTGTTTGAACAGAGTCTGTGTTTTGTTTGTACAGTGTGCTGCCAGGCCAGAGTGGTGTTTCTTTTCTCAATGAAGCCTGTGTGTTGTATGAATGACTAAAGTTTTCAGCAGCCTCATCATATAACAGTGTCATAAGCAATTGTCTCACCCATGTTTTAGAGCCTGCTCTGTCATATAGCAGCTTCTCTGAATATTGACGATTTCCACAATAAAAGAAATCAGTATGTAGAACAATACAGAAACTTCTAAACCATAAAATTAAATTAAAAAGTGCTGTCTGAACTGGAAACACAACATAATCCTTCACATGAGGTACACGCTAGAGTTGTTTGTAGGACACTTGCTAGTCTTTTGAAGTCATGACATTTCTAGTGATGGAAAAGTGACAACTAACAGGAAAATTTAAGGTTTCTTTCTCTGCTCCTTTATGAATCAACTGTCCATTTCACTGGGAGGTGTTTATGTGGTTAGGGTGCCCGAGTAGGACTGCTTCCAGTGAAGCTCACTGTTTATTTCTGTGTCCTGCAATTGGGAGTTTTCCCAGCCTCATTTACTAGTCACAGCAGTATGGGAGAAGTGCTTTTTCCTGTCAAGGTAAGCAGTGGGCAACTGAGCCTGTTCCTGGTTTATTGAAACTCCCAGATCCCAGCTTTGAGCAAGTTGAAGGAAAAAGACTTGTTTTGGCTTCTGCAATGTGGCAGCACATCAGAAAGCTGCTTGGGCAGGTGCCTGCCTTCAGATAGATAAACAGTTTTCTCAACTTCACTGATTGTATCACATCTGTTTGCCATTGCTAGGGGCTGATGTGAGGGTATCTCAAATAGAGGCTTATTGTGTGATATCCTCCTGTTTTAATCTAGACATTAATATGAGCAGCATTCTGGTGAGGACCACCTGTTGTATTTTCAGGTGAGAGAGACATAAAGTCATAGAATTACAGAATCATTTCGGTTGGAAAATACTTCTGAGATCATCAAATCCAACCTTTGACTGATCACCACCTTGTCAACTAGACCACGGCACTAAGGGCCATGTCCAGTCTTTTCTTGAACACTTCCAGGGATGATGACTCCACCACCTCCCTGAGCAGTCCATTCCAATGTTTAACAACCTTCTCCATGAAGAAACTCCTCCTGGTGTCCAACCTGAATCTCCTCTGGTGCAGCTTGAGGCAATGCCTCTCTCTGTTTTGTCATCATCCCCTTTTTTCTCCTCTTCTCTCAATGTTGTTACCTTTTACTAGTTTAGTTTTGAGGAGTGTCTGAAAGACATCAGTGATGTCTTATTTGCTGCCCACCTGAGAGAGCAGCAGGCACGTGCACGCAAATGATAGCTTACTTCCTGATAGAAGGGCAGCGAGAGTGTGCCCTTTTCACTTGTATTCTTCTCCGGTGTTCTTGTTTATCAGTAACAAACAGGTCTGTGTTTGTGATTTCCTATGTCCTTGTTTCTTATGGTGGAATCCTCTGGTGCTTAATGTGGTAGGAACATGGAGTAAATGTCCTGTTCTTGGGTTACTCTAGAGGAGACTGATTTCTTCATCCTGTCCTTCCCTACCCCCCTGCTCCACCTGCTTATGGTGTCGGTTGCCTAGAGTCTGCTGATGTGCATCTAGGATGACTGGAGTTGTATCCTCAAGGAAGGCACTGAGAAAATAATTCTTTTCTACCTGGTTCTCTATTTTCTCAGAATTTATAGGAACTTGATAGCATGTGGACTTTTTTCCCAAGTGAGATTTAGTTGCAGTTAACCAATGGATCCAAAACTTAGCAAGTGGGGTATTCACAAGCAGGTGGATGCTGTCTGATAGCATTGGCTTCATTTTTTGGGGGAAGTTATGTAATTTCCTGCCTCAGAAGTGGTCCCAATCCAGAGTTCTGGGAATGGAATATTCCCTCGGCTGCAGTCCCTCGCTTTACTATTATCCTTTAGACCCCCAAAATGCAATGTTATCTGTCAGGTTGAAGAGCTCTGGATAGTAATCCCAGTGAAGCCCATCAGTGCCGCTTCTTAATCAGCTGGAGAAGTCACTGCTCAATGATGTGGAGCACCCCTTGCCGCATCCCTTGAGTGCAGAATCCAGCCTGGGATCTCTTGTGCAGCAGTGCCTAGTGTTAGGCAAACACATTTGTTTTGTACAGTGTAGAGGAGCAACAGAACTGGTCGTTGTCTGGCACATACATTCTTCCTCGAGGCCCATATTTTGATCTCTGTGTCCCCTTTTAAAATGGCGAATCTATACACTTCCAAAGCAGTTTTACTTTACCAGAATAAGGGCTGATGCTGCTTTTTCTGTAATTTTTTTTTTCTTAAATGTGGTATCGTGTTGGAGTATTGTCTCACTGTAGTGTGTGACATTACAATTTAAAATATAAAGCTATAAAAGTCTGTAATTTCTAAAACTATATTAGGTGCTTACTGTATGTATTATGGCCTTGTAATTCACCATCACCTATCATTTATTCTATATATAATTCCATTGAGAGTTGTGGTGACATTATAAAGGAAAAAAGTGTAGCTCAAGTGGCTTGTCATCAGAACCCCAAGATAGAATGTCCTCGTATTGCATTATATAATGTTTTTAGTATTATCCATAGTGCAAGAATAAGAAATTTCTGCATGACACAGTTCTAGTTTACGATCCAGGAATGTTATTTGTATCTGTGAAAATATACTGAGTGGGAAATGACACCAGGTGCTCCCACCATCTTGTTGAATACTTTGTATTAGACTGTCGTATCACGTGCTTGTATAACAAGGTCAAAACATTTAGTAAAAAGTTTTCCCAGCTTTGCACTGTGAGGCTTTGCTAACTTCAGTTGAAGAGGCAGTTAATTTGTTTGTTCCTAAACAAATGCCAAATCTTTCTAATTGAGAATTGTCAAATATACTTAAGGTCTTCCTTATGTTTGAAAACCGAGTGACAGTATTTTACACTCACTGTTCAAAGTGCTCTGGAACTGCTATTATATTTATGATGTTTTAGAAAACATGAAGTATCACAATTCATTTTTGGAAATGTTCTTAAAGTTAGTGAATGAAAACAATAACAGATTTTGTAATACATCTAAAATCATGAGCTCTATTTCTAAGGAAACAAAGCAGCAAAGCTCTTCACTTGCAGTTGAAGAATTATGTGTAGTGTGGTTTGGATGAACTCACTGTCTGGCTCACCGGGTTAGTCTGATGTCTGTGCAACAGTTTTGTTACCTTCTTCATCAAGTGTGCTGAAAGCCTGCATTGTCCCAGTTTCAACAGGAAGTGTCGGTGCAGCTGAGTCTCTCTCCCTCGCTTTGTGGGCGTGCAGTGGCACCTCTTACTCAGGGATCTTCCAGCTGGATACTCAGCTTGTGTGAGCTGGGTGATGTTCTTGCCTTCCCCCACTGAATCACACAAAAGGAAAAAGGGGGTCTTAAGTGAAGGACTGGAGACATCAGATTGTGGACTTAGTGGCAGGGCGTTTGAGGGAGATCTCTTTCAGCACTGACCCATTGCATCCAGACAAGAGGCAGCAGAAGCTGTTGGATGGTGGGAAGCACTCGCAGAGAGGTGGGGCTCAGCACCTGAGGTTTAGCGCTCGTTGCTACATATGAAATTCTTAAGCCATCACAGCCTCGTCACTAAAACATAACATAAGAAGTTTTTAAAAACGGAAAAATGTTTGTGAAACTTTGTTGGAATTTTTGAGGGAGAACATAAAAGAAAGGATACAGTTCAACCAAAACCAGTATTTTTTACAAATGTTTTTCTTGCAGCATAGTGGGACAGCTGTTTACAGGGATGAACAGATCAGACTTATGGTATGGTTACAACCATTTTAATCAGAAAAAGGAAGAGGGAGGAGGCAGGCAAGGAATGAGCCTGGAAGCCGACTGATTTCCCTTTAAATCACATTGTAATTTCTTTTTTGGCTAGTAAGTGACTTGAAAGTATTGAAAGATAAACAGCCTGAGCTAGAGCCTGGACTTCTGCCATGTGCTGGGTTCCTAATTAAGGGATGAAATTGCAAGATACTGTTCAATTTCACTGCAACTGTAGCTGGGTTTTGTGGGTCAGTAAAACAAATGAAAGGTTTTTTTTCCTGTCCTGTTTGTGCACTTCAGATGCACAGCTATCCGTGTTAGCAGTCGTGAGACTTAGCCATACAATCCCTGCAAACTGATGGCAGGAATAGGCCTCTCTTTGAAAAGAAAAGAAAATGCTTGTGAATGTTTAAGTTTTTGTGGAACTTCTCAGTTGAATAACTTGCCTTACCCTTTTTTTCCTTTTAACTCTCATATTAGCATTCAGCAGTGACTTAAAATCATAAAAACAGCTATGTATTTTTATTAAGGGCTGAAATTTTTAAGTGCCCTGCAGAAAGCCTCACAATAGAAGAAAATTCAAATGACTGACTGTGTTTTTGAGTGCCTCTTGTATCCGTTTTAGTACAAATTTCCGTTGCTTACAGTGTTTTATTTTTGCCATGATGCTGTTGTATTTGTAGTTGTACATTACTTAGTGACTTGAATGCTATCATTTTCTAAAATGCAGAGGTAAGGATGTATATTTTGGTTTTGTACAGTTTTCAGAATAAATTAAAAGGGAGGTAGTGTCAACCCGAGAATGATTTTCTTAGCTTCATCCCATCCTGTAATAAGGTTTGAGAAGGTAGGAGAAAACCCTCTGTCCCATTAATTTTAATATTTACTTATCTTAGAGCAATAAAACACTATGAAAATGAAATAATGGATATATTTTTTCTAAAATATAAGCTCTTATCTACCATGTTTGCTTAATACTTAGTTCTTTCTCTTTTTTTTTGCCTTTTTCTACATCATTTGCTACTGTGGCAAGCTCTTGTGATGTCATACAGAGTGGTAACTCAAGCTCTCTGGCAGTACCAATGGACCATGAATGTCATGGAGTTGCAGAGGTATAAATGATAAGAGGTGGTCTTGTAAGACCAGAAATTTTTGGAATCACACCCTGAATCTGTCAATTAAATAAGATTGCAAGAGACTGATTGTGGAATAATGATTTCACTCCATATCAAGTACAAACCATTTAAAAAGTTGTCATATCACAATTGCCTTTAAGCGAAGAAGTTCATGAAAATGTGGGAAAGTTAATTTGATTTTGACAGAGTTCCCTTCCTCCACCCAACGTAGTGTTAGGTGTCTTGCAAACATCACTGAAGAAGCTTCATACTGGGTAGTGAGTTACAACCTTATAACCAGAAAACACTGTGATAAACACATCTACTTGATGTACAAATTTGAGATAGAGAAACATTATTTTATAAAAACCTTTAACTAGCCATCAGAAGAGGCACTGTATGTTAAAACATAGGAAGTGGATGAAAGGCAGTTTTTGTGCCAACAATTCTTCACCCTGTTTGTTTAATTCATAAACATAACATTTATGGGAATTATGCAGGTAGAATGGACCCTTAAGTGCTCACCCCTCAGAACAACTAATTCTTCCCTTCTCTCTCTCTCTCAGATGTGTATGAACAGCTTTAAAGTGATATTTTACATTACTGAAAAATTATGTGAGTGTTTGTTGCTGTTGTGTAGGAAGGAAATAAATCATGGGCTTTTGTGGGATTTTAAATTCATCCCAGGAGTGAAGAGCTAATATCAAGGCCTTCACAACTGGGATTAATTTCATGTATCTCTCAGGAGTCCATTGGGTATTATCTTTATACATTATAAAAACGTGTTTTGATATGCTTTAAATTAGTATTTTTTTTCTTGTCTGTGGAGCAGAGGAAGAGAGATAGCGTATGTGAGATGGTGTGTGTGTGTGCATGTGTGTTGGATGACATGACTGACGTGGGTGGAGAGCTGCTGAATCCAGGGCAATTAAGTGGATTGCTGTACAGTGTTGTTCCTGAGCATTACAAAGAGTAAAAGTGCAGTCTACACGTGCAGACGTGATACTGAAGAGGAAATTCACCCCACTCCAAGCACATTCTTACTCTCATTTTATTCCCCTCGAAAGAACTTTCTTCTGCCACTGGAAGCCTATGGCTGAATGCCAGCCTTTGCACATCTTCACCATTCAGCAGCAGTTTCTGTGGACATCCTCTAGCAGATGCTGTCAATTCTTCACCTTTCTTTCATTCTACTGCCTCTGCCTTCATGGATCACTGCGTGTTTGCGCTGCGTGTCGAAGAGAAGGGCAGAGTGGCAGAAGGAGGGCTCAGAGAGGTTCAGCTTCCCAGCTCCACAACATGGGTGATCTTCAGTCACCCAGCCCTGTGATCCTCACACGTTGCTGTGACCCTTTGCCCTTGTAGGCAGCAGCAGAAGCTGACTAGAAGCAAACCTGGCTTTTTCCTTTCTCTTTCTTTTTATTTTATTTTGAAGTAATTTCTTTTAAAAAAAGAAAAAAAAGAAGAAGACAGGATTAAGTCAGAATTGGTAATAGGGATGCATTAGGCTTGGAAATTTGTACAGTAGTTCAAAGAAACCTCAGCTACATTTGTGTGTGTGCTTATGTACACGTGTGCAATGGCATGTGAGCATCAGCAGTGGAGAAACAGTTGCTAAAATGGTTGATCAGGCAAATAGCTTAAATATTTACTGAGGTTGTCGTGTCTCCTTCTGCCTGGTCATAAGTTTTAATCTGCCTATGCTGGTTGTCTCATTAATTTAAGAGGATAGAATTTAGTGCAGTACTTTGTGGTTGCCCTGATTGCAGAATATCTCTTAGGCCAGAAGGAGAAAAAAGGTAAATAATATCTTTATAAGTGTGTATTCCTGTAATCTTTTAAATAATGCATGTATGTAAGGAAACCTGAAAAGTGCACTCTCTGAAAATCTTACTTTAAGGTCAGAAGGAATCTTAATGTTCATCCTGTTTGGACTAATTTTATCACTGTAGGGGATGGCAATTTTGCAAAATATATGCTTCACTGTATACGTCATTGTGATTTTTTCAGTTCTTCAATGACTTAAGTATTGCAGGCTTTTTCTTGAATAGTATTCTATTGGCAGAAGATTTAGTTTAGTTTTAGGTATGATCCATTACATTGGTCTCCCTCTCACTGTGTCCCTCTTGGTATTCCCCTGTCTTCCTTTGTCTTATTAGATGGAGGGTCAGTTAACAGCAGAGATACCAACATATTTAAATACTTACGGTCTGTGCTAGATTTAAATGTTAAATATGCAGCACAAAGTGTTCGTTCTCAAGGTTCCTTCTTAAGTTCTGCAATAGACTTTTAAATGCTACAAATCTGTGGAGCGGATAGCCCTCCCATCTGTCCATTGTGCCTTGTCCTACTTTGTATCGAAATTATGTCAATGGGAAGCCTGAAGAATTTTATGTGTAATCTTAAGGAAAAACAAACATCCATTTATTTGCTAAGACTAGTCCAAACGCTTCTACTGTTGCAAATATACCATATATTGCAACAGTTTCCTCTTGTATTTGTGTAATTAAAATGCTCACTCAAAAGAGCACCTGCATCACTTAGCAGTAATGTGCATAAATGTGTTTTAGTGCACCTCTCAGTTATTTAGCTGTGTGTCTGTGTTTGCATGTGTCGAGTTTTTCCTCTTTGTGCAGGACTTCTTATACTTTCGTTGGACAGGATGAAGAGTGCCACAAAATAAGCAGCTTATGTTTTGTTTTCCTTGTTTAGTATGTGGCCCTGTGCCATACTTATTCCTTGCAACAGAAGCCTGGCACTTAAGTCAGATTAACTCATTTCTTCATGGGTTTTTCTGCTGCACTCATGATAGTTGTTGACTGATTTGCAAATATTCTCTATTGTATGAAGTGAGGTGCCATTATAATTCGCATTTTACCCATGGGGAACTGAGTCACCTTTATTAAAGGCATGCTGCTCAGAGTAAGGGGCTGGGTTTTTTGAAATGTATCCTTCATTAGCACTTTGTATGTTCATGACATCTCAGACCTTCCATTTATGCTTTATGGTAAAGCAGTTTCCTTCTTTCCTGTCTTCTGTCCTCCCTGTATGCCAGCAGCAGGAACTGTCAGACAAATTGGAGATTTTTTTTTGCCCAGGTTCATTTATCTGTCTAGCATCACCATGGTCCTTGTAAGCAAGAGTGGTAAAGAAGGTCTTGTCCAGATTTGTGACATGTTTACAGAGAAATCCATAGCAGTTTAGCTACCAAATGCTAACAAATCTTTATTGAGTGCACAGTGGGGTTTTTGTGTGTATTAATTTAGTCAGACAAGCACTATTTTTCTTAAGAGCAGTAAAAGGCTGATAGCAGACTGATTGTACAGCCAAATTTTAAGTCCTTTCTGTGAGGATGCAATTTCCACAACTTCTCTGTTAAATATCTTCAGATCCGTTTTTCTTTTATCCTGAAAAAGATGACATGTTTTTCCAGACTTCTTAGAGACACTTGAGCTGACTTCAAGTGAACTTTTCAAAAAACCCAGTGTAGACAACTCCTGAGACATATCTAGTAAGAAAAATTCCAGCCCAAATAGTTAAAATCTGGCAAAGTAATATAGAGCTGGAAAAAAAGATGTTATAGTCAGAGGTATTTGTGAGTCCTAGTTAAAGATGTCATTGTCTGCGTATCTTACAGAATCATTGGTTGTTACTAGCAATTATTTTTATTTCAATGCAAATCCCTTTCTTCAAGTTTGCATTATCAGAAATTATTGTGCTAAGGGTTAGGGAGATTTTTTTAACCTTTCTTTTTTGGTACCTGTACTGAGAGACTGATTTAGCTACATAATCACAAATGAAATTAATTTACTAAGCTTAACTCAGCTTGCTCACTTCAATTACCAGAGACACCAGAATGATTGTTACACTTATGAGTCCTGTCCTGCTAATCGAATATTAGAATAGATTCATTTTCCCCTGTTAGTCAAGTGAAGTTTTCGTGTGGTTAAATCTGGTAGTGACCTCCCCAACTGAGAAATTTTCTGTATCCTTTACTTGCTAACTAGTCAGAATTATACTTGGAAGCATTTAGCTTTATATATGAAATCAAACACAATTCTTACAGTGCAAAAGAGTAAAAGAAACCCTCAATGTCACAAAACCACAATTTCCTGTTGAGGCCATAAAACAGAAGAGCTGTCTGTGATTGCTTTCTCAGTGGCAGCATCGAAGGGATATGGCTATGCCAAATGGATTGATGTTTATGGATATACTGGTCACAAACTCATATTTATGCAAGAGGTAGTTGGACAAAGCTGCTTTTAAATCCTGATGGCTATTGTTACAACTGTGAGCTGGAGGTTTGAGTACTGATAGTGTCTGCCTTAACCTCAGTGCTTATTTCATCACTGCAAGGACCTTCTGGGGCTTTTATGGGTGGATGAGTAGTTTTTCCAGCAGACTGTGTGTGTTTTAAAGTATCAGGCTATGCATGGTCTTGTAGCTTCAGTGACTAGGAAAGTGGTCACAAAGCAGCATTAATAAAATACTTCAGAGAATAATTAATCATCAGTTACTATTTCTTTAGAGTTCAATTTTTTGTGCAGGAGGAAGGGGAGAGGATAATGCAACTCTAACTTTGCTAACAAAAGGTATAAGCGCATGAGATACTGAAATGGTGTGCTGGACTCTTAGGATGGTCTCAGTGTCTGAAGAGTGTATTGGACCTCCTGCAGCTTCCGAACACATCTTCAGGTGCTCATGGGCTTTTCAGGCTTAGGGTTTTGTCTTTCAGCTGAACCTGACTGGACTTACCACTTCCTTGATTGAAAGCAAATTCTAATACTGTTTTGTGTGATGTACTTGTTATTTTTTTCTCCATTCTTTTCTTACATGCTTACTGGAGCAGGCTGAACCTTTCTAGGGTCTGTTGGTAAGGCTGACATCCTCAGCTGCAAATGGGGAGTCGGACCAGGCAGTGTATGTTTCAGATGTGTGCACTGATGATGAAACCCAATGCAGCATTTTATGAGCTTTGCTCAGCTGTCTTTCTGGGCTCCCCCCAGGCAGGCCTCGCTTGTGTGAGGAGCAGCATGTAGTGGAAGCCCTGCTTGCCCCTAGAACCCAGAGCAATCTAGTCATGTCAGGGTGGCACGGGGCCAAGCTAGTGATAGGCAAGGTTTTTATTAGCCTTGGGCAGGTCCTTCCAGCAGAGATACACTGCTTCTGGAAGTGGAGCTAACAGCACTGCTCAGTGTGACCCTGCCAGCTTGGGCCAGGGCTGGATTGAAGGCCACCTCTGTCCTCCTGTCGTGGGTACTGGAGAAGCACTGTCAGCATCTGCACATGGCAATGTCCTTGACTAGCCTGTCTTCTGGAAGTATTGCTGTCTCCAGGCATGACCAGTCTTCCCGTGCACCATGCAATAGAAAGACACACTGCTGTGGCTAAGAGACTTGGGGTTTGTTCTGAGGGCTGCCTCAGCGACGGCTCTCAAACAACACATGCAACGACAGAGGTGTCTGTGATGAGGCCTCCTGTGGCAAAAGTGATGGAACGTAGCATTTGGCAGTTTGCTTCTTGGGTAAATCACAGCTCTGTGCCTCAGCTTCCTCATTTGTAAAATGGGGTTAATGATACTGTCCTCCTTGTTAAAAAGCTCTTGGTATATGCTGATGAAAATACACACAAAGTGTTATTAAGCTAGGTATGATACATAGAAACTAGGTTTTATTATTGCTCCTACTTTCCCAAACGTGTGTTTGCATTGGAATTTTCATCTTGTTCTTCATACAGGTAAGTACAGAAATATATTTATCCAATAAGAACAGTAAGGGAAGAAAGAGCTGTACTTCTGACACGCTAAAAAGTGACTAAATCAAGATTTAGCTCCTTGGGAATTTTGCACCTGAATTATAAGCACCTTAATATGGGGTTCCTAACATAAATTCTTGAAGATCGTTGAGTACAAAAGAACATTCTGAGCGTTTCTGTCTCTGACATGCAATCTAGGAGAGTAAGTAATAGTAAGTGTGTTGGGCAACACAGTGTATTCAGAGAGACTTGGGATAACCTCAAGACTCACATGAGGCTGATGGATGAGGTAAGACCATTCTCAGAAGTCCAAACTGAGCATCGTAGTCAAGTTTGCAGACTTGCAGGGTCTTCCCCAGCAGCTTCTTTGTTCCATAGCGACCTCCTCCCCAAACTCTGCAAGCCACTAGCTGGGCATAAGTGCAATCAATATCAGGAAGTGTTTGCCAAAAAGCATCGTAAAGAATGTCCTCTTTGATCTCAGTCTGAGGACTGAAATGAAGGACCAGCTTCCTCATATGAAATCTTCTCAGACTGGGTTGTCAAGGGAGAGAGGCTCTAGACCAAGCAGTTCTCTGCCACATGACTCTATATAACCTGACAGACAACACTGCTACATTTTCAGTCTTCCAATAGTATTTTACGGAAAGTTTCAAGTATCCTAAAGGTTTGAAATGCCCACATTACTATTACAGTGCTGTGCAGAGCACTGTAAATGGGTGTACTCCCTTTTATATTCTATGTGTGTTGAAAGTAATGTTCAGGGAGGTGAGGTCACTTGAATTTCCTTTTCCTCATACCCAGAGTAGTCTTTTTTTCTGCATCTTGCTGAGAGCTACTGTCAGTTTTACCTGTCCAGTGCCATTTCAAAAAAACTCCAAAACCTAGCCAGCACACTCAAATTAATAAAACTTTACAGTTTGCTACTCTTAAACCTGCTAGAAGAGCTCTTTCGTGGTTGACTGAGTGGCTCAGGAGGTTATGAAGGGGAGATACTTTTTCTTCTCTTAGTCACCTGTTTGAGACTTTTCCAAGCTAAAAAATAATATTCATTATGCAATCGCATATGTTCATATCTCTGTTAAATGAGTTGTGCTGTCTTCGAGTCTTAAGGGACAAGAGCATATCAAACAGTCGTTTTCAAAGTGACCTTTATCTCCTTTTCCTCAGTGACCTACCACCCTATGACTGCTTGCATTTCTCAGTTCAAACACCTTTTTTCATAGAAAATAAGGCTCACAAGTTTGCATTTCCCAGCCTTATTGATGAGGTGGTATGTTTTGATTGTTGAAACTGTCTATTCTCGAGGTAGCTTAACTGCTCTATACCCAAGTTCCTTCAGAACTCTTAGTTATATACCATGTGCACAAAGCACATTCCTTTTCTTTTTCTGTTTTTCTGTGCCTAATTTTTTCCCCCTTACTAAAACATCATTTTTGATGTCTTGAAGAAATAGGTCAGGACTGAAGTCAAAGAACAATAGGGCTGGAAGACCCAAAAGAAAGCATCTCATCCAGGTCCTTCCATGGGACTGGAACATGCATATGTAGACAGTCCCTGATTTTTTTTTTTCTGTAACTTGCCTTTGGAAAATTCCAGGGATGGGGTCCCAGAACTGGCTAAGGAAGCAAGCTTCTGTGCTTAGTTATTCTGAAATTCAGACCATATCTGACATGAGATTCCTTTGCTGGAAAAAAAAAAAATTGCTTCATTTTTCTCCACTCAGAAAATTCATCTTTTTGTCTGAGGCAACCATGTATGTATTTGCACTGCCACATCTCCACTCGTGGTCTTCCATTTTCAACTTACATGAATTAGATTCTTTCAGCTTTTCTTCACTTCACCTCCTTGATACACCTCTTCTCAGTGTTGTTGATTTCTTCAATTAGATACCCAATCCACTTTGTGATGAATGCTGATGGGAACAAATCTTTTAGAGTCTTACAGCATTACTCTCTTTAATTAGTCTTGTGACAATGTGATAGTTCATGGATCCCAGTCATTTTCCTACAGATCTTTTCTTCGTCCTTTAACGTAAAATTTGTGCTCCTGCATTTTGCTTCTACTTGGGATAAACATTTGGCCAAAACAACTCCAACTCCTGTGTTGTTTAACCATGATACTTTATCTCACATTCCCCTTCCTCTTTTGCTGTAAAATATGTGTATGTTCTGTGACAATGTTAGCATAGATTATATATTGTAATAGCCCTGTAGGTGATAACATTTAGCACCGTATGAAACTACCACTGTAGTGTTTTGTGTTTAAAAGGTGAGAAACAGTGGGGTTCAATAGTTATATGTATTTTGAGAAGCTTATTTCAGAAGAGCTTATGCAACTACATTTTTTTTAATATGATAACAGGAACTTCAGCCTGTTTTAATGAAGAAAGAGCAGAGCTTATCTCTCAGTTTTGGACAGTTTGGCACTTCTTGGGGCCACCATGAGTTGTAAGGAAGTGCATCTCATAATTCCTCCATCATTGTCTCATTTGACAAAGAAAATGCATGGTGAGCAGTAAGAAGTACAGTGCACAGGTGTGCACTGGTTATTTTTAGGGACAGAGAAGCAGAATAATTGTAATGGAACTAACCTTGCCCACTTAAAAATCACCAAAGGCAGGAGCTGAACAGAAAATAGAATTTAAGTAGTAGGTATACAGTTAATACATTTATGTTTGTGTTCCGGATGCATGTAATTTTGTATACAAGTAAGCAAAAATATTAAAGCCCGTTTTCTCTTTTTCCTTTTTGTATGCACATACAAAACATTAAATTTAAAGAGCTGTACGCCATTAGCTTCTAAGATTCACAATTGTTCCTAGAACACTGAAAGTAGCTCTTGCAATGATAATTGTAAAATGTTAAAGTAATAGCAAACAGGTTCACATTTAGTATAATGATTAGATAACTGGGGAAAAAGCAGCTATTATGTGTTCCTGGACCACAGTAGAGGTAGAAAGCAAGAAAAGTATGTGGTGTGACTGCATATTATTAAAAATGCAGCACTTTATATTTACTTTGCACTTAAAAATTTGAATGATCTGACTAACAGAAACAGACAATCTAATATAAATGGTTTGGAATACATTAAAAATGTATACAAGACAAATCGCTATTTTATAATCATTCGGCAATGTAGTAAATTTGCACTGCAGGTTTGATTCATAACAAATTTGCATAACATTTATGTGGAGTTTTCATTGTGCTAATACAGTTCTTTTAGCCACTTTTTAATGTGTGCTACCATTCTATTATATACCTTTGGGGGTACTTGAAAAACAGGGAGAGTGGGGGATGGGAGTTAGCGGGAAGAATATGACAGAGTTGTAAGATGAAGGTTTGTAATCACAGAGCTGAAAAGCTAGGGAAAAATGGATTGAAAAGTGTATATAACTTAAAATTGGGAGAGTGGAGGAGAAAAGCATGTATTCTGGGCTCCCATGTGGATTTTATTATATAGTATTCACTTCATCATTCAGGAGGGCGTGAGAAGAAAGATGGGTATCAAGAGTGCATGGATCGAACGGGCTTCCATGAACAGCTATGTTAAATGAAGGTGCTTGTTAATATACCTTGATTTGCATATGTTTTATATCCTTTCCCAAATATTCCAGGGGCAAATGAATGTTTACATTGTATATTTTGCCTTTTACTATTGTAGCTCTTAATTCTCTTAATTCCTTTCCATTCAAAAGACCAATTTGGAAAAAGCAGTGCAAATTTGCTTTGAGGCAGAAATGGGAAATACAGAGGCATGAGGAGAGAATTGGCTTTAAAACGTAGGTGGAATGGATCCATTTGAGAGAGGTCTGGTTTGACATTTCTATCACACCACCATCTTCTTGCTGATGGGCAAAAAATTGAATAGGAAATCATCTAAATCCCAGCTGTGAAATCTGTCTGTGGGAAAAAAATATATTTACCAGTGTGCTTACATCTGCTTTCCAATAACTTCTAGAATTTCTCTTATCACCCACCTCACCTCCCCAGCCTTTGTCTCTTTTCTGTATTCATATTTTCTTACTTTGTAGAATCTACACAAATCAGACAAGGAATAAATGCATTGTCCTGTACACAGAACATCATAAACACAGATTTCATGCTGCTTTATTATCAACACCATTACTGAAAATCAGTTTTATATCTTCAGATAGCCTGTATAAATATTTATTACTTGCAATATTTTCATCTTGAATTTTGATAACCTAATGCAAAGTTTAAATGTTATGAAGTAAGCCAGCTGGCTGGCCAGTGCATGACTGAATATATTTATGTACTGGTTTTGAGGAGGAGGATGTTAACAGAGGTCCCCATCTGTGTACCTCGTACATAGCAATAGGTGAACAGTATGTATTTGTTCCTTTGTTTAACAAAAATTATAAAATCTTTTGGAGGACAATAACAGAATTTCTATGCTTGGTCACAAGGTACAAGTGTAATAATTTTTTCTAGGTATTCTGCAATGCCTAAATTGTCTCTTCCAAGCAGCTCCATTTCCTGTAGTTTATTCTCTTGGTTTGCTCAGATGTCCTGGTGGTTTTGCTGGAAATGAGTTCTGATGGCTAGTCCTTCTTCCAGAGTCACAAAGTTATGTTTGAGTTAGTTAAATGCAAGGTTTTTCAGCATCCTAAATGAAGAGGAATAGCTTTTGATTTAGCTTGTTCTTCAGTGGTTTTGCTTTGTCTCTTCTGCATCTGGGAAGGAGGAAACATGTTCCTCAAAACCATGAGGCCAACACTCATGAAGTGCAGCTTCTGAACATTAAAAGAGATAAAAATAAAAATGAGAAGCACATGGAGGCATTTGGGCACTCCTTGTCTCTCCTTGCTGAACAGGAAGGTTGCGCTCATCTTCTTAATTCAAAGCTCGGTGAGAAATGTGGGTTTGCATTAGATTCTGCAGGTTGCTTTTTGAGATGACAGATGTAAATGTAGTGCAGTGATGATGACGTGAATGTGAAAAGTGACAGTGTAGAGAAGTAAATGTATTTATTCATTTGCGCAGAGAGAACACCTCTGGTGAGCTTCATGATAGTGAAGTAGCCTTGAACTTCATGTGTTACAAAACAACATACAGACAGCAAAATGGTGTATTCTGAGCAGATACACAGAGTAACTTGCTCAGTCAGATTCAAGTAATTGTAAAGAAGACCAGTAAATTTCATGTCTGAGAGAAATAGAAAAGCCCTTCCTAACAAGTACTGCAGCCTGTTCTGGCTTTTATATTGGCATGCTGGTGATTCCTGTTCCAGCTGGGTGGTCTGCTGCCTGTGCTTCAGTTGAGAGTGACCAGGGCGCCTTGTCCCTGCTTTTGGCAGTCTTTAACTGAGGAAGTAGATGTCCCAAAGAGAGTGAAGGATGGGAGGTAAAAATATAAGGAATGCCATTTCAGGTGAGATTGAGCTCTCCTAACTGTGGAACCACACCTATGCTTAAAGAGCAGAGATGTAAGGCCCTGTGAAGAGCCTCCATCTGTTATCATTGGCTAGAGTGGGAGCTGTGTCAGCCTGCTGAGATTTATCATGGAACTCTCTTATGGGTATTGCCACTGGCATTAAATTTCATCCAACAAATGAAGCTGTTCTGGGGACCTTCTGTGGAAGTGTTTCACAGGTGCACTTTATTCTCTTTTCCCAGTATTTTAGCTAAGGGAGGAAGTGATTTCCTTGGCTTCACCTCACCTAGAGGATCACAGTTTAGTAACGAAAATGATTTTGTAGCCGAATCAAGAAAACTAAATGACCAGTTCACAAGTAACATCAGGAAATTGTACTTTAATTTTAAAATACCCCTTTAATATGTCCTTCTCATTTTTTGGTTCTTCATATGGTGGGCTGCCTTTCTGAACCATGATTGCTGACTTTTCTACACAAGAAGCAAAATCAGAAGCAGTGTGCGCCCATTCCTCTCTGGACATGTAAAACAATCCTAATAGCTCCCTTCATCCAACTCATAAAAATATAGTTTTTTCTAAAAGAATTTTATTAGTATGACTCATTAGAGAAGATTTTGTTGTCCATTAAAACTGCTCACACTCAAAGTTGCTGTATAATCATAAATAAAATGCTTAATGATGGTGAGGTTGAGATAAATTAGTAGGTTTGGTTGATATCAAAGCTGTAAATGTATTTTCTTTACTGCTAAATGGCTGTAATAATCAATTTACTTTTTGTATTAACATTAATAACCTTTGCAAAACTCTTCCTAAGAGAATGGTGCAGGAGATTTGGTGGTCCATTCTGTACAGCATGCTGAATGGTTAAGAACAAGATGAGCAAAACTGATGCTGCTTGTGATAACTTATCTGACTCCTAACCTGTAACAATTGGCTCAAGAAAATGTTTGTGCAACTCAGAGGTAGCAGTAGCACCTTTTAATGACATTTTAATCATGTCCTTTATCCTGAATTCTTGCAACTCTCATTTTAAAATAGATTTTCTTGCAGTTCCTCTTGTAATATCAGTGTTTCCACTTTGAACATTGAACCCTGATTTGGGCTGGGGCTCTTTTGCAGTTGCAAGCTGTATGCTTTTTTCATTCAGAGGAAAAAGTGGAGCGAAGAGTAAAAGACATACAATTTAATGATTTTTTCAATAAATACAGGAAACTGTGTGCAATGAATGCCTAATTTTTATGAACTGGAACCTTAAATCATAAATAAAATGTTAATTTGTAGACATGTGTAGTTGTGAAGCAGATGGAAAAATAGAAATGTGCCAGAAAAGTAGGTATTTGCAGAAGCTAATGAAGTTAATTGGTCTCATTTGGCTACACTATTTTCCCAAACCCCCCAAAGACTGGGCTTTTTAATTCTTTAATTAAAAATGAGTAAGGTATGCTAATATTATAACCTTTACTTTTTTCCAGCTTTCTATATACATACATCTTATTAATAGAACCACCCTTAGCAGTTCAATATTAGCAAGCACATTAGTAATCTGGAAGTTCTAAGGAGGGTGCCAATATTTTGAAACAATAATTAAAAAATTAGCAATCCATGAGTTACTATATGCTTTAAAACCCTAATTATTATTTCCTTTTCCTGTTTCTGCATGATTACAAAGAAAGGATCTGTTTTTCTCCAATTTAGAGAATGTAAATTAAAGTACACAGAACAGTTTTGGCTGTGGAAGATTTTAATTTTAAATAGAAATATTTAAACCAGTTTTGATTAGCAGGGTTACAGGCTAAGTCTGCAGCAAAATACTGGGAACAGGCAATATCAGTGAATTGATACATAACTACGTGAGTTCCCCTAAACTGTTCTTTTCTTCTGTGATGGGAGGGAAATACTGCGAAATATATGTTCTCCTTGCTAATGGGAATTGGAGAAAAGCAGCTCAGTCCCTGTCCTGTACGATGGGGTGTGGGGGTACCGTGAGCATCCACCACTGCAGCCCGGGCACCGTTGGCTGAGGATCGCCTGGCCCTCTGTTCCATATGAAGTCTTCTGTATTTGGATGATTGAGTTTGAGCAACTACTTAGGGTTTCAAAGGATTTGGATAATGTTACACTGTAGGGTTGGAAATCTCTTTGAATACTAGGTTGCAAAGGGACAAAGATGTAGTTTCAATGCATTTATTAGGCCCCGGCTGTAGAAGCGAGGAACAATAAACCATCTTTTTTAAGTTAAGAGATCTTGGAACAGGCCGCTCCAATAAATCCTGGGTTTAAGAAGTGAGGTACATACTGCAGTGCTGAAGTTGTTTATTCATCTGGAGTGTATTAGGGTCTTGATTAATAAGAAGACATCTGCAATTTTACACAAGAAACAGAGCAGGCAGTTTGGCAGTTGTAAATGGAAATGGGGAGAGAAGAGCCAAACCTATACAAAGTCGTCTATTCCTCACTGCCACTGATGTTCATAATAATAATTACTACATTGGTTAAATACATATATTGATAAAATGTTTCAATCTGAAGAGCTCAGCAACCATTTTTACAAGACATACACATCTTTAAGAACTAGTAGCTTTTCAGACAGCTCTGTAAAATGGAAAGTCATCTTTGTATACCTAATCTGATCTCACAGGTCTCACACTGACATCTGAAAAAAGGAACATATTTGAAGTCGAATTTACACTGATACAAGACTGATGTAGAGTAATTCTTGATGTTACCTTACATCTCTCCAAAATGTGAGAGCAAAATCGTCAATAGAAAAGTAGCAAGCCTGTCAGAGACACGTCTTTCATGGAACAATCTTGCATCTTAAATTTAAGAATGCTTTAAAAAACATCCAACAAGTAAATAGGGCAAAAACTATGTAAAACTCTGAAAAAGAAACTGTTGCCCAACATATCCTATGAGTGTGATGACTAACAGCCTCAGTGAAAGCCAGTAAGGTTTTGAGCAGTTTTTGGGTTTGTTTTTGTTTTTTTTATAATGGCGTGCTTAACTATGCAAGCCTATAATTTGCTAGAGAAGATAGAACTGTTGTCAGCAGAGTTTCAGACAAATTGGTTCCCAGTTAGAAATTGATTGGGAGGGCCAACAAACAAAGCATTAGTATTAATTTCAGGAAGTCACATGCATTGTTAATAATCCATAAAAGGGCAAACTCTGAACAATTGAACACCTCACTCCAAAAAAAATGTTGATAATATGATTCAGATGGTAGATCAGCACTATTTGCAGCAGAAAATGACAAGTTAGTTCTTGCCAAAGAACTCTTGATTAGGAGTACAGGAAATTTTCAATATTTAGTGTTGAAAACTTGACCAAAACAATTTGATCCTCTTGGCACTGCGAGCTTAGTCAAAGTGTAGGGCAATGGTGAAAAGATGAGAGGAACTAGAGACACATCTGAAAGTTTTCCAGAATTGGCTATAAAGCAGGACTTCACTAAGTTCATAAAGTGGAGAGTACACAGGAATCATTCTGATCCTTTTGCAAGCCATCTATCTGCCTTTCACGACTCCATAAATGTTTGTAGCAACTCTTAATAAGGAAATGTAGGATTAGCAAAACAATGCATGCTGGTTAGCCTTCAAGGCAGTTACATCTGGAAGTGGGGAGCCATGCCATATGATCAAGCAGCTCTTTACAGGCCACATGCAAGTACTTCTGGTGCCTGTGACAGGGCCATTAAGTGCAGTTTAAAGAGTTACTCTACCTACACCTGAACACGCTGAGACTTGACGTCCTACTATGTAATGAACCACTGTGCATCTCATTTTAGGTGAACCTGAATGGGAGAGGCAAAGTTTGGCCATCAGTGTCATCAAGAATGTTGTTTTCACATTTATATTTCCTTTATCATCCTGCTGGGCCAGGTGAGAGTCGTGCTGCAGTTGCACCCTGCGAGGTACCTCCAGCCAGTCAGCCGGCTAACAGGGACAGAGCCAGGAGCAGTGTGCTCCCTGGGAGGAGCGCTCACGTTTGGAATACAAGCTGTGGCTCGGTTAACCTTGCAGGCTTTTCTGGAAGAGTGACTTCGGAAATTCGAGTTTGTTTATTTTTTATCTGGAATTAGTTAGAGATGTAATTTACATCTTAGGGTCTTTGTGGAAGAAGGAAAAGCTTTCTTTTTGGATATACCTTTATTTATTTTTATGTGTATATAGAATTACACATACACATTATTTTTCATATACATGCTAGCTTTCCAAATAGTCACTTCAGAATTCATTTTGTATATCCAAGTTAGAGTTTAAGTATTTGTACTTGGTTAAAAAAATGGTTTGGAGCTAATTGTTTTAAAGTAAAATCACAGTGTGATTTTGCTGGAAATACTAGTCTGTGGGAAGTTTAAAAAATCCTACAATACAAAGACTTTTTTAAATGTAACTTACTGAAGAGCAAAAACTGTCATGGTAGCATATAAATGGGGCAGATGGAAATATCCCCTCGAGGCTATGGGACTTGAGTTAATAAACCTTGAAAAGTTACCATAATTTTCGCTTTGTATTTTCCTCATGAACCCAAGTAATATAGCTCGTTCGTTTTGAATATTACCACTAGACTCCCAGGCAATAAGTCTGATTTTCTTAAACCCTACTTCTAACCAGATCCAGACCAAAGCTAAAATGCTTGTCCCATTAAAAGTTAATAGCAAAAATTCGATTGGCTTCAGCAGGACCAGGATTTACTTCTGAGACTTTGGATTTTAGTATATTTTTTAATGTAAGTTAAATTAAACAGCCTGGTGTTCAAAAGGTTGGCCAGTTCTTTTTCTGCTAATCCTCCTCTGTATCTATTGGATGTGTCTGCTAATATTTCCTTGATATAAATGTCTTGCTAGAAGTTTCCTCGGTGTGTTCAGTACATCACCAGTGCATCATGCCTGCAACACACAGAATATTAGCTTTTTTGTAATTAAATGCATGGGGTAAGGAATGAATGTCGTTGAGCTTATGAAAATGATCACTTAGGGTTTAAATCTTCACATAATGTGAGTAGGAGCTCATGATAAAGCTAAATCGGGGTCACATATTCTCTTTACCTCACATAAGAGAATCTGAGGCGATACAAACTGCCTCTTCAGAGGAATGCAGTTTTTACTCTGTGAAGGAAGTCAGCAAACTAGAATATTTCAGAGGCAGTAATTTGTGTCAAATAGCAACAGAGATCTAGAAGTTTTCTGTGGAAATAAAATGGTCCAATGTGGGAATGATAACCTCAGCTAAAGTAGCAGACTTTAGAGCCAAGGAACAAAAGCCAAGTAGTTACGTAGAAAATTCGGGGAGAATGCAGCCTTTCTTCAGCCATCCCACCCTCTAAGCAGCAGAGAGAATGTTGTACCAGTGCATTCTAAAATCCCAGCTCATGGCTGAATAAAACGAAGAAAACAGATCCTGCCGTAATAAAAACACATGTAAAATTCCTGGAAATGTTTCCTGTTACAGGCTGCCTGGTTCGTATAGGCTGCCTGCACATTGGTACAAAGTCAGCAACTGACTGATGTTGTTCATATTTCTTTTTGCCAGGAAGATGAAGATCAGACCGGAAGGTTATCGGTCTCCTTTGCAGTCATGTTAGGATCAGAAGGAATAAAAAAACTAATGGTCTTGATTGCATTTCAGATTGTTTTGATTGGGATTATGCCCATGAGATAAAAAGCCACAAAACAGGCTTTTTTTTTCTGCCACAGTAAAAGCCAGAGAAGAGCTTTTGCTTTGGAGTTGATACAGAGTAGTCCAAAAAATGTCCTGCAAGCCAGATCCAGTCCACAGCATGATTCTGCCCAGATTACCAATTTTTTGAAGTGACCCTGTGTTGGGACTGTAGCTCGGCAGGAACAGCTGTTACTGGCTCCTCCGGATGGTCAGGATGCTCTTAGTGTACCCTTCACTCCCCAGCTCTCCACTCCTCAAGCTGCCACTGTGTCCATGTTATGGGTGAAGGCTCCTGTCCCATGACTGCAGACCCTGTCAGGTATCCAAGGAGCTGACCCAAAACTGGCATCTGGCCAAGAGCAATTAAATGGTTGGACCAAATGGGTAATACCTTATTCCAAGATGAGTATTTGCTTTTTTCCACAAAGCAGTCTTCCATTGCATCTCTCTCTTTTTTTTTCCCTGTCTTTATGTGGGTTGTGAGTTATCAGGGGAGTTAGAGGTTGCAGTTCCATTAGCTGGCTGGAGATATCACAATATGTGATATTTTCATTTGGTCTGCTCTGAGCTGTGCTTGCTTACAGGAGGTCTGCAGTATATTTGCAGGCACGTAACATACGCCTCCAGTAGACATGTTTCAAAGGAGTGAAACTGGTGATAGCACAATGTCTACAAGGCTGTGGAAAACGGGGGGAAACACTTAGACATATGCCTTGAGGCTGCTTTCTTAATGGGCTTGAAATAAAGAAGCAGGAAGTGTTCTGGTGTTCTGGGATGTGGAGAGACACATTTTCAGGTTAGTACAAGATACATGTTGGGAGTATTATTGACCGGCATTGTTCCTTCGCTAGCAAGAAGGGCCCTGGTTCTACGTCCTAGTGATGAATTTCCAGCTTATTTGAACAGTTTGCTTATTTATCTTGGACAAAGACCATACTGCAGTCATCTGGGCTAGACTACTGTAATGTGCTACTAATTGTTTCCCTTGAAATTGATCCGGAGCCTCTTTGGGGTGGAAAACGGATATATTAAAAAATACAGCTCTGTCCATGTAGCTGTTCAAATTTTAATCCCCTGGTTCTTGGGCAGCAGCCTTTCACTCCATGTCCCTGTCTGGCAGTTGCTCGCGGTTGGACATGGCTTTCTCTCCCTGGGCTGAGTCAGACACAGGCCGAAGGCAAGTCTTTCTTGTCCTCGGTTGTGGAACTCCCTGCCAGAGCCCCTTGCTGGCTGCCTTTAAGGCAAGCTGCAAGCCCTGTTTATTTCAGTTGGCCTATCCATGACTGTTTTATGGGCTCCCTACCTTTGTTTTTGCATCTGCTACCCTTTTGTTTTTCTCTTTCCTCTAACTAGTCAGGAATTGAATCTTTTGGGGCTGGCAGGTCCCTTTTGAATTCTGTGTGTATAGCATATTGTAACATGCTATTAGATTTTGCTTTCTACTTTTACTGTTTTGCATTTGGCTCTTTATGCTACTTGGCTTGCAATTGGTGCTTTAGAAAAGATCAAATAAATATATCATTGTGTCAAGCCTTATTTTGTATGAGGGTTAAATCCAGTATCCAAATATAGAAGAATGTTTTTATGGGGAAACTTAATACTGAGAGAATGAGAAAGAAAGTTCCAATTAGAAAGCAAGCTGATTCCATGCCATTTGCTATGCCATGTTTTCTTTAAGAGAAAACTTCCACTGTAATTAGCAAGAAAGTGCAGCCTACCGGCCAATGCATTACCTAACACAGAGCTTGCTATTCAGTCTTAGGAATAGTTTGTGCTTTTATATGCTCCTTTGGAGACTGACGATACTGTGAAGTCCACTATCAGCAAAACAGGAGTCTAAACACAAGCAGAGTCAGGAAATCTTGTACAATAGATGATAAATAGCGATTTGGTTCATTGGCCACTTCTGGAGGAAGCATGTAAATGTAATCGTGGAATACAATGGTCTGTGCTTCAAATTTAAGCACTAGAATTAAAGTGTCTATTTTCCATCCTGGACAAATGATTTAACTGTTGCATACATACTCCAGCCCGTGTACATGATGTTTTTATTTGTGTTATGCGGGCTGCCACGGGATCAGCAGAAGTTCAGGTCTTTGTTTTAGAAACTGCATAGGACTCAGCAAAAAGACGTGTTTTACCTCACATTGAGATAAGTCTGATAACATCAACCAGGGGAATGAAACAAACAACTAAGAGGAAGAGGAAATAGCAGCCAAGTGCCGTACAAAAACCAAGGGTCTTAGTTCAAATATTGTCATCTGAAAATGGTTTATGGGCACTAAAACAGAGGAGTGAACCCAGGGGTAAGGTCATGCCACTTTGCTGAGCACTGGGAATCCAGGAAGTTACATATCATCCATCTAAGGAAGTTCCACTTGTAAAATACTATCAAAGCCCAAGTCGTTTAGGGCAGCTTGGTCCTGCAAAACATTACAATTATTAATCACTTGACTAATCCACATTAATCAGTACAGCCTAGTAGCAAAATTATTAATCAGCTTGGTGAACTGAGCAATCTTGCCAAGAAATGAGCCTACTTGGAATTTTAAAATTTATGAAAGAGTGTTAAACAAGATGACTGGAAAAGATGCAAAATCTCCACAAAATCAACTTTATCTCTCGTCTCACTATTTTCATTTCATCCACCCCCTACAAGACCAAAAACTTTGATGCAGGCTCGTATTCGGAAAGTAAAGTATTCGTTCTGTGTATGTGGGAAAAGTGAGTCTCTCCTTCCCAAACATGAACACAGAGAGAAAAATAAAACTACAGATAAAAGTAGATGTGTGAGAGGGGAAAGGAGAGTAAGTATTTGTTTCCTAATTGTGAGGAGGATTTTGTTAGGCTTTTAAGAATAGAACATGTAAATGAGTACAGAAACAGCATACAACAGCCCATCCAGAAATTTGAATGTGATCAAAACATGTAAGATACATTGGGAGATGTGTAAGAGTCTTTTAGGCTTCAAGAAGCCTCAGGGGATTCAAGGGAATAATCTGGTGTGTATAGCACAGCCATCTCACTTGAAGCGAGGAAAAATAAGGCAAAGGGTAGTAAACAAAGTTTGACACGTATATTTCAGTACTGGAAGTAATAAATAATGGTTGTTGGTGGGAGCTGAGTGCTTCACTGACAAGAACAAGATGGCAATAACTAACTTGTCCCAGATGGAGAACAAAATCTATTTTCTGTAGATAGAAGGATGACTAATTGAAAATGTCTGAACATCAACAATTATAAAATGGAGAGAAGGGTCTTGGCTGTTAATGCTATTTCTACTGCTTCAAAATGTATATTGTCCTTACATTCCCTTCAAGGAGTGACACAGTCCTCTGCTGTCTTCAGACACTTGTGCCTTCTGTGGCACTTCAGGCTGCCAATGTTCTGAAAAGAAGGAAATAGAAGCAGTGGTTCTGCTGAGGAAGGGCCTCTGCTTTCTAGAGCAGGTTGATGACACAGGCTATTGAGTCCTTACAGAGAATTGTTTGTCTTCTGGTTTTAGATGGCTTTAATTCCTCCAAATTACTCCTTGAATAATAGGAAAAAGGGCAATTTGATTTTCAGTGACAGATTGGACATAACAGGTTGCAACTATTAGGTCTAATTTTACCATACTGAGAAATAAAATTGCCTAAACATAAACATCGATCACTGATGCAGTAAATTAATTTGTACAGAAAAAGTAGTTTAACTGCAGTGCACATTAAACATAGAAAATTTTCAAAATTACAGCTCTCTGAATTAATTTGAACACTTGTTTACTTGTTAAAAGCAAGGCGTAACTTTTTTGATTTTTTTTTTTCCTTCTCTTTGTGATTTTGAATTTTGAAAAACGCAGGCAATCGCTGATTGTTCTCTCTCTCCCCCAACCCCCCATTTCTGATCAGGTTAATAGACATACTAGAGACCTCTTTTAAATGTTGTTTCATTCTAGCAAGTAAGTTCAGCATTTCAATAGGTTTGAATTATGCTTTGTTAAGAACTGGTGATGTCATATAATTAAAAAATTTACGATTTGGTTCAGCAACGAGTTTACATTCAAGTTTGTCCCCAGGCTTATTTAAACTGTTGAAGTCTTCCAAACTGTTTCACAAAAAATATCATCTGTGTCTTCTTCCTTCTACTCCCAAAAAATCTGTACATACTACTTCCCCACATTTTAATATGGTATCTAGAGACTTAACATAGATGCTAGCCAACTTTTCTTCATTATGGCAGTTGCTATTTTTAATATGCTTATTGTTTTATAAAATGGAAAAGAACATGCCCTTCTTACTTGAAACTACGGCTATAACATTACCAATCATACGCAGTTGCAAGTGCATATGTAAGCTGGATAAAGGTTGCCTAAGTCACAGTGGAACAGGATCTGCCAGTGTGGCTTATTTTGATGGTATCTGGTGTCTACTGTTTTCAAGGACAGTAGTTCGATTCAAACACAATTCTGATAAGTGGCAGGTTTTCATGTCTTTAATGCCCTGACAAGGGCATCACTCTCAAGAGAGGGAGGTGAAACCATTTGGATGAGAATTTCTTCCCCTCTCCTTTGTGCTGACTCACCAAGATAATGGACAATTAATAGTGAACCTTCTCTGCAGGGAAAGTCTAGGGTTATCACTAATAAAAAGTGCTCATGAAGTGTTTGTACACAAAAGGGGGAGAAGAAACAAACATAAAAATGTAGAAAGCAGGACCAGCACAAGGCTCAATCTAGAATATGAATTTTTTTCACCTGAAATTATAGTGAATGATTTTTCAGTAGCAGCAGCTGCAGCTTTTTCAGACCTGGCTCATTTCTTGTGGACTGTGAAAAGAAAGTGCAAGAGGAATGTTGCCATTCATATTTTTTTTTTTGTGGTCAGAGAGAAAGCTGGCTTGTGTATTTGTTAGAGATACTAGTTAGTAGGGCTGACTGCTCTTACATCATGCTGTAAAATTTTACCTGGTAGGATATGAAGGAGCAGTCTAAATAAACTGCTGTTAACCTTATCTGCTGATCCAAGAGCACATTTGCAGGCTTCTCTTCAGGTTTACTTTCATCCTCATTGCTTACATTTAGACTATATGTGGGCTTACTTTCCTTTTCTGAAGAGTGCACACTTCCCCTTGCTCGGGGGGACTAGGCTCACAAATTGTGAGTCCATGCAGCCCTCAGTTTTTGCTTCACTGGGCAATCCTAGCAACTCTCAGATGCTCCCAGAGCAGCTCGCTGCCCCCGAGGTCACCTGGAGAAGGAGTTGCTGGAGGTCAGCAGAGCGCTGCTCACATTTACAAGTCAACAGGCAGACTGCCCTGGGGATTATTGCTGTGGCTGTACCTGTGCTCCGGATTTAGCAACCGGTGATGCGATTGTATGCCTCTGTTGTCCAAGTAAACACAGAAAAGATGTACAGTGTTTCCCAGAGTTAGACAAACCAAAGATTAGTCTAAACTGAGAGTGGAACAGGTTAACTGATCTTTCTCTACCCTAGGCTTTCATTTGTCCCTCGAAGCAGTGAGCTGTCAATAGAGTGTACAGACTGATAAGTGTGGGTTCTCCTCAGCCTGAAGAGATCTGTCTGATAAGATGGCCTTAAAAAAGAGAGAGGGAGAGAAAGTACGTTAACTGCTTTGACTGTGAAATACCCCCTGTTAGCCAGAGATAAGACACCTTGAGCTGCTCAGAAGACCTTAGACAGGATGTAAATGAAGCCAAAAAAAAAAAAGAAGAATAATTTCAAATCCAGCCGCTATTCTGCTCTGCCCTTATTTCCAGCTCTGACAGCAAAAGGCTTAATTTACTGTATTTCACACTGGGCTTCCATTCTACACTGAGGAAGCTATAAAGGGTTGTTTTAGATATAGGCTTTAACAAAGTGGAGATCTCTTTATTTTTGGAGAAGCCTCTATTTCAGACACTTAATCGTGCATTTCAGCAGGCTTTGGTGAATGGAAATTGTACAGAAGAGAAGGAAAATTCTGCCTTTTACAAAGAATTTCATCTTTTCTTTTTTTATAATTTAATCACCCAAATAAATCTGTATTAATATGAAAGGACTGAGTGAAGCATGTACATACTTAAAATGCAATTCTTAGCTTGCAAAATTCCACATAGATGGACTGATATTCTGCAAGATAAGCAGACGGTAGGTGTGACAGTTTACATGTGACATCTTCATAGTAGGATTTGGTCTTCTGAGCACTGTGAACTGGGAAATTTGTTAGGTTTCCCTTACAGGCTAGACCACCTGTATATTAATGGAAGCCACGCACACCTGCCAACCTGTGCTTGTCCCATGGCATAGACATCCACATATGTTCCCATTCGAGCAAACCTAGGGAAAATGAGGGTCAGGAAGAAAGAACTGTCTTACACAGCATTTTGACTGCATTGAGAAGGTTCCCAAGACACATTGCCCCCAGTGTGACTCTGCTGCACTAGAGTTGGTGTAAGCATTTGTCTGCCATCCTGTTTAAAGAAACAAGGTTACCTTTGCTCTGGGAAATCTTTTTTAACAGCTGTGCAGCACATCTGCACTAACAGTCAGACCTAAAAAGAAGAGAGCCTAAAGTGAGATATAGATGGACTATAAGAAGCTGAATAGAATTGGTTATCTAAATCTTACCTCCCTGGGTTTACCCCAGTTTGGTAGGCACCTGTTCTTTTCACGAAAATTTCTCAGGTTGCTGTAGTTTGGTAGTTTGTGCAAACCATCCTAGTTTGAGCATCTGGGTACCCATTGCCTTTGATCAGCCTGCTGCAATGGAGAGTGTCCAGGACTTGTTGGGCACTTTCAGCAGAAAGTGCTGTGTTCCCGTCTTCGCTACCTAGGGGCCAAGTAGGTAAAGTATTACATGGCACGAGGCCTTGATTCAGTTCTCTGAGCATCCTGAGGGGATTCAAAGCTATGTTGCCTGCCTCTGAGCAGAGGGTCTTAAGTTGTCCAAAGGTCCCTTCTTCTGGAAGCTAGGCATGTTGAAGGAAAGAGTATCCTATTCAAAGGACTGGTAGGAGCACATTTGTGAAGGAACTTGCTACCCTGTGGAGAAGGACACTCATTTAGTCCAGGGGTTCTTGCAGTCTGGAACTCCTGCTTAAGTTTATTTTTGTTTTTATCCAGTGCCTCTTTAATGTATAAAGAGCCTAGTACTCCCCTTTCCCAACTGAGCGCCCAAGCTGTGAGGCTGCAGACCTTTTCCTGGTTCCCCCCCAGGGCCCCATGAATCCTGCTTTCTTTGCTTCTTGGGCTCCTGGAGACACCTAGGTCCCTTTGCAGATCTAGGTCCAGGAGTTTTCACCTGTGTAAATAAGACCTCCACCACATTTCTGTCATTCTAAGAAATAAGCAGTTCTGTGTTTATTTACTGTATTTAATTCTAGCACACTGTAAAATAACACTGATGTGTTTTTGAAGGCGTTAACTGCCTACACTGCTTTCGCTTGATCTTAATTTCCTTTTACTTTCCATTTCCTTGAAAAGATTTTTAGATATCTTTGCCTGGGTTTCTTTCAGATGTGATTATTGACTCCCTTCTTTCTCTCTACCCTATATTTCTTTCATTGCCTTCCTTCTTTTCTTTGCCCTAGTTTAGCCCCCTCCTGACTGTCTTGCTGTTGCTGTTCTGATCTAAAGGCAATGAGGCAAAGAATTGGGGTGGCTGAAATGCAGGCACAAGTGGGATGGACAGACATACATGATAAAAAATGGGGGACCTTCATGATTAAACTCTAGATCAACTGAAAGAAGGGAGACACTCAAATGAGGAGCCAAGGTGATGCTTGTCATCTCAGGGGTTTCTGCTTGCAAATCCTGCCCAGAGACTCCATCTTTTGTCTGAGCCTCCAGCTAGGGACGTTTTGACAGCCTGCCCTTCTCCCTGCAGGGTCCTGTGGCTGTGTGGGAATGGGGACTTAGAGGGCAGCTGTGAAGCGGAGTGTCCTTCAGCTCTTAGGGCCTGATCTTCTGGACCATTTGATTTTGGGAAGGAAGGAGAAATAATGACATTTCTCTGACTTAAGACACACTCCTTGTGTTGTGACCTGGGAAAGAAAGAAACGGTCTGCTCATTTTAATACCTATATATCTTGAAAGTTTGACTGGGACTGTGTTACAGGGACTGCTGTTTCTGAGGCTTTCAAAAGGAGCTGCAGCGCAGGGGAGGATTGGAGGGAGAGGGCTTTTGGTCCTATTCATGGTGTTGCCTGGGGGAGAGCACAACTCAGTGAAAACAGAAGGCAGAAGGAAATACTGGAGTCCAGTGAGGAACCCTGAACTGTTATCCCCTAGTCACTTGCTGTTCTTAATAAGCAGTACAAATACTGTTATCAGCACAACAAATTATAATAATTATTCTCTAGCAAAAACCTGATTGACTGAATCACTACTTTTAGTACATGAAGTTGTTAATATACAGGTTCTTAGGAGATCATTATTATGTGGAAGTTTCATAGAGTATTTGAATAGGCTTTTGCTCTGCCATTAACTTGATTTTAAATGCAATTATTATCAGGGTGTTTTTTCCTGACCCCAGCTTCAGATGGAACAAGCCTGGTGGTCTCTGACTCATACTGTACAAACAAACAAAAACAACGACTAAAAGAAACAGCAGCTTAACAGTGGAAGAAATACAGTGTAAATGTGTTTGTCACATTTAAGCAGTGGACAAATGAGCTAATTTGAATCGCTTAGTGCTTGTATAGTCACAACTAAACAACCCCTGTAAATTAATTGTGTGACATGCGATTCCCAATTATGTAAAGTAGTATAATAAGCTGTGAGGATGGTGACTGTCATTAGTTATATGTACAGGAGTGTGGAAAATTACTTACGCTTTCTCTTTGCCTATAGAGGCACAAAATGCCAGCTTCTTCAAACAAGCAGAAGGGAAGCTCTGTTTTCTTCTAGTTGCAAATGGGGTTTTGTGTATGATTTGAAAGTTGGAGCAGAATATGAACTGCTTACATTTTCTTTAATTTGGCTGCAAAAGTTGGAATTCGTTGGGCTCCGTCTGTTCAAATGAACTTTAAGCAACAATCAAGGAAAACATTTATGCTCCTCTTTACATATGTAATGGTAATATGTCTTCTGAAGAAGACATAATGGAGCTGGAGCCTTAGGTTACCTTAGGAGAGCAATACAGGAATGTTAACTACTTATGTAGGCATTAAAGGCTTTTTATAAAAGCAAGCAGGTTTTTCCTGTGAGGTATTAAAGTGACTTATTTGTTGTTTCTAGGAGCTGCCTTTCCTCTGGTTATGAAATTTAAAATGGGGAAACCTCCCTACCAGTTGTCTCAGTTCTTTTGGTCAGGAACCCCTGTATGTTTCTCCCCCAGTAATGTAACTGTTAATGCATTTAATTGGTGCTCCCAAAGCAGTTTTGAAATATTGATAGTTTTTAAAAAACATCTGTAAATTATAAATAATTTTTAAAGTTCACATTTCTCTTTTGAATGCCCATTACAGAGTATTAGTTTTCAAGCCATTTAATAAGTTATGAGACAAATGAGTGAGTTTAATATGGGGTCACTGATGTGAAAAAAATGTGATGGTTATATTAAAATTTCAGCTTTTCCAAAACTGTGTACATTTCTATTGAAAGTAAATAGAGAACATTATGTAATAATGTATATTTTATTTAAAGTGACTTTAAAGACTAGTCCTACCTTCTACTTCTATTAGAAACTTCGAAACTATAGCTTGTTTCAGTGACACGTATGTTAGGCCACCACTGAAGCCGTGTTAATCCTTAAACACTGTCCTTTGATCTTCTAGTTATTTAGATCTATTCAGCACACAGCACAATATTGTTTTATTTCAGCAATATCTAACCTCTTCATTTGCTATTTATTCACACCTGCATATTCCCCTAAGATTCCTTATCTCATTTTCAGGGTAGCCCTGCAGACAATTAGTGGTGGTAATAATATAAAATGTGGCCAGCACTAAAACCTGAAATGGCCATTACAACTAAACTATATGATATATAATAACCACTCCACTCAATTACCTGCACAAAAATGCAAGGATTTAAAACTGTGGAGCCTTATCATACATCCAGTTAACTGACCTACCTACCTACCTGCTATTTAGTCCTTCCTTTCTTACAAATCGTGTTCTACCTTGTGGCATGCTGTCTGGTAAATTAGCAAAGCTGTACATTTGTATGAGTTTTCCATCCTTTTCAATAGGCGTGTATAAGCACATATGAGTCTCTGCACTGGCATATGAACAGGTCTGACTGGTGGTAGGACAACAAATAATGACTGCATAACAACCCAATGCATAAATGCAAACATGTACATTCACAATCCGTGTGCCTGTGGCAGTATGGAAGTACACAGGTTTATGTGCTGCTGCCTGGTATACTTGATTTTTCATTTTTAGTATCTATTATCATCCTATGTAACTCGTTATTTTTTACCTGTTAAAGAAACCTTACTATTTAGTACTTCGGATGGGGTCCTGGGGGATAGTTGTGTCACCAGTCTGCCATTACTGTTATGGGAGAAAAGTAGTGAGAACATGTCAGCAGGACCCAGAGCTGGGGGGTGTCTGTCATCTAAACTGCTGGGCTTTCTCTTTGCTCGAGTCCAGCAGTTTAAGCATTTTGCCAGCTCTGTGTTTCAGGGGAGAAAGAATTTTTCTTGCAAGAATGGCTCAGACCGGGGAGATGCAGGTTCTGTTTCCTCCTTCACACAGATTACATTTGTAACCTGAGGCAAAGAATTCCAGCTTGTCTGTGCCCCAGTTACTTGAGCAGCAAAATGAGGAAAATGGAAAACTGCTGCTTACAGGATATTGAAAATATTAATTTGTTCATATGTGTAAACTCTGTTCCATCAGAGGGCCTCTATATATTATGGCGCAAAAAGGTTAGCTGACATTTGCTTTAGGAATGTGTCCATATGTCTAGTGGCAGCAAAAACATGTTTAACTCATACAAGAAAAATAAGCCATGATAAAGCAAGTGCCCTGAAGTCTACTGCAGCAAAAGCATGTGTATATCATAGACCTTCCTAGTAATTAAGTAATATCTTTCTGAAGCAGTCCTGTTAATTCAGTCAGCAGCACTAGGGATAAGATCACTTTTAAGACCTCGTGTCTGCTGGGGTTGGCACATGAGTGTCTGGCTGCTAACTCCACAGAGGTGCTTTTGTGCTCTTGTGCTTCCCCCTTCCTCCCCCCCTTTTGTGGGATAACTCCTTCTGGTATTGCTTCACTTTTCTGTTAGTGAGCACTTTCCCCGTCAATACAACTGAACAGGTGTTACTCTGCTACTAACTGAGTTTCCAGCTGTCCTCCTCCAACACAGACCAGGCAAAATTTGTTGTTTTGTCCTATTAGACAGACTAGAGAATTGTCAAGCCTGAGATGGAGGTCTTCCTTGCAGGATACGATAGTTTTGTTGCCAGAAGATGGTCAGGAAGGCCTGGCTGGCTAACAAAGACAGTCCTTCAGCTGCTGGGTGTAGTTCCAGTTTTGCATCCCCTTTGGCAGCAGCACAGAGACTGCTGCAGTGTGGCCAGCCAGCAGAATTAGGAAATAAGGACCTCTTTTATTTACTCAGGCTGCTGAATCATGGGCATTCCTGTCTGCTTGGAGAAAAGTCAGGCAGCTCTACTTTCCACTGGAAGTCTCAGGAGTGCTTGGTACTTTCATCTCAGAGTGTTCACACACTTGTTTTAATGTGCTTTATGGAAATGGTGAAACTCAGCAAGTACAGTTGGTGTAGAAAAACATCTGCACTAACTATTCACACACATTTGCATCTTTAAATAGACTTTTAGGCCTTGTAGCGGATTTTCAGCAAAGTTTTTTGGTTGTGAGTGCTAGAGCTTTCTTAGAGTCAGCGAGTGTGAAGTGACTGGTTCCAAAAATTAAAAATTTACATGGACATGTTAAGTGCATCACATTGAAACTCAGAATACTTGCCATAACACAAAAAAGGCATTTACAGTAAGTAGCACTTAGTGAGTGCTGAAGGAAAAAAAAAAAAGGTCGATACAGAAAATATATTTTAAAACTCCATAAACACTCTGTCAAGTACCTGGAGCCCTATTCTGCACCCAGATAGATGTGTACCACTCCTGGGAACTTGTATGTGTGCATCTGAATTTGGTCCAGAGTATTTTAAAACAGCTTGTTATAACATTAAAGATCAGATTTGTAGTGTTGACATATAGCTCAGTGTATAGGCGTCTGCAGATTTATATACAGGCAGCTGTGTGCAGAGTAGCAGCAAACGGTATTTTCTATGAGAGTGATGGGCGAAAAGGGGTTTGAAGCCCTTTACCCCTACAGCAGGTCAAACTTTACCCCCAGTGCAGAGCTGGCTCTGTGGTGAGATCCGCTAGGAAAGCTGGAGTGGAGTCTGCATCCCAAGCATCTGGCTTGCTGCAGGGACCTTCAGTTCGGCTCCTCCATCACAGTTTTGAAGGCCCAGGCCTGCTCACCTTGTGCCTGTGCATGTGGAGTAGCCTCAGTGCAGAGCAGCAAGTCACACTTTGCTGCCATTCTGAGGGAGATGCTCTTAGTGGTTGCACCTTAATTTTATGGGGCAGCATCCTTGTGGAGAAGGGTGGGGAGACGGCAGAACAGGCATTGCCATCACTCATGTCCTGCTGTAGCAGTAGTTACCCTTATTCCAGGTTTCCTTCTTGGTTGCTGTCCCCAGATCCATTCCTACCCAGCTCCTGAGCTCAACTGGCACATTAGTCCATCACACACAGTATTCCCAGTGTTCAAGGTGGAGGCTGCACAGCAAAAGTCACTGCAGTGAAACATTTTCCTTGTTGCAGAAGGACAGTTTCAAAAGCCTTTCTGTGGGTCACCCAGAGCTGATGGGCTTGGCTTTGGAGCCCTTTGTATGAGCGCAGCCCAGGGTCCCTCCCTCCTGAGCATGTGGCCAGCCACCAGTGCCCCTTCCACACAGGCTCTCCCCTGCCCTGCCATGCCAGGGGGTGGGGGGAGTCGGGAAAGTGTGTTGGCCACATTGTTAGGCTCATACTCAGGAAAATCCTGTTGTCCTCTGCCTTGTGGAATTCCCCCTGCCTTGCCGGTTCTTTTGCAGCTCTGAGAGATTGAAAGATTTTCTCTTCTCAAGTTAAAAGGACACAAGTCTGACTTGTAAGTGGCTTGCTCTTCTCCCTTTTGCACAAAGAGAATTGCTTTGTAGAATTAGTATGGGCTCAGATTAAAAAATGCAACGGCAAAGTGACACACATTTCTGTTTGCCGGCTGGAAAGTAAGAACTGTCTCTGTGCTTTAGTTACATTCTTCCCTCTCGGCTTTCCTTACCCTTGTGTAAAAGCTGAGGAGACTCCCAAGCAAACAAGAAGAATTGGGTGGGGAAAAGGGGCTGCCATTCCTTATGCCGTGGTCACATTCCACGCTTGATCCTGACCCTGCTGCCAGCCTGCCAGCCTGCTGGGATCCACGAGCCGAGGGGAATAGTTTTATAATAGGTAAAACCAGGCAGGCAGTGGCCACAAAAAGGAAGTGATTTACTGCTATGTCAGTGATGGTACACTATTTATAACACTTACTATATATTCCTCTAAACATTTATACAATAATATATCATTTCTCCATAGGATATACATTTTAATACTAAATTTGGTTACGAAATATGTTGCCTAGGCAGTCACAGACTATTTTTCTTCACTCGGTTGCTTGACATAAATTCCTGTTTATCTGCCATCAGTGGGTGTATGTCAGAAATATATTGGATTTTTAAAGAACGAAAGGTTTTCCCATTTAAAAGACCTAGCTGGAAAGATGCATTTAATATAAAATTTGAAACTGGAGAAAACATTAACATATTTTTCTGTAAATGCTTGTTCCACTGTTTTGATCATTTCCAGTTTTAGAGTCAAACCCAGCAATTTGAAAGGGCAATACACAGATTTACATTAAAAGTCTCCTGTGAATATTGCAGTCATTAATGTACCATCTTAAAAACTCACCTGACTGGTTTTCTTTAGTGTGTATGACAATGAGGAACTTTGCACATTGGGAAGCATTTCAGCAGATGACATTACTTTTGCTGGAAGGGAGGATTTTTCTATTTCATTTTTTTTGAAAAACAAATAGCATTGTTTTCAGTTCAAAAACATGGCACTCAGGCCAGGGTTTGATTTTGTTATTTAAATATATGCCATTAGTGCAGATTTGTATGTAGGTAATTACAGATGTATATTATGTGCATGTGTGCAAAAGGTGTGTTTAATTGGTGAAACTCTCCTCTCCAAGACATAAACAAGAGGATAAAAACCCATGCAGTTTCCAACTTATCCTGAAAAGCATTGTGTCGATGGGCAGGCATCCAGCAATGGTGTTTGGTTGTTTTCTCAGAGTTAGATGGTTGCCATCTGGCATTGATCGTGAGATGGCATTGTCATCAGTTTCTAGATGCAGGAAAGGAATGAATCCTCATCTGTTTCCTGTGGATAAGCAAGAGGTTGATAATCTAGTAAAATCTCTTTACCTTAAAGTAAGCAGGCTTGGAATTTGTTTATATAATATAGGCCAGCTCTAACTTCTGTGTTGTTGTAGTACATTTCTTGAGAGATGGCTGAAAGTGTTAAGAAACTTACTGCTTTGCAAGAATACCTTTAGAAAGATATTTTTCAAGGGGGTTATCATATCCTTTTCTGTAGTGTTACTGTAGTCAGTTTCACTTTTAAAAGGAAAAAACCTCAAGCATTGCCCCTGGAAAGGAATAGAAGAATTGTTTGATGTAGAATGATCTTTCAAACATTCTTTTAATATTTTTTAAGAACTTTTAGATTAAGATCAGTATGATCATTGCAGTATAGTTATTTACATTTAAAACAAAAGATGCAAAAACTGTACAGCACATCTCTTGAAAAAAACATTTACAACTTTCCCTGTTTAGAGATGAGGTAATACCATGGATAACTAGTCCGTTTATTATCTGGCCAGCATTTCTGTTTTGTCTTTTCCTGGTAACTCATAAATCTTTCGGCTTTTACCATAAACGTTTATCATTTTTCCTGTTTCCAGTTTTTTACAAGTTGCTTTGTCTGTGATCACCTCACAGTACAGGTTCTGCTGTACTGAGGAAGTTCAGCTGGCTGAGGCCTTTGCAAAAAAGGAAGAAATGGTGGGCAACCTCTTGAACTTAAAAAAAAAAAAATGCTGTTCATGGCTGACCCTTGTGACACTTTCCCATTTTCCTTGATCCTGGTTGTTGGTTTGTTAGATTGTTTTGAGCATTTAATGATCCAGCTGCCAGCTTTCAGTAACTGAATTGTGTCATTATTGGAGAAATCTGGTTGCACTTTATTAGAGAAAACATCACTGTTTATATTGTTGTCCTGTTCCTCCCTTGTAATTTTTCCTATTATTGTTTAGAATAACACCCAAGTGTCTCTCAGAAATAGCCTTTAAAAGATTCCTATGTTCAGAATCAACTTTAAAGGAAAAAATACCGCAAACCTGTGGCAAAGCAGGGCAAATATTTTCATTAAATATTAGGCATGTGGGTTGACTGTATTAATTTTAAAGCATTCCTGTAATATTTTCTCCTTTCCTTTGACTCTTCAAATGCTCACATAATATGCAAGTAATTTTACAATGGATACAAAAGAAACATTAAATATATTAAAATCTGCATTTTAATAAAGTTGTCAATGTATAATACATATCCCGCAACTGAGAAAGAATGATAAAAAAGCAATAAAAAGTTAATATAGGCACAGAACTATTTAATAACTTCTAATGTTTTACAGTATGATAAAAATAAATGTGGTCTTGAAACTGTTGGATATCAGTGTAGGAAATATCCTAGTCTGAGTTTAATGTTTTACCTATTTAGGAGTAGCAGTCCTGCATTATTCATATGCATTTTCTATCTCTTTTTGACTGTTGGATTAAGCTTGTGGGCATGTTTCTTTCTCATTTCAGACGGAGTGGATGTTGAGGATGACCCCTCTTGCTCATGGCCAGCATCATCACCTTCTAGCAAGGACCAGACTTCCCCGAGCCATGGAGAAGGCTGTGATTTTGGAGAAGAGGAAGGTGGCCCAGGGTTGCCCTATCCATGCCAGTTCTGTGACAAATCGTTCAGCCGCCTCAGCTACTTAAAGCACCACGAGCAGAGTCACAGTGACAAGCTCCCTTTCAAATGCACGTATTGCAGCCGTCTCTTCAAACACAAACGGAGCAGGGACCGCCACATAAAGCTTCATACAGGAGACAAGAAGTATCACTGCAGTGAGTGTGATGCAGCGTTCTCAAGGAGCGATCATCTTAAAATTCACTTAAAGACTCATACGTCCAACAAGCCATATAAGTGTGCCATTTGTAGACGTGGGTTCCTGTCATCTAGTTCACTGCATGGACACATGCAGGTTCACGAGAGGAACAAAGATGGCTCCCAGTCCGCTTCCCGGATGGAGGACTGGAAAATGAAAGACACTCAGAAATGCAGTCAGTGCGAAGAAGGATTTGATTTTCCTGAAGATCTTCAGAAGCACATTGCAGAATGTCACCCTGAGTGTTCCCCTAATGAAGACCGATCTGCTCTTCAGTGTGTTTACTGTCATGAACTCTTTGTAGAGGAAACGTCCCTAGTAAATCACATGGAGCAGGCTCATAATGGTGAGAAGAAGAACTCATGCAGCATTTGCTCTGAGAACTTTCATACTGTGGAGGAGCTGTACAGCCACATGGACAGTCACCAGCAGCCAGAGTCGTGCAACCACAGCAACAGCCCATCTTTGGTAACTGTGGGGTACACCTCAGTCTCTAGCACTACTCCAGATTCTAATCTCTCGGTGGATAGCTCAACAATGGTGGAAACGGCTCCTCCTATACCAAAAGGTCGTGGAAGGAAGCGGGCAGCTCAGCAAGTGCCAGATATCACTGGTCCTTCAAGTAAACAGGCAAAAGTTACTTATAGCTGCATTTATTGCAACAAACAGTTGTTTTCCAGCCTTGCAGTTTTGCAGATACACCTGAAAACTATGCATTTAGATAAACCCGAACAAGCCCATATCTGTCAGTATTGTTTGGAGGTATTGCCGTCTCTCTACAATCTGAACGAACATCTTAAGCAAGTCCATGAAGCTCCAGACCCAGCACTGATTGTTTCTACCATGCCTGCCATGGTGTACCAGTGCAACTTCTGCTCTGAAGTGTTCAATGACCTCAACACCCTTCAGGAACACATCCGATGTTCTCATGGATTTGCCAACCCTGCTGCTAAGGACAGTAATGCATTCTTTTGTCCCCATTGCTACATGGGATTTCTTACAGATTCTTCTCTGGAAGAGCATATTAGGCAAGTCCATTGTGATCTTAGCAGTTCCCGTTTTGGTTCTCCTGTGCTCGGAACTCCAAAAGATCCAGTGGTCGAAGTGTATTCTTGTTCTTACTGTACCAATTCTCCAATATTTAATAGTGTTCTTAAACTGAACAAGCATATCAAGGAGAACCATAAGAACATTCCTTTGGCACTGAATTACATCCACAATGGGAAAAAGTCCAGAGCCATGAGTCCGTTATCTCCTGTAACCATTGAGCAGACCTCTTTAAAGATGATGCAGGCAGTTGGAGGTGCTCCTCCTCGTCCTGCTGGGGAATATATTTGTAATCAATGTGGTGCTAAGTATACTTCCTTGGATGGTTTTCAGACTCATTTGAAAACACATCTTGACACTGTCCTGCCAAAACTGACCTGCCCTCAGTGCAACAAGGAATTTCCAAATCAGGAGTCACTGCTGAAGCATGTTACCATTCATTTCATGATCACCTCAACCTACTACATCTGTGAAAGCTGTGACAAGCAGTTCACTTCTGTGGATGACTTGCAGAAACACCTACTGGACATGCATACATTTGTGTTCTTCCGCTGCACCTTGTGCCAAGAGGTTTTTGACTCCAAAGTCTCCATTCAGCTGCACTTGGCTGTGAAGCACAGCAATGAGAAGAAGGTATACAGATGTACATCTTGCAACTGGGATTTCCGCAATGAGACTGACCTACAGCTTCATGTGAAACACAACCACCTGGAGAACCAAGGCAAAGTGCACAAGTGCATCTTCTGTGGTGAATCCTTTGGTACGGAGGTGGAGCTGCAGTGTCACATCACTACGCACAGCAAGAAGTACAACTGCAAGTTCTGCAGCAAAGCTTTCCATGCTATCATCTTGCTGGAAAAGCACTTGAGGGAAAAACATTGTGTTTTTGAAACGAAAACTCCAAACTGTGGAACGAATGGGGCATCTGAGCAGGTTCAGAAAGAGGAAGTGGAACTCCAGACCTTGTTGACAAATAGCCAGGAGTCCCATAACAGCCACGATGGCAGTGAAGAAGATGTGGACACATCTGAGCCTATGTATGGCTGTGACATTTGTGGAGCAGCTTACACCATGGAGACTCTCTTGCAGAATCACCAGCTGCGAGACCACAACATTCGACCTGGAGAAAGCGCCATAGTGAAGAAAAAGGCTGAACTCATTAAAGGGAATTACAAGTGTAATGTGTGTTCTCGAACATTCTTCTCTGAAAATGGGCTTCGAGAGCACATGCAGACACACTTGGGACCAGTGAAACACTATATGTGCCCAATCTGTGGCGAGCGGTTTCCATCTCTTCTGACTCTTACTGAGCATAAGGTCACACATAGTAAGAGCCTGGACACTGGAAACTGCAGGATTTGCAAGATGCCGCTCCAGAGTGAGGAGGAATTTTTAGAGCATTGCCAAATGCACCCTGACCTGAGGAACTCCTTGACGGGGTTCCGCTGTGTGGTGTGCATGCAGACAGTGACCTCCACGCTGGAACTGAAAATCCACGGCACGTTCCATATGCAGAAAACTGGAAATGGTTCTGCCGTGCAGTCCACAGGACGTGCACAGCATCTCCAGAAACTGTACAAGTGTGCATCTTGCCTGAAGGAATTCCGTTCGAAACAGGATTTAGTGAAACTTGACATCAACGGTCTGCCATATGGTCTGTGTGCTAGCTGTGTTAATCTCAGTAAAAGTGGTAGTCCAAGTGTCAACATCCCTTCAAGCAGTAACAGACAAGGCATGGGCCAAAATGAGAACTTGAGTTCCATTGAGAACAAAAGCAAGGCAGGGGGACTGAAGACTCGCTGTTCTAGTTGCAATGTAAAGTTTGAATCAGAAACTGAACTCCAAAACCATATTCAGTCAATCCACAGAGAGCTTGTTCCAGACAGCAACAGTACACAGCTGAAAACACCACAAGTATCTCCAATGCCTAGAATCAGCCCCTCCCAAACTGAAGAGGTAACCCTTTTTTCTTTGCTCTTGACACCTTCCATCCTTTTGGAAAAAATCCCCCTTTTTTCAAGCTGTCTTGTCACTTGTCATGAAATGCTTAGGCTGATCCATGTTACATTTCCATCCACAGCCATTAGCTAGTAATTACTTGCTTCTTGATGTGCCTTACATCTTGGATTGAATTTTGTGGAATAGGACTAATTCCAGTCTCCCTAGGATATTGTCTTCTGTATCACTGAGGAGACTTATCTTCATGCCAGCACAACTGAGATCTGGAATCTTATCCTAGCTCCCAAAACACGTTGGAATCCCCAGCTAAGAGTTGTGCTTACGGCAGAGAGCATTAATGACAGAGGAGTAGACACAGTGAGCCAAAATGCTGGCATAAGGGGTTGATTTTTTAAAAAATACTTGTGAGCAACAAATTCAGGGTATTTTTGTTAATTGTGTTGTAGACTTTCATTTTCCCCTCTTATAGCATATTTTGATTAAGTGGAAGTGCAATGCTAGCCTAAGGTAAATTGGGAAATCAGTCCTTTGGATGCAATTGCTTGTTGTTTTTCTTTCCATTCCTGATGAAGAACATTTTGATGTCACTGAAACACCTAGTGCCTGATGACTGAAATTCCATCATGCAGCATAACTTAGAAAGTACATACCAAACTCTTGAAAGATGTCATCTGCTTCCTCAGTCACCAGTGACCGGGTAATGACACCTGTATGTGGGGAGGGCGGGGGATCATGTACTAAGGGAAGGGAATCTGTTTTATCTTCAGGAATGTTACCATTAGAATGACTTAGAGGTAATATTTTAGGCATGGTATGTTGCATTATGATTTAGGCGTGGTATCTTGCATCTTACAATTCAGGAAACCTAAAAGCACAGCACAAGCAAATTTTAAGAAGTAACAGCTTTTGTTTCAAGAAAGCTTTTAGCCTATAATGATACAAGCATGGTGCAACCCATTGCTGTGAATGTGTATGGATACCCTGTGGCTAGGGAGCTGCTGCTCTTCCATCACCTTCCTCACTCCCTGTTTGTGAGCCCATCTGTTGGGAAAGATATCTCAGCATGTCATCCAACAGTGTTGTGCAAACTAGAGGGCAGGAGGGAGACGGGGAGGGAAGAGTGAGGATACATAAGGATATGTGGACCAAGAGGTAAGTATTTATGGAGCTTCTGAGAACATAGCTGAAGATGGGCTGGGAGAAGGACACTGAGGTAGTACAGAGCCTGGAGTGCCACGAAGAGAGAATTGGAGCTGTGAGTTCAGGATGAAGTACCAGGCAGGATGCACCTCCCAGTGAAAGGCCCCGTGCTTTCCTAACTTCTTCATCTCCAGTTTGCGCATTGGGTGCTGGTAGGGGACACCTGAGGAATGGGGTGTGGTGTGGAATTTATGGAAGGCTGTTAGACTGAGAACCTGAGGTCTAAGGAAAAGTTTCTTTTTAAAGAACATAGAAGAGGAGTGGCTCTCATTAGCTGTGTTTCAGGCCACTGATGGTCCCACTGCTGCTGAGTCAGAACCACAGGATGCATGTTTTTGATAGGTTCAAAGTAATCTTGGTTTCTGTTTCTGTCATCTTGCACCAAGTGACTACATGAAATCCCTCTTCCCAGTCATGCTGGAAGCCAATTCCTGCTACCTCAAGCACAATCAGAATCATGCGTTAAGTCAGTTATCATGCTAAGATGTTACCAACTTGTCTTTCTCTTGCTTGTAAACGAGACAAAAAGGGATTTGGGCGTCATTTGTGGTGATGTAAGATCAGTTACCTTCAGTGTCATTAGTGAATCTTCCTGTACTCAGATCGGGTATAGTTAGAGTTCTTAGTTATACTTCTAATTGGCATCACGTTCCTCTTCTTAATTCTTTTGATTTTTATATAAAAGTGTATTTAAGATGAAAAAGCTTTTAGAGATTTGTGAATGGCATTTGCCTCCTTCAAATCACCATTTGCCCGCCATCCTCATTCTGAGGACGTAAACTGAATTTTCAGTCTCTATGGTTCTGGTGTCCATATAGTAATGTAGATTTTCAGATTCTTTTCTCATGGGAAGAGAAAGCTGTCAAATTCCTGATAGAGCATTAGTAGTTCTGGAAACCATAAATGCACATTTGTAAAATTGTGAAAGATAATTTATTTTTCTAGCAGACATTACTGGTTTCAAATTGTAGTGATGCAAGCATTGTAGCAATGAGAATCAAAATTGAAAGTGGTAATGTGCAGATGTTTACAACTATAGATTGGATGTCCAGACTGAGGGAAGTGAAAACATAAGCATATAATACAAACAGTAAAAACAAATTGGATTTTAAAAATTTGTTATTAGTCACTGGCTTTAATACTCCACTGCAAGGATGTTTCTTGAACTAAATGGGATGTTGAAGACAGCTACTTAAACATGCAATTTTGGGGAAATTTTCAACAAAAAGTACTAATAATATCAAGGAATGAAAGTTTCATTTGCATTATTGAGAGTCACATGGTTTGAGATTTCAACCTATATATAAAGAATATTTCATTCCTAAGGCAAGAAAAATAGGTATCTTGCATATATGAGTTGTCAGACCATTAATATTGCTGAATATCCCTTTTTACTCAGTAATAGATTTCAGTGATAAGAATATTTGAAAATACCTTTTTAGGATAAAAGATAACACTGAAAGTGTCACTTCTAGCTTCTTTGCTGAGTATTCTCATGGTTGAACTAGAAAACTTCCCTTTTTGGTCTGTACTCAGTGGTGTGATGGCGTCCAATTACCTTACCCCAATATAATGTCATCAGCTGAGCTGTCACATGCTGAGCTCCCCCCACTTTCTGAGTGAAAAATGTTGACCTGAATCATCTCCACTGAAAGTTACCTTCTGGTTGGGATGGGAAATAATGAGTAGTGCTGATCATTAGTTACAACAACTCAAGGAGCAGGTCAGAACTCATTAAGTCCATCACACTGCTGAATCTAGTACCCCTAAGTTATCACACAGTCTTAGGCAGATTGTGGATAGCTGGATTTTGAAAGAGCTCCAAAATGTGTAAGTCTGCAAGTTAATCTTTGATCTTTAATTCAGCTGGTTGTAGATTTCTTGTGAAGGTCTTGAATCACACTGCAAGCACTTTTAGGCTAGAGTGATAACCTTAGTGATAGTTACTGTCTAAAAGCAGAGAGCAAGGTTTGGTATGCTGGTGGATTGGGAGCTAGACCTTTTTCTGTCACTCATTTGCTTTGCTGACTTGGCCAAATCTGCTTGAACATCTCTAGTTCATTTTCCTTATTCAGAGTATAAGATAGATATTTCCTGAAAAGTATGTTGCCATGCTTGCTTACAATACATTTTTTGTAAAGCACTTGGAAGATGCAAATCTGTTCAAGAAAAACTGTGTGGCCTTGACTCTCTTGTTCCTCCTTAATACGCTGTCATGGACCTAATGAGAGAGCTCTTGACTCAGCAGAAAGTGTGCACTCACTTCTTAAGTTTCAAGACTTCTGTACTTGCAGAATCACACCAGCGTAACGGTGCAGTAAGTCATATTGTCCATTTCTTAGCTGGCAGGGGAGGAGAGAATGGACTTCAGTTTACACCAACAGTTTAATGGTAAAACCTGAATTATGCTAGTGTATCCACATGTGCAGCTGCGCTCAGTTTGGGGTCCTGTTGGTAACTTTCAGAGTAGAAGCATGATTGCTTCTGTGTCACTTTGTTCCATGAATGTGAAGCTCCTGTGAATACTGTATTACCTGTGGCAATGCAGACAGTACTTCATTAATAATACAAGAATGCTCTGGGTTTTTTGGTCCTGAGGAGAGAAAGAGCAGCATGAGTACACGGCCAAATTATTTCAGGAGTGAAGATGCTTATTTAGGTGTGGCAAAAGACTTGCAGAAACTCACTACAGCAGAGAGTATCAAAAATACTGGACAAAGGAGAGAGCTAGCAACTGTCACACCAGCTGGAGAGCAAAATAAGTGAATCTGGGGCTGCTCTTCTGTCCCGTTGTGGTTGTGCAGAGCTGTATGCCACGATGGGCATGTCACAGCAGGGGACACTGGGCACATCACAGCACTGTTCTGGAAGGAGCCATGAAAGTGCAGGCTGACAATGAGCTTGTGGAGATGGGGTCACAAAATTCAGACGCTGTGGAGAGCTGTTGGCTCCTTGAAACTCAACTTCTCCGACCTCAGATGAATCCAGAAACGGTATCACGCTGGGAGAAAGAATGGAGCTCAGGTACGTGTACTCTTTTATCATTACAATTTTTTCTCTTTATTTATTCATGGGCCCTGAATCTACCTTTATTCTCTTACTATTTTTCCCCCCACTTCTCAAAACACTGCCAGACCCACAAAGACAGAAAACAGGAACTGCCTTTTGAAGTAGCTGGTTTATTTCAACAGCATGCACTGGCAGTCAGAGGCGGAAAGAAGAGAGAAAAGACTGTAAGCAACCCAGAAATGTTCCCAGATGCATGCTTTTGGCAGGGCAAGCAATAGCATTTTAGCAATATAAATCACAGTGCTTTTAACTGAAAAAATGCACTGAAATCAATACTCATGCATTTAATTGAAATACATAAAGAAATTAAAATAATCCTCCTCATCAGCAATCCAAGCTGATCATTCTGACTACAGGATTTTTATGAATAAGCACATAAACTTGTAATGTAAACATAAGTAGTGCCTTGGGTTTCCTGTCAGTGAATCCAGGCCCAGAACAAGTGATTTTCATGCTGTATTTTGGATCCAGGGATAGAAAAAGGTAAAGAAGGTTTGTTGCTGGCACAAAGATTTGGCTTTGAAATAGTTTGCGGAACTAATCTGTGACAAACATATTTTCTGCTTCTGGAGTTTCAAAATGAGCTCACTAAAAATACCATTATTGTCTTCTGGTGTCATTTTAATATTGCTTTTAGAAAAGTATTATTTAAAGTGTGACCATATATATTCTTAGGAAGGGCTATCCTGGGGTGTTTTGCCACAGTAGGGCACCTCCACTTTGCACTATGCTTTAATTTCTGGTAGCGCCACTACCATGAAGTGGCTGATAAGATCCCAGCTTAAGCATTTCTCTTCTCTTTGTCCTAACAGTTTTGGTAGTGAGCTATCAGAGTCCTCTTTGAATTTTACAAGAATGGTATTATTGTTATCCTATTGCTGTAAATCCTACCAAAGTTAAGCTTCAAACTTCCCATCTCACACACACCATGAGTTCAGTCTGTGAAAGGAAGGCTATGTGTTGGCTGTGAGCTGCGGAACAGAAGCAAGGGGGATAATTGTAGTGAGTTTTCTTAGTTTCTTGTCCACTGATCATTAAAATCTAATGCTGTTTGTCTGTCTTCTTATTTGTCAGAGGCTTCAGATGGGGATTTGGAGAGGCATCTTCTTCACACCTGTGGAAAACTTTGCATGAGAGGATGAAAGGATAACATGTTCTCCAAAATTTTCAAGAGCACTAAACCAAGATTTCCGTAAAATGAACCAGGGTGGGGGGGTGGAATGTGTGCTTGAAGAAACACAGAAGAACTGGAGAGGGACACAGGAATGTGGGTGAAGTCCTTAAGGATCTCTAGAGAGGGCAAATGTAGATTCGGCAAAGCTTTATGAGACAAAACATCTGTGAGATGGGTACTCCTATAGCTCAGCTGTGCACGCCACTATCCTCTTGGGGCTGTCCCTGTACTTGTACCTGCTGGCCAACTGACTGGTGTAACATGCCACAATTTCTGCACAGCTTCAGAGGAAAATCACAGTAGTGATGAGTGTTTGCATTCTGACCTCAGAACTGGGTAGAAATGAAGAAATTTCACACAGTTTTCTAGCCTGATCATCTTTAGGAACAAGACACAGAAAATCACGGCATGTCTCTATTTATCTGCTGGTTTGCATACCCCTGGAGGATTCTCTCACTTCCACCTCTTATTTTTGGACTACTCTTGGCCAATTTCAAGAAAAACTTCATAGATTAATAGTAATCTCAAAGCCTATGAAGTTGTTAACAATGTTTGGGAAGAGAGGTGACCCAGCAGGTGATAGAATCCAAATAGGAAAGAGGCCTTTAAGAGATCCAAACCAGGAAGATGGCTGTAGCTGAAGTTTATACCTGTTTTTTATGCGAAAGTCAAGAGAACACAAGAAATGAAGCTATAGGAGGAAACTATGATCTGTTCTTTGTGATACTCACAGGCCAGCTTCTTGAGTGACTGTACATGAGAACTGTTTTTCACCACTACTCAATAAAGTTGTGGTATATGATGTGTGTATTACTTTGTCTCGTACAACAAACATAACACCTAGATTTGTTACTCTGTCATGAGGGAAATAAAAACCATTAATTTAAAATGGGTATGTAGCCCCAATGCTGCTTGTTTCATGAAGTTGTCAAAATTAACATAAAAAACCACCTGACATGTAGTATCTTGTTAAAGGATACTCTTCTTTGACCTGCCATAGCTCTGTGATAGCAGATAGTTGATCTTATGACTGGTGGTTCAAAACTGTGAGGTACATTTTTCTCCTGCCAAAGCCATCTTTCATTTATACCGTTTCCTGCATTGTATTACAAATTATTGGGTAAATATGACCTGTACTATTTTATACAGCATATTTTGGTGGGTATGACAGCAGAGATATGTCTCTTGCTAACATCCCCCCTCACCATGTGACATTCTAGGACAAGAAGCAGAGGGGACAAATGGACACACAGGAGGTTCCCTCCGAACACCACGAAACACTGCGAGGGCAACCGAGCCTTGCCACAGGTTACCCAGACAGGTTGTGTATCCTTTGAGATACTCACAAGTCATCTGGACATGGTTTGGCTCCAGGTGACCCTTCTGGAACAGGGGGACTGGACCAGAGGATGCCCAGAGATCAAACTCACCCGTTTTGTTCTTCTGTGGTTTCTACCCATCCTTTAGACCCATCTACCACATATATGTTGATGTTACCCTGTTCTTTCTTGGTGGCTAAACCTTTGTTGCTGGTATATGGCTTCATAAGTCAGTGAATAAAAGGGCAGGGCCTTCCCTGATACTGAGCATCTCAGTACGGTCATACAAATAATAATGTGCACTTCTAGGAATCATTTTTAATGCCTGTGAAATGCCTTTGAAGAGTGTCTTAGAAATACAACCACTTAGAAATGAAGCCATTTCAAAGTTACTTGCTGCTTGTGTGCTCAAAACCAAGGTGGGAGGTAGGAGAGAAGGGAGCTGTTTATCCCCTTTGATCATACATCCACAGTTTTGGTGTCCTGTGTTGGGATACATTTCCTCTGGTTTTTGTTATTATTTAGATATTTCACAGCATTCTGTCTAAAAAGGTACATCTAATGGCTTTTCATATCTGGAAGGCCACCTCTTCCTCTCTACATTTTCCAGTAGGAAACGAGGTGGTTCACCAACAAAGAATGATCTGAGACTTCAAGCTTCCAGATTTCCTTCTGTGTTTGCTTTACCACTGCTACAAGAGTCCTCTTGGTTTCTGCTCTGATGGCTGGAATAGTTTTAGGGCCAACCTATGGGGACATGGCTGTCTGCATACAAATCCTTGCAACCATCACTGACAGTGGACAACTTACAATTGATCCTGTTCTGCTGCTTGGTGCTTCTCTCACTGGCCTAGGCAGGGAATGTTTGCATCACCTTGTGATTTTTCCGAACTATCGGTCTTAACCATAGTTCCTCATTTCTCTTATGCTCCTTGCTTCACAGCTGGCTGGTATGATGGTGGTCAGAGTCCTTCAGACCTAGAAGTATGGCATTCTGCTTCTGAAACAAATTCTGTAATCTTTTTTTTCAGATAGGGAAATGGTAGACTGAAGCCCCATGTAAAAAGACATAAACTTATTACAGGAGGTACCTAAGAGGAACTGCTGGTATTTTAAGAAGTAATGTGAAAGTAAAAGATTAAGAAATAGGACAGAGGCAATTCTGTGAAGTTCCCTTAATTCCCTTAGAGGACAGCAAGTATGTCTTTACAGGGGAAAAAACAGTTAGACACAAATCATTGTGGATGATTTGAACAAGAACTCAGCAGAGTTCTTGTTTTGCTGGTGCACCACTTCCTTGGGTAGCTGCACTGCCCCAGTGGAGGTTTTTCAACTGGGCACACAGTCAAGTGTCATTGCAATGTCAGCAGCTGTGTGCCAGCTCAGATACTACCAGTAAATTTGTTAATGTTGATGTGGCCGAAGTGTATCCATAGAGGGTAGTACTAAAATCACAGCAATATGATTGTAGGACTCTGTTCATGGCATATTTTGTAGTACCTTTGTAAAACCCCAGTCCTGCCCATGTTATCATGTGAAGCCTTCATTTGTGAAGTCCCGTTGACTTCCCCAAGTGCAGAGCTAATTGCATGAGAAGGATCTAAGGGGTTTACTCCTTCTCCTGATACTTCAATGAAAATTAATTTCTTATATATTATGTATGAGTAATATATTTCTGTTTGTACATTAATATTAATGTTGCATATTTTTTGAGCACAAGTTCTATTCTGTAGGATTAAATTATCTTGGTAAGTAATAGTGCAGAATTCAGTTTGAGTTGAAAGTGGACAATTAAGGGCAGGGGGAGGGTCCTGAGTCACGCTTTGGAAAGTGAAATTAATCAGCATTAATTCTCCATAGAATGATAGAAAAGCGGTTGTAGTGTTTAAATTAAAAGAAAAAAAAATTTAAAAAAAAGAAGGTATATAAAAAGCTCCTGATTTTGCCTTTCTGTTAAAATCCAGAGAGCTTTTACAAAATCTGTGATGGAGAAAAGAGACAAGAGTATTCTCTTGTGCGTACTTGCAAACTATTAATTTTATTGGGCTACATCTGTTGCTGATTGTTGGTGAAGAAAGTAGTGGCTTTATTGAATGACAGTCTGTCTCAGTATGCCTTTTTTTTTAAAACAAAGCAAAAAAAAACAACTTTAAAAAGGAAAAAATATTAGCTTACTCAGAATGTCAGATTTTTGAGTCTCAGACCTGCCAAGTCAAGCTGTACTGCCTGTGCTTTGATGCCACGTCATCTGCAGAATTATCAGTGTTGGTCACAGTTCCTCCTTAGTGCCCGTAGCCACACAGCGGCTCTGACACAGATGCTGGGTGCTGGAATGCCTCTGGATGGGTTAACAGCTCTGGGGCTTCAGAGGGTCTCATGCTGGCCGTCACCTTTGGTTTTAAGTCCAATGTAAGGGGACAGAAGGGGATGGGGATGCTGACAGAAAGTTCAGTTGCTGGCACAGTCAGCCCCAAATTCCTGAGCGCTGTTCAGTACATACATGTGCACTGCTCAGAGACTCAGCCACACCCAGGATCAGGCCCTCAGACAGAAAGACAGAAAGAAGTGTATTTGCTTTTTAGGTCCCAAATCAAATTCACAGTACTTTAAGCTATTTGTATTCATAAACTATATAAGCCTGATATGAAGTAATTGAGAGAGAAAATAAGTATACAGTCATGTGCTGCCAGGTTTCAGAGTTACTTTTCTGATAGGTATTTCACTTCAGTACTGAGTTTGAAAGACCTAGAGAGAGTTGAAGGATTAAAGATCTCAAAGGGAAGAGATGCAGTTTTTAAATGTGGCAAGATGTGTTTTTTTCTGTGTGGGGATGTGAGACATTGCAAGGTAATGCTCTTTGTCAGCCAGGGGAGGGAAAGGTTTGTAACTAAGAGACATTGAAGACAGACATGATTAAATACAGAATCCAGAGTAAAGGTGAAAGACAAAACAGCAGACCATGAATTCAAGCAGAATACAGAAGACTGCTAACATGAACATTTGTATTTCTGACTGAATATATTTTGTGTATGCAATAAGTAACCATAATGAAAGAAATGAGAAAAAAAGTTTCTTTGCATTTTTCATTTTGCTTACCTTATGGGATTGACTGTATTCTTTCTCTAGGCATGTACACTCAGACCCTGTTATAATTTAAGACCCTGCTAAATAAGAACAGAACAGAAAAATCCTCATAAAATCCCCATGAACATGTTTTTAAAAGTAATCCGGAAATACTAATTAAAGGGTTTTGTGTGAGCAATTACAAGAGTCGGCAATTAGTCAACTAGAAAGAAAAAAGCAAGATGACAGTGCCCCATAAGCAAGATAAATAACTAACTATGCAGTGAAACTGCCTAACATATGCTTAGTTTTCTAAGAGCTTAAGGTTGACAAAATAAGCATCCAGGAAGATAGAAAAGAAATCCTCAATTAAGATACTGTCAAAATTAGTCTGAACTCTGATGAAAAATGGCTAAATGGACAAAGCTAGGGCCATGGTTGCTCTTGTGTATCATGAAGGGCCAAGCACATTGCCAATGCTTAATAAAATAATGATGTAAAAAATCAGCTGGCAGCATTAGGAGTTAGCATTGGCAAATTGCTGTAGTTAGTGTGCAAGTTTTAAATGTTTTAACTTGTTTTTTGCATATGATTTGTTGGATGCTGTTCACTTTCTCTTGTCAGGTTATTGTTCTGTTGGTTTAAAAGGTTGAATTAACTCCACCCTTCATGTGAGGGAAACTGAGTGAATGACTGATATGGGAGAAGGGAATTAGAGGATATGAGAGGTGTGGTATCACTTTTTTGGCAACAGCAGGTTGTCTCAGCTGTGTTATTGATCCATACACTCAGTCTGTGCTAAAACTGAGGGGAAAAAGCCTTGAAAGTCCCCTTCAGTAGTGTGTCAAGGGCAAAGAATGTAATTAGGTGTAAACAGGAGGTTATTGGTGGGATAACAGGTACATGTCAAAACCATTTCTGATAGGGCACGGAAGAGAAGTGTGAAAGCAGTATAGAACAAACTAGGGATGCCTGCGAGCCTAAGACTGTAGATGTCATGCATTAGAAGCTGTAAATGATATTTTGGTTATTTCGTATAGGGAATAAGTATTCAGTTAATAGGGGCACGGGTACAAGAGATCCAGAAATGGTATATGTAATCAAGGAAACCAGTACTGTTAAACAAATGCTTTGTCGTGGAGCTAGTGGCATATCCTCCCCATGGAGAAGAATGAAGTACAGATTAGAGGTAATATAATGGAGTATACTATACAATAAATGGCTTACAAAAATATCCATTCCAAAATTCTCAGTGAAAGGAGCTGAAGATAAAAGGAAACATTAAGCAGATAAATTTGCGGTCTTTAAGAAGAAGCATCAACAGCCTGGGAAAAGGCCACTAAACAAACATTTAACAGGGAATGTAAGGATTATGCATGAAGTTACTGGTTTGCGAGCTTGATTTAAACAGTGAGGAACAGAAGAGGAAGGCTAATCAAAGACATGATAGAAGAAAGTTTGGATTTAATGAAGAATAGAGGGCAAAGACTCACAGAGGGAGGATCATGCTTAAAATTTTCAATAAAGAGTATTTTGAGAGGGTAGCCACAAGTGCTGACAGAGACGCCTATAAACATGATTTACCAGGATTTTAGCAAAGCTTTTGAAATGTTGGTACAGCGCAAAAGACTAATCTGTTGGGTGAATAAGTACAGTGTAGGGAGAGATACTTTCTTTGATTAAAAAAGAAAAGAAACACAGTCTTGGGTATGGAAAGCATAGAAGCCTTGTGAATTGAAGCGGTTTGGTTTGGAGGGGTGTATATAATGGAAAACCTTAAGAATCATTATTTACGCCAATTTTGTTGAACTTATGCAGCATATCAGTAGTCTGGAAGAAAGAATAAGTAGTAAGGTGATGAAATTCCCTGATAGTACAAAACTGGGGAAATGTCAGAACAAAATAGGCAGGTGATAAAATACTGAATGATTTTGACGAGGAGGTGGAGCATGAGCCGATAAGTAGCATATGCAGTTCATTTTCAAGTAATATAATGAGGCTAGGGAATAGAAAAAAAAGAATATATCAGTACCTCAGACAGTCACAGGGCATAAAAGTCTACATAGAAGTATTTTCTGCATGCTTTTGAAGCACTTCTGAATAGAACTGCAAATCCTCTAGTAGTGTGGTTATTAGTTGTTTTGCTTTATTTATAAAAGCAAAGCAAATAAAATTCTGTGCACGGAACTGAAGTACCAATTGAAAGTTCATATTCCTGGACTGTTTATAAAAGCAGCGAAGTCTCATTTCACATGAGATGGACACTCTGGGCACCTTTATAGAAAAGAAATTCAGAAAACTGCAAAGTGATAAGTGAGGATTAGGACAATAATTAAAGGTCTGGGTGACATTAATTATTCAAAAGGTTAGGGAGACACATGCATATGCCCAATCCAAAGCTCTTTAAATGAAGTCACAGAGAAGCTTTGAATGCTGGAAGGCTTTAAACTGGTTATGAAAACAGGAATGCAACAGGCACCCAATGCCCTTGTGAGACTTTCGTCCAAGCAGTTACTCTTCTACAGTGATTTTGAATGGCCCCAGGAGTGACTTGGGTCTCAGATTCACAGTCAGCATGTAGGAGACAAATTGGCACTTAGGTTCTTGACAGGAGGGGGTTCAGTGAAGGATTATGGGCTTGCTTATTGGAGAGTTTTTATTAAAAGATGACGCAATGATGATAATGATAATAATGATAATAATAATAATAATAGTAATAGTAAAAGGAAAAAAGTTAAAACACTTTCTTTATCCTATGTGCCTTTCTCCTCTGGAACAAATCTGTGGGATATTTGCAAGGCAGCGCAGTTTAAAATGCATTGCATCTTCTCCATTTACTAAACTGGTCCTGTCTGAGTCCATATGGAAATGTACTGGCAAGAGCTTTCTGCGGCCCATCCTTGCTGATTTGAAATTACTCTCTTACAGGAAATATGTGTCAGCTTTTTTCTGTGTTTGTAGGGAAGAATGACAATATTGTCATTCTTCTGTCTCCTCAGGAGACTGACAGGTGTCCTTTGGGAAAAGCAGTTGTGGTAGGTTAGGGTGTAAGTGCACTTAGCTGTCCACCCTTCATTGTTGTGTGGAGTGGATATGCTCAGGGCTGTGAGCTGGAGCAGCAGGGCCTGGGGCGCCTGCTCAGTCCTGCTGAGTCCTCCACGTGCTGGTGGCTTGGGCAGAGGGGCAAGGGAGCTCAGCAAGAGCTCCCTGCTGCAAACAGCTGCAGCAGGACAAGGCAAGGATGGCTGTCACAGCCCTGAGCTCCTTTCTGTTTAGAGCCATCTTGCATTGCAAAGGCTGGAGACACTCAAGAGAGGTTCAAATGCCTTCTTGAGTCACAATCCAGTTTTTCTTCTGGGCTGTGTCACACAAGTGCTGCAAGGCTTCTTTCCTTCCTATCCAGGCAAGGGTCATGGAGCTGCAATGCCTCAGGGTTCATTTCTATCTTATTCCCCCAAGTTTCCCCTTTTTGGGAACACAGTGTGAGGAGGGGCTGGGTCTCCCCCCAGATCTCACCCTAGTAGGGAATTGGGACCAGCCACGAAGCACACCAGGACCCAGGAACTCCTGTAAGCATTTGTGAGTCCCGTGGTTCTGACAAAGCTTGTGAGACTAATATGTAACTTGCAGTGAACGAGGACTTCCTTACAATGTGAAACATATGGAAATAAGTATGTCAGTTTTGTTCAACATGGTGTGAAAACGACTGGGTTTGATCACTTTGAAAATCTAAGAGTAAATGGCATTTTCTGAGTATGCTTTTAAAATAAAAACTTAACCATGCACAAGTTTAGACACTTTGAGATGAGTGTGTGTTGAGCTAATAAAAGTTGATGTCAACATTTTAGAAAATGTTTGGAAACAAAAAAGAACTAGTGCTTGATCAAGCAGCAGTCACAAAAACAATCTTCCCTTCATGATAAAAAGAAAAACTCTGTGTGTGATTCTGCAAATATGTCAGATCATTTTGAACAGGCTAGTAAGTGCTAGTAAATTATTATTTTTAGTTGTTGTCAAATCACTTTACTTTTTAGCATTTGACTTCAAAAAATCCCCAACCTTTGTATGTGTTGTCTTTGTGTACATCAGTCATAATTTTGCTGACAATTCTTGACATGCACTCTGCATTACTCTGCTAACAAGAGAAAAGACCAGCCATTACATTTATGTTTCTTTGTTTTTCAGCAAAGTCACATATCAGGAATAATGCTAGGGGTATACTAATAAACAATACATAGTGCCAGTCATCAGGGAGTAAGAAATATTTTCTAACTAGTTCTAAAGGGAAACAATGTTTTTTAAAAAGGGAGAGTGATTGTTATTTATGCAATATTGTTGTTCTATATGTCAGCATCAAAAAGCATCTTGTAAAGAGCTTAGCATAATAAATCGTTGATTGTGACTGTCATTATTTAGAGATCTTTGATAGATCTAGATGTAGTGCAGTAAGGTTAAATCTACCAACATATAATAGGAAATCCTTAGACTGAATCTGATTTTCTACCAATGTTACAAGTATTGTCACGACAACAAAAAAAGAGAAAAAGTATTTTATCTTTAAAAACAGCTGGCTTTACAAATTGTAACGGTATCACTAAGTCAAAGCAGATTTGGTTTCTGGGTGCCCATTGATTTTTGGATGTCTACATAACGGTTTAACTTGGTTACATTTTGAAAAACTAAGGTTAATTTAAATGAAAAACAGAAAAAAAGGCTTATAGACTTATGATTGTTTCCACTGAGAAGAGACGCAGCACATTTTATTGTCATCGAGAAAATTAAAATAGCCTCTGTGTATGCGAAGCAATGGGAGATTTGCAAAGAGGAGCCCACAGGAACACTTAATTACTGAGTTGACTTTGATTAGTCACTAATTTTTCAGTTAACTTGGTAAGGCAAAACAATATATGTTTGAAAAGTCTTTATATTCCTGCCTACAGGCTTGAAGTAGAAAGATACTTAATAGATGGGCACTTTATCTGTCTGGGACAGGGCATCTAAATTTAGATGCTGATAAAAAATCCAGCAAGTCTTTATTATTGTTTGGAGTCAGGTAGAAAAAGCCAACACCTTTTTAAAAATATAATTGGTAATACCAGCTGCACAAAACTCTTCACAAGTTAAATATATACAAGAAAGGCTTGATGCACTTGTATTTTTGATGCACGTTATCCAGTGAACCCTACTTCTTCCCCAACTAATATATGTAAAGTCTGCAATTTATTACATCTGTGCCAGCTTCTTGTGACTTTACATTCTTTAAAAAATATGTGTTTTTCTGTGTTTTTTTCTTCTTCTTTTTGCTGATGTAGGCAAGGTGCCTGTGGCTGTACAGAAAGATCTGTGTCTCTTGAGTTACTGCCTTGATGTGGCAGTTCAGGGCTTACCTTGACTTTGCTGCATCTTCAAAACAAGAATTGAGCTCTTCAGGACTGTTACCTTAGGACTTGAGTCCTTGATACTACAATTATGCAGTTGAATAATTTTATGAATCTGACTTGTCTCATTAGATGCCTGGATAACTGCAGATTTTAAGTCTTATGAAGGAAAAACTAAACCTTACTTTGAATACACTCTTAGTTTTCACTTTTAAAACAATATCAACTCTCTGGTCAATTCAGATCAAGAAAAATAATGAGAGAAAATGCAGTTACATTTTTAGGATGTTGAAATGTCTTGGACAAATTATATACCTTGTAGAAAAGTGAAAGAGCAGATCTTTTTTGAAAGACATCAAGACAGAAATGAAAAACGTGTTCTGTGCACTGAATTGAGCAGAGTAATGCATTTTCTGGTTTATAATGAAATTTGGGCTGTATACACCATGATTTTTAAGTAAGTCAAGCCCAATCTAATGTGGCCAGAAGGCACGCTCTCTGGCTAGTTTCCAGTCAGGCTTCCCAGTTTTAGTACAGGCTTGCCAATAGATAGTATTTAAGCAACTGCCCTGATACAGGAACTGTTTGTCCAGACTAGCTGGGAGGTTGTCCTCCTTGAAAAATGGCAGCCTGATGGACCATTTAAAATGTGTGGTGCAGAGGAGATTCTGCAGCCTCACTGAAGATGAGAGAAGCATATTTGTCATTTCTGTGTTCTTTTCCTGGCTTCTCCCTTATTCTGTAGTGGATCTAATCCATTGGTGTAAAATGAAGGATTCACATTGATTTCAGTGTTATTTGGCTTACATCCCATATATCCTCATTCCATTTTGCCTTCCATGAGTGTAGTACTGATGTTTTAGCAATACTGATCTGTCCATGGAGTTAGGAAGTTGACAACAATCTCTACCAAGTTTCAGAAAACTCAAATGAAAGGTACTACAGAACCTGCAGAGTGTTATTTTTTTAATATTAATAATTAAGCCTTAATGAAAACACTGCTGGAGAACTTTAAATGACCACTGTGAACTTGGTATTCTGAGTTATTATGAAATTATTACAATTGTATGTTTCAGTTAATTTTATCTACCCTTGTTTCTTTAGAAGAAGACCTACCAGTGCATCAAATGTCAGATGGTTTTCTACAATGAGTGGGATATCCAAGTTCATGTTGCAAACCACATGATTGGTAAGTGAAGCACTAAAACTTCTCGGAGACAAATAGCCATTTTTCTTACTCATTATCACCATTGTCTCTAAAATTAAACAGAGTTAAGGAGAAATTAATTGTGGATCCATCAATGATTAACCTAGGCATGATTGATTTTTTTATTCATATTATTAGACTTGATAAAGCATTAGCGTATTTTATTTTCTGCAAGGGCTAGTTTAAACTTCTGCAGAGAATTATATATCCACTGCCAGTCAAAACACAGGTGATTAGCAAATTAAACTTCTAATCATTTTTGCATTATTGAAAACAAACTAACAGGAATGGTTAATGAACTGGATGTTAGCTTTCCGTAGAGTTTTAGACAGGTTTTAATTTCAGAAGTTATTATGGTAATGACACTACTGTGTACTTCTCAAGCACCTCAGTACCAAAATCAAAACTGGTGAGTTTTTGTCATTAGGAAACATAAATAATTAAAATGGCCATAAAATAGTATTGTTTGATATGTTTGAGCAGTCTGGAAAAAAGTCCTGAGTGTATCTGTATACAATTAAATACTATAAATTATTTGAAAAAGTAAGGAATTGTAGTACACAGTAATGGAATCCACTTTTTAAAGTACACACATTTTAAAAAATGTCTTTTAGGATTCCTGAATCCTGATGTTTACAAAGCTGTTACAGTTGTAAATTGGAATAAAACAAAAGCTGCTTTTTCTTTGATATTCATATTTTCCTATTATTTGCTGATTCCCCTAGGTTTACCCATAATGTTTTCAATTTGGTAACCACTCAGTAATAGCACTAAGAGTTCTATCAGCCAATTAAATTTATCAAGCACATCATTTGCTCACTAATCAGATAACATTGCCAGGATTGTCTCCAGGTTTTTTTTTTTTTAGTCTCTTTTCCAAATTTCGCTTTTCAAAACAGAGATGGATACCACTGATTTTTTTACTCCTGCTTCCCTTACGCTGGTTTTCTTGCTAAAATAGCAGAAAATCTTGCAAAGGACAGACCAAACAATATGATATAGAAGCTAGTAATTACATATCCAACAGAAGAGAATTTGCTTGATTTTTCCACTTTCCAGTTTGGTGGTAATTCTTTTTTTCTTTCAAGGTAACATGCAGATTTCTTCCATGAACACTTAGCAATTTGGCTGCACTGTAAAAGAAAGTTATCTGCCAAAACTTAATGACCCATTTCTGTGGGTACTTTATTTAAGTTGTTATGCATTTAGAGCATGAACATTTTATATATTTTTCACAAAAATAAATGGAAATGACAAACTGGTTTTGTAAAGGAGCCAGGCAATTTACCTGCGACGTTAAGCCTTAGTTTTGATATCTTGTGATTTTGGGTAAGAGATAATTTGAGCTGCTTCAGAGTATTCAATCTGTGTCAGTAATGGAATTCAAAAGTAGGGTACTACTAACAACAGAACTCATCATTTCTGCTGTTTTATTTGAGTCTAGTGTTTGAAATGTTCTTAATTGTAGCGTATAGTGATGCTGAAACATGACAGGGAATACGGACACTGTTTATAAGGGATGATGCTGGAATTGATGATGTGTTTGCTTGCTACCCACTTCCCAGCTGCCTCACATTTTCAGAATAGGAGCTCACTTATTTCATTAAATACTCAGATTTATTTTTTCCCTCTATTTTCTGGATGAGTTTTATTAAAGAGTCAGAATGGAAGGAGCAAAGTAGGGAGAGAGTCAGTAAAGCAGGACAAATCCATTTAGCTGGCTTCAGCCTGCAGATCTGAAAAGACGTATTTTCTTAAACTGAGCTGTTAACTGCCTATGTTTAATTTCTAAAAGCTGGATGAGGTTGAATGAGAAAGAGAATCTTTTAAAAAAATATTTAATTGTTTTGTCTGTGTTCTATCTAATCATGCATGATATTACTTCATGACATAACCATAGTGACACAGATTTAAACGTGCTTAATATAAAATCTTCCCAGTGAAATAAAAGAGCTTGCAAAACATGCAGGGAGATTTGCCGGTCATGCGTGTGGTAATCTGTGTTCAGTGGAAGATTCTTATCTGCACTGCCAGACTTAGCAGTGCAGCTCCTAATGATGTAGCCTCGATTAAGCAAATGCAAGGGGATTTTGTGTTGGGGTGGAGTGAAAGGAATATCAGCGTTCTGGAGAGTTTTGAATGTGACCTCAGAATCGAAGTGCAAGGAAAAATAATTTCTGATCTCCAATTCTGTTAGTCTTCTCAACACTAATTGGATTTTTCCTTAGCTATCTTTCTAGTTTCACTCTCCCCCCTCCCCTTTAATTTATATCATTGTTCACAGACCTTTTTCCAAGACCACGTTCTGTCTAGAGAGAAAGGTTCAAGCGGTCACATCAAGCTGTTTTAAACCAGCCTTAGTTTATGTACATCTGTAGGTAATCTTTTAGTATTTATGCATAATACAGAAAACATGCACACAAACACATTTGTGTGAATATATGTAATATATACCTGTAGTTATCTGCCTGCATATCAATATGTAGATTGAGAAATATATTAGAAGAAGCACTGGAGTGAATATTGACTTGTTGACACAGCACGTAAACAAATAAAAAAAATATAGTTTCCTAAAGACATTGGTCCCTCCCTTTTTTACATGTATCTGATTAAATGTGTCTTCTTGCTCTGATTTCCTAGTAGGTGATTGGCAGAACAGGATGTAGTGTCTTTGATTCTCTGGGAAAAGGAAAGTAAGGAAGCTTCAGGAAGACACAGAGAAAGAAAGGAGTTTACATGCGAGAGAGGGGAAGGTAATCTGGCAAGGCAGGAGTTAAAAGTCGAACGGTGTGATAATCCCTAGATCAGATGTAAGGGCAATAAATGCCTTTACAGACATCATTGCACAGTGTCAGGAACTGTTATTTCCTCTCATAGTAAAATGTTCCCATTATCTGTGTTGTGGTTATTGATGGATGTAGTATCTTCTTACCTGAAGGACTCCATAATCATAATTCAGGGAAAAGAGAAAAGGGGAGGCAGCTGGGACATGGGACAAATGTGAAAGGGGAAAGTCATCTGCCAAACTCCACTCAGAAATGAGTGGGAACCACTGATAGAGATAATGCTCAGCCAGCTGAGGGAAACAGTTGCTGTTCACCATCATGATGCAGTTTGAAAGCCTAGAAAAGTTGATGGTGTCCCATCTAATCACTGTGCCCCTCGAACATGATCCTGGGATGTAAACTGAGTTCATGTTGCTAACATCCACAGAGAGAAGCCGCATTATGGAAGGTCACTGAGGCAAAGCTATACTTATAACACCTCAGTGTGAAACTTAGACTTTTAAATAAGGCAACTGGAATTACTTTGTTGGCTAAAATAGCTCCACTGAGGGTAGGTATTTTTAGATTGTATGTATGTGTGTGTTTTTGTCTAATCAAATATAATCTCAACTAGACATTTAGCAGGGGAAGAGGGATTAGAGGCTATTTGAAAAGCCTCTTACTCTTCTTTGTTAGGAAAGTATATGTCATTTTTACAGATTTTATTATACATTTCAATCAATTCAAAAAGAGGGATTATGCCACCTAATGGAAAATAAAATCTGCCAATGACCCAGTGAAGTGTAACCTTAAGTATCTTTGACAACAATGCAATTTACATTATACAAGTTATGTAATAAAAAGATGTCATAGAGGCAGCTTTCCTTTAGTAACTACATGTTTACTACTTCTAGAACTCTCCCTTTTAGAACTGTTCTGCAGCCTTTAATCGAGTCTTCCCAACATCTTCATGATGGGATGAGGCAGTAAGCCTTTTCCATTGAATGGATGAGGAAAAAGAGGCATAGAAGTGCTTGCGTTACGTGAGCTAAAGTTCAAGAGTTCTGACTGCCAGATCTGTCCACGCATTTCCAGACACTGTGTTTCATCAAGCAATGCCTGTGTGAGCTTAAACTACACAGAGAGTCAGGCTAGGCTAGGGGATGCTAGCAGACAGAAAGCAATACATAGTGTGGGGTTTTTTACATAGGCCCTGTGTTTTGGCATTATTTTGGACCTAGATGTAGGCATGTACTTTTGTTTGGATAACTGTAAGGAGGATTGCCAAATGAAGACCTGTCTGTTGGTGTGTGTATGGAAATTTGTGGGTGAAACTATTTCCAGCTTTTGAGTGGGAAAGGAGGAAACATAAGTCCAGGTTTCATATGGGTTTAGAAAGTGTTGGCATAAATAATGTTTCTGCAGTTGTTTTCTTTCTTCTACCTTTTTATCTGGGTGGAATATATAGCACTTGTAGCAGCTTTCTTTGAGAAAATTCTATTTCTGGGTACATGATGTCTGTGGAAAAGAGGCTTTCTGGCATTCCTTTGTTTCATCACATAGTTTGCAGTTGGCATTTGACCTGAGAGAGTAGGAAAAGAGTCTGCTATTGTTTGTGTTCTGTTTGATGCTCTCCGCTGCTCCTCCTAATATTTTTGCTATTATTTTAAGCAGACATGCTAAACATTGTTTCATCTTCAACTGATTCCTTTACATCTGTAGTATCTGATGCAGTTCGGTGTAAATAGACTAGACGGTTGCTGTAGCAGTTGCCTAGGATTTTGCACACACACACATACAGCGTAGCTCAGAATTGGGGGAGTTCAGGAAAAGAATTACTCTATATAAAATTATGGGGCTCAACAGCAGTAGTGTAAATTTGTAAGTGCTCTGAGTAAAGTGCTGTTAGGCATGAGATAATGTAAAGAGATGACATTGCCAAGAACTATTTATGAAGAGCTTAATTTTTTTCACTCTGATAATTCTTGACCAATAATTACCAGCTTCTAATTATCTATTTTAGTTAGAAAGAAATTTCTATCACTATGGAGGTTGGCATTGCAACTAGCGCATAAATCCCCAAAGAGGTAAATGTGTTCCAAACAGCCACAAACAACTGTCTCATGAAACATAGTGAGCAAATTGCGAGCCGCTGGCTGTGCACAACAGAGCAGCACATTTACCATTGAGGACTGATCAGGCTGACAAAGAGAATGATAAAAGGGGGAAACAGCCACAATCTTTGTAGTTTGCTGCTACTTTTGTTGATGAAGAAAGCAAGCCCCAGTGTCATAGCAAGAACCACTGCCCCTCTGAAGAGTTGGGGATCAAAGGGGAAAGATTCGGTACCTTTTTGAAACCCTACTTTTGGCAGTTTTTAAATATGTCATTTCTGATAAGTAAACAGACATTTCTTTCTTTAACCTTTTCAGTATCATGTATAAAACCCGTTTTGTGAAATCTGTTGTGGAGAGCTTGTCTTTGAGTGAAGGATGTTATGTTGCATTGAGCAGGGTAGCAGGTGTGAGCAGGAGGAGGAAGTGAAGGGAATGGAAAAAAAGGTACTGAACACTAAAGTTAGAAAGCAAATGGGAAAACAGGATGAAGCAATCCTGCAGTTGACAAGAGGAATTCTAGTTTACACCAGTAAATAAATACTTCATCAAATCCCAAGTAACGAAATCTATGCTGAAACAATTGGAGTTTAAAAGGAAAGGTATATAGAAAATGAGATCTAACATTTTAACTTCTCGGCAAAGAAATTTTACAGCTGTGTTTTAAAATAACAAGTAGTGTGTAACCATTAGAAGATGTAAAGACACATTTTAGTGCAACTCATGATTTTTGATTTTTTCAGTGACAGTGATATAATATGTATACATGCTTGTGTGTTGTGTGGATGTGCATGTTTGCATTATGCATGTATTAACTGCATGCATAATAAACCTATAAAAATAAATCATCTTATTTGCCTCACATTTGTGCAGTGTACATTATTGTACGTGTGGACAACATCACTGATGTCAAGACAAAGGAAATACCTCAATGGGCTTTCTGGAAATCAGCCCAAGAAAATTCTTGTATGGTTGTAATAGCATGTGGCATTCACACATTCTGTTATTTGTCTAATGCCTAAGGTCGTTAAAACCCCATGATTTTCCTTTCACTTATGCAGAAAGCTGTGCTGAGCAACTAATACTTGTTGCACCATGTTGACCTCAAGTAATACGTCTTCAGAATGTCAGTTTAATCACTATACAGTAAATCTGATATTGTGAAGTCCTTCTTAGCTGAGATTTGGAGAAAAAGGATCCAAAGACCTGGGTCTACACGCTAGAGGAGGAAGGAGGTGAAGACTTCCTTTTGTCAGTCTTTTTTCACTGGTTTCTGAGTAGCAAAAAATGGAAATTGTCAATTTATAGTGAAGAGAGTGGTCCTACACTCTTAGTATCAGGAAATTATTTGAATGTCTGGGAATGTCCTGTTTACAGGCAGAGCTGACAAGAAGTTGTATAACAGTTGGAGGAAACTTGGTCACCTTCTCTGCAAAATGAGGAGATGTAATTGAAATACCCAGGAAAATCAGCATTTGGAGTTAAATCTGAGAAAACGTAGGTTTATTTCATGAGGAGCTGGGTTACAAAATAGGCAAAATCTGGGCTGTTTAATACTAACAGGAAGCTACTCTCCTGTGGGCAATGCTGGCTTATTTGAAAAGCCCATAAAGGGTTTCTGCATGGACCATACAAAAGGGATACTTTCTCTTTAATAGCCATCTGTACAGGAGAGATGAGAAGTGGGCCAGGTCATCTCTCCTCAGCTGTCATGATATTAACGTAGGTAATGGAGCAAGCTCTGCGTTCTGCTGGGTGTTGTTTTTCATAGATGTTCATCGATTTACACAGATAATTCTATTTATTTCTTAGAGTTGGTCCAAGCAAACCAGGCAGAATAACAAACACCAAAGCATTTCAAATGACTTTATCTTTGTTGTTTTGTAATGTAACTTTTGTCTAAAAAATGGTGTCACACCTACTGTGCAGATGGCTGCATGATTTGTAAACCAGCCAAAACATTTAAACAAATGTGTGATCTGGGGATAGATTAAATAAAGGATAAAATGGAGTGTGGACCACAAATTCTAATAATCAGATGATTTTAAGTTGTGTGTGGTGTGGAGCGATGGTAGCGGCGATAGCAGGGAACGCTTGCCAATGACAGCAAGGTGCCTTACAGATCTCAGGATGGAGCCTGTGGCCTAGTAGGCCTCAGTTTGAGAGCTGCACATTTGCTGTACAGCTGGCAGCTCTGTATGGGGACATCAGATAAAACTTATGTAAAATGAAGTGTTATTGCTTAGTATGAAATTGCGCAGGGAGGGAATTTGCAGACAGTAACTGAAAACAGAATTCATGGTACCAATGAAGCAGACTGTAAATATGAAGAGGCTTTAATTATCTGTGCAATTTAACAAAAAATTCAGGATGTATTCGGAAGTGGCAAAGGCAGCTGTATGCACACTCCAGCAGCACCATTCACTGGGCTGCAGGTTCTGTGTGTCACCTATTTGGGCTGTGGGTGCCCCATCCCTGCCACCCCCTGTCCCCAGATGCTAGCTTTCCCCACTGAGCTGCTCTGCTCGGAGCTGGCACTTCTTTTCAGGGGTTTGAGGCAGAAACAGCTCCTTGCTTTTTGAAACAGCTTTCAGGAAAGGCTCTCCAGGCTTTTAAAATCACAAATGGTTCAGCTAGGACACAGGCTGCAAATATCCATGAATCCTTTTTGTTGGGGGGGGGGGGGAGGGAGGGGAGGAAGAGGGTGGGGGTTTGAACCTTGGACTCGAAAATTTTAAGAAAATAGAATGCAATTGTTGTATTATTAAATAATATTAGTAGTAATACTAGTAGTAATAATAATAATACTAAAAGGAGCATCCAAAAAATGTCCGCAATTCAGGCTGGAGTTCATCCTGTAAGGAAATGAAGCAAAGCACATGGAAGCTTTAGATTTTTCCTTCAGAAGTGCCTGTGGCATGAATAGCACTCGATGAACAGGACACTATGGAAAAGCAGTGCCAGGCAGTATGAAAGTTGTTCCCTACCCTCCACCTGCTGTAAGATTCTCCTCCGAGCCACGGCAGTGATACACTGTGCGTGTCAATACTTAGGCACCACAGGCGGAATTGATGGCAGGGTGTCAGCCTTCCTTTTGTTCTTTGCTGACCATTTGCATTGCGGGCTTTCTCAGGAGCCATAGCACATTCCTTCGGCCGAGTTTGGCTGTCAGCACCGAGGGCAGCCTACAAACCGCCCCTGTTCTGAGCAGGGAAGCCTCTGATTCTTAGGGGAGCTCGTCCCGAGGATTCTCCCCGCGATGTAAATGCGGGAAGCGCAACAAAAGAAGCCAATATGGAGAGTGGGTGTCGAGCTTGAGCTGCTCATATTGTTGCATTCGGTGAGCTGACGGGGTTTCGTAGGTCACCTTTAGAATTATGCCTATGACAGCAGTAGCTACCTGCCAAGATTGCAAGGTATCTCACAGCTCTCAGGATGGAGCCTGTGGCCTGGTAGGCCGCCGTTGGAGGGGCACACATTTGCTGTACAGCTGGCAGCACTGTATGGGGCAGCAGTGTGGGCTGTTAGGGAGCTGGAAAGGAGACAAGCATGAAATTTCCTCTAACCCCAACTCTGTTTTTCTGTACTGTTGGCTGCTTCTCAGTTCCTTGACAAAAAAACCAATCAGGCACCCTTTAATCCGCCTGTGATTACCAGTGGTATAAAAAGAGAAGCATAATGAGGAAAAATGCCTCGTTTTGTTGCCTTCAAAAGCCAACAAATTGGAGTTAACTTGACAGGAAGTGGCTTAATAATTAGATTATTTATTTATTCCTGACACATATCCCCCTGTTACTAGTCTCAGGAGATCCTGTAGATGGTACGATTTTCAAGCTGCCATTACTTCGCTGTCTTCTGTGAACAAAGAAGCTACTGTCTATCAGTCAATTAAATGCACTCTTTAAGCAGAGGCTGAGAAGTCCTCAATGGATAGAGCCCTGGGACATTGTGGCTGATGATTCCTTTCTCTGTACTGTACATCACACTCTCAACTACGGTCCCCACAGAGATGGAATAAAGTCATGCATTAAAATATCACTTGTTGATTTGTTTGCTAATGAAGAGCCATTGAAATGTTTGTGTGTTTCTGTGGCAAAATTGTTGATAAAAGGACTACTTGCTTGCATATCTTGCTTCATCTTCAGGAAGTGCTTATTTAAGACTTACTAAAATTAAAGTCAACAAATTAAGGAAAAAACAGAGAGACGGATAATATTGGTTTACTTGCAATTCACATCAATGTAAATAACACTGAGGACAGCAAGAAGAGAGAAAGGGGAATAATAGTACTTCAACCATGTCTGTTATAATTTTCTTCATTAGTAACAATAAGGATCCCTGGGTTTTTTTTCTGGTACAGTAGTGAGCACCCATTTCAAAGAATAAAAATGCCAAAGTGTCCATTTTAAAATTATCCTGGATGTGTAAGAATGGGAGGGGGGGTGGCTTTGGGGCGGGGGGGTGGTTTTTTTTTAATGAAAAAGATGAAGGTTTTTTTTCTGTTCTTTGCATTTCTTTCTGGATTTTAAATACGCCAAGTTAGCAAAAGCTTCCATTACTTAGAGATTATCTGTGTGCAGCAAGTTAGCCTCTTAGCTGAGAAAAGTACAACCATGCCAAGATAGTTACTAATGCTGGTTAAGAGTGCATGCTTAATGCAAAATCACCAAAGTTATTTGAAGCTGGGGCTTAATAATACTCTCTCTCACTCTTCCCACCTACCCCCTCTACCCACCAGGATTCTGAATGGGGTTTCATAATCTCTGCCCTTCCACCACTCTTCTTCCACCTGCCAAGAGCCCAGGTCAACAAAGTGGATGGGTATGGACCACATTTTGTGCTGGGCTGGAGAGAGGGAATGGTTTTTTTGGTTGATTTTTTTTACAGAAGTTGATATATATGTATATTTGTCTTCACACTGAAAATCATTAATTGGCAATATCCATCTAAAGTTTATGCAGGTCTTATGCTGCTCATCTTAAAGAGCTATATTTGCTCTGAAGAAGTACAGATAGTGCTGTAGCAGTTCTCCAGTGAACTAGCTCTGTTCTGCATTTAGCTTCTGTATGACCATTTGCACCTACATATAGAGCCTGTACGTGCTATTATACACACACATACACACATACACACATATATGTATATATGTATATATATATATATAGTATAGAGAGAGTCACTGCTTCTAGGATTATTGTTTTCAATGAACTTAACAACAAGCTATGGGGAATTAATTCAAACCAGCCTCAAATTGGAGTGTTTCTTATTCCTATCCTGTTATTCCAACTCATTTTATTAGAAAAAGCTTAGATACTCAGAGGTGTTCTATAATAGAAAATGAATTTGAAACCCATTCATTAATTGGTGATTAATACATTTCAGGATTAGTTTAAGCAAGGCCCTACCTCCTGCCCAGTCAAGTATGTTCTGGTTAATATCCAATTATCTGCACCTTCGTACTTATTATGTCTTAATATTTCGGATATGATAACCAGAAACTTGAGAGTAATGCTAATGAGGAGCATAGAACAGGAATTAACCGGTGACACTCTCAATGATCCTTACTGAGGAAAGTAACTCCTTCAATCTCCTCAGCACAGTGGCCGAGCTGCCACCTCACTTTCCGTATAAGCACTGCTTTCAATTCAGCCGTTATGGGAGCTTAGAATTATATTTGTGTTAAAATCCTTCTTTCTGCGTGCCTCATAGACCATCTATGGTCAAAAGATACTCTGCATGTCCTTTTTCACACCTAGAATTACTTTCTTTAAGTGGAGCCGGTAGAACATCAACAGTCAAGTAAAACAGTGATACCTACTTTAAAGAAAAGCTGTTTTGCAGTTGAATGCATCCTCTTCTATACATGGGTTTATGCACATGTATATGTAAGCTGGTCTAGCTGTCATGTCCTTCATGGTAAGACCGGTGCTTCAGCAACCAGCAAACCAGATATACATGTCTGTGAAATACAAAAATTAAAAACCCCTAATTCATAAATGTGAAATGTAAATATTTCCAAATTAAAATTTTTCATGCACAAAATTGTCAGGCCCTTAGCATTCAATCTCAAGATTTTAGACTTTAGAAGAAGAAGAAATTATTATATACCCTCCTAGTGAAACATGCAAATAAAACCATTGCACCAATGTATCAGTGGGGCAAAAATGTGTAACTCTGTCATGTGGCCTGAAACTAACGTAGCTATAGAGGTAATTTCAACGTATAGAAAGAAAGGAAGAAGAAACGTTCCTTCTCATAAGTTTTCTTTTCCTTAACTAAGCTGCTGTTTGAATACGTTGTGCAACTCAGGGCATTATGAGAAGCCCCAGAGGAAATGAAGCAGTGGGCAGAGTGAAGGAGACCTGCTCAAAGGTGCAAAGCTACGTAACACATTATTTTTATTTCATGAATATAATCTGATATATATGGTACTTATCCAAGAGACTTTACAAAATATGCTATTCACGGTGTGTTGAACAAAGCTTAGTTCAAAACACTGCTTCATTCACTGTGTTTATGATGAAAGGTACCAGCCTCATGTTTAGATTAGACTGAATGATAAAAGGAATAGTATATTTGTATAATCAGAAGCAATCATACAGCACATGTACAGTGGCCAGAGTTAAGGATATGCCTGTAACATCCTGTTTTGGCTTTCTTTTTCCAGTGCCTAGCCACACAATTCGAATTTTCTCTCACACAGCACTTTATTAGAGTGTTGAAGTTCAGGACCTCAGCAGTATATTCTTAATATCTAGCTGTTTGGCTAGGCACCCTTTTTCCCAACCCTCTCACAGGCAACCTTCACAATGAACCCACTGTGCTTCTGGCTTCATTGCTTTTCGTTGCACACCTATGTGAGTGCCAAGACATTGGATAACTATGCAAAAAAATCCTCCACTCGCCCCCCCACCAAGTCCCCCAGATGAGACTCCTGCAGAGCACTATGTAATTTATTGAACAGCTTGGGAGATGTTGATGTTTACTACCTCATTCAATCAGATATTCAGAGGCAATGCAGCCTTCCGTTTCCTTCAAAGTTTGGTTAAAAAGCCTAACCCAAATATCACTTAGTGCAAAGTGTGATTTGCAAACTGTCATAACATGATCAAATCAAAACCAATTTTCACCAGAGCAGTTAAATACTCATCTCTTCAGATGAGTGACATTTCCCTGCCAAATTTGAACTTTTAACCCACACTGCTCCTTGTGTGCTGTTACTCTTCAAGTCAAACTTAACAGGGATGGTATTCTTAAAATCTTTTCATAAAAATATAGCTGAGCTTAAAAAAAGACTAAAATGAAAACAATAGAAAAATAAAAAGAAATAAGTGAAAAATGAAATAAATAGGCTTGGGCAGAGAGCTAGTCTAGAAAACTTAATCTTAGGTATACTTTTTAATAATGGAAGAATTCTCTACTTTTACCTGCTGCTGCATTTGCACTAGTGATGGAGTATGCCTAGCAGTACAGACCGGAATTGTACCGCCAGGAAAAATCCTTCATGGTGGTGCATGGGAATAAATTAGGTGACAGAAAATAGGACTCTAATTTCTATGATATGTCACCTAGGTTATCGTATTTTACATCAACTGCCGCTTTTGTGCTGTATGTGCATCTCTTTCAACCCTTGTGATGGGTCCTCCAGGCCAGTCTTTTTGTGGGCTGGTAATTTTCTTTGTCTCCTTCAAGCTAAATGTTCAGTGGGAGAAGGTTTCTTGTCCAACAAGAGAAACGCTCTCAACATGTTTCAGCTGCCCTTTTTTTTCTTAATTGTATTCTTCTCATTCATCTCCTTAAAAAGAAGATTTGGAAGGCTCTTTGACTCTAAATTCTCCTATGCCATTATGTCCCACAAATGCAGTTAACTTTTTCATAGCATTACATGGTCCCTCTCTCTCCTTTTGCTTTATGGCATTCTCCTTTCTTGTTTAGAGGGGAATTCCTCTTTTTTCCAAGTACTGTTTTCATGTCTTTGCTTGACAGGCTGCAAAGACAATTTTCATTTCAGTATGTCGAAACAGGAGTCAGAATGGGTGCAAGTCTGTGGTGGTTCCAGCATTTCCAGTGACTTCTTTGCCAGCCTAGAACAAGTCATTGCAATGTGAAATGGAGACAGTACTTAGCCACGGAGATTTTTTCAAGACAAATTAGTTAATGTACATTCCGAGGGAAAAGTACTGTAATGCTGTAAATAGCAAGCTATTAAATCATTTGTGTTTTTTATTATCTCTTGGCTAATGGGGAATTCTGCTGCTTGCCTTAGAGCTCCCAAATTTGGTTCATATTTCCTATCCATTTCAGAGTGCAATTTAAAGAAAAATTGTTCCTTCTCTTTTACTGTATCATCACTCCTCACAGATGCTGTCCAGCTGATATCTATTCTTGACATCATCTGCTCCACACAACAGAAATTGTCCTTCATTTCTTCCCCAGTCAGAACCAGTTAACAGCAAGATAGTTAACAGAAATTGTGATGGCTTCCATGAGTCAGTAACATTGTCTTACTCCTCTTCAGAATTTTTCCTTTGTCACTGCAATTCTGAAAGTTGCTTTGAAATCCATCTACACTGCTCTGCAGGTCCTGTACTCTGTACAAATCTCTTTCTAAATTCCTATATATTCTCCTATCGTATAAAAATATTTCTTTTCTCCCTTACCTAAACCAGTTGAATTTCTTTGTCTTTCTTGGCTGTCGTTAATTTGCAACCAGTTATAGCTGTGCTTTTGTAACGAGTTTGAGGGTTCACACTATAAAACGTATTGTCAGTCTTTAGCGTCAATCTCTTATTGTGGCGTTCAGCTAAGTCTTATAAAAATGACACACTTGTGCACCTTCAGGAGAGTTTTAATTTTTCAGTATTCTCTTCTGAAATTACTTTTTTTTAATCTATAGTTGTGATTCAGTACCAGCTATAGCTGGCACCACAGATCTTGTAGCTTTAAATAGTGTGCCTTAATATTGCCCCCTTTGTATGCTGTATTATAATGAAGCAACATCACTAAATTGCAGTGAAGGGTGATTGTTGCACAGGGATGACTACTGCACCTTGGGGTCTATTTGCACCAGATTATTTCTTTATTGTTGTTATTACAACCCATCTTCTTTACTCTCTTGATACCAAACTTGCTGTTGGACATCCATGTAGCACAAGGGATCTTTAAAAACATTTTGGACATCAATTTGTCTCTTAGGTACACACCAATGACTGTTCAATTCCAGGCTCTGGTATCCTGTGTGGCTTTGCAATACTTTAGCGATGCCAGCTTGGTCTGTTCACGTGACTTGCAGTGTTCTTCATTATTTGCTTTTAAAAAAAAATTAGTTTGTTGCTGATAGAAGTGACAGACATTTCTTGCTAACCATTTTCAGACAGGAGCAATACTAGATTTATAACAAGTGGAACATGCTTTTTACCTTCCTGCTATTTCCCATACATTTTACAATACAGAAGAGTGTAAGAATGATTTTGCTTAAGCTGTTTCCTTTCCTTTTGACACTGTGTTCACATTTAAAGAAAGAATTATAGCAGTGGTGTCAGTTTATCGTCCAGTGCCATGATCACAAAGAACCTTCCACAAAATTCATTTCACCCAAGTAAGAAAAATTATTATTATTATTGTGAAGATACAAATATTTTAATAAAGACACTTTCTTCTAACAAATCTTTCCAACCTACAATGACAATGTCTTAACAGTGGTTTCAGCAAGGTAAGAGTGCAGATTTCTGCCTTAGTTGTACAAGGAGCCTTCATCCATGCAGACAAGTTTTAACTGATTTTTCAGATGATGAAGTGTAGGATAATCATTTATTTTGTATGTGTGGAGGTGAAGAAATTGTCCTGTGTTCTACAGCCATGGGGCAGCTCAGGAGACCATAGCTGACACACTTACTGGAGGTACAAAGAACCGTTGTCCACTCCAACCTGCCCTCATTGCCTGATCACTTTTGATACGTGGGATAGCAATGTTCCTGTCACCCCTCCTGCTGCAGCCTGGGGATTCAACATCCCCTACTGGTGCTCTGCTAAGGGGTGGACATAGAATCTACAGCTCCTTGCATGGCTTGCACAGTATCAGGGCCCCTAGGTGTGTTGGCCTGTGGCTCTACTGTCTGCATTCTTTGGTCCTGTTCTTACCAGGACTGTTTAACCAAAAAAAAGTGTCCCAAAGCATGAGTTTCACAAGGTCCACAAGCTCCCTTCAGTAGATGTATCTGTGCCTGTCACACTCAGGAAAAATTTTAAATGGGCTTGCGTGGCACCACGGTACATCTGGAATGGTAATGGAAAGGTCTGACCCTGAAAACATGCAACTATGCGTACGATTTTATTCACGTGAATAAATGTCACAAGCTTCCTTTTATACACGAATAAGGCTGTATATGTTCTCAAGTGTTTGTAAGATTGGAGCCTAAATTGCCATTCCGGGTGGTATTTTAACAACGTGTTCTAAATGTGGGAAAAAATATGTGTCTTCTGTAATGAAGTCATCATCCCATTAAAACATCTTTTTTCCCTCAGTGATACCAAACACGACTTTTGAGCTGTAATTTGGATTTTTTCCATCCTTATGAAGATAGCCCATTTTTTTTCATTGCAAGGCAGCTTTTTGTTTTTTCAGTTTCTTAATACTGGAGCTGGGTAGCATTCCCATTTAAATCAAGAATTAGAGCTGACACACCTTGAATTGAACTATCAATTCTTTTAAAACTGACGCCAGTTCCACACTATTTGGTCCTACAAACTTCCGATTATGGGCCAGAGAGCATTGATTTTTAGCTGTCATTTCTAGCACACACACTGTAGAACTGAAATTTAAACCTTAATCCACTCTATAATACAATTAATTTTTAATGTGCAGTAATACTAATTGAAATAGCCTGAATTTAGTAAGTCACCACAAGACATTTTCAAAAGCAGGAGTCTCCACTGAGAGCTGGAAGGACAGATAATCATTGTTACAGTGTTTACAGAATAAATGCACACTCTGCAGGCAATTCCATGCCAAGAGATTTTTTCCTTGTTAGTTTATATTAATATATTTCATTGTGGATTTAAATATTTTTTCAGTGATTTCTACTGAAATACATCTGCTGTTGTCAACCAAGTTATTTTGATTCTGTTTTAATGGAAATGTTTATTTTTATAGATTTTCAGTCTTACATCTCTTTTTTTTAACATGACTGTCATTGTATTATGTAATTATCAAATGCACTGTGATGTTTAGAGAAACTAATTCAATTTTCTACCTATAAAATGGTCAGCCATGCAGTTTCTATGTATGATAAACCAAAGCTACGTGTTCTCTACCTGACTCTTTTTTCCCTTAGGTTTGCCTTTCATATAAGCAATGTATCTTGTGCCATCTCAATTTCACTACATCACTTTTAATTTTCAGACGTGATCTTTTCAGATGTGATCTTTTCAGATGTTTTAGTGGGGAGGAAGGAGAGGGGATTTAACTGCAGAGGAACAGATCTTACGCAATTAACCAAGGAGGGATTTAATCATTTGTATAATAGCAAGATGTCATCGCTACATTTATCTGATAAGAAGGACTACTTCTTAGAATGCTTCAGTTCTTCTGATGAATGGGCTTGTACAGTGTTCAAAGTGAGCACCAATGTTAAGTGAAAAAAAAAAGTCATGCACTTTATATCATCCTTTCATGGTTTTCACATTACAGTATTTAATAAGCCAATAGTGCTGTTAAATATTTAGCAAAGATTCCCTCAAAACCTTGCGATATTTTCAAATGGGATTTTGAGACATTTTACAGCACATAAGTAAAAATTATGCTTTAGTTCTTGAAATGGTTGCAACATGGCATATTTCCTAAAGGAAGTACAGGACAACGTGGCAGAAATACATTCAGCAGATTTCACACCGACAGAACATCAGAATTGATTCCCATTTTTCAGATTAAGGGTTCAAACTTACTCCTATTTTGTCAGAAGAAAGCTGCACTAAGTTTATTTGCATGGTATTAAAACAGCATTATAACATTTAGTAAAAACCCTGTGACTCACAGGGTGGCGTTTTAAAGGCAGCCTTACCTACCAGTACATCATTTTTAACAATTAGTATTTTCTGAGTTGTGGGTGAGAGAAAAGCAGAGATCAAGTTGTTACCCTGTTCTGAGGGTAACAGTTCATCACTAGGTAGCACTTTTAGGTTCTGTAGTATGCAAAATAGAGATTCAATAACATAGCTGCTGCATGATGTTGTTAAACAAACAATAATAAATCATTAGAAACCCTGTCTTCTTTGACAAACGTCTGCAAGTTTCAGATCCTTGTTGTATGCTAATTAATCCTCAGTAAGTACTTGTATAATAATTAAATGTCTTGCACTTATAGAACAGCCAAGCCTATTTACAGAGTTTAAGACAGCACATCTCCTGTTATCTTTGGAAAGTATGTGGGTTCCACATGCGTTGCAATGGGTATTCACCTGTTTCTTGGGATAACTCCTGGATATTTGCCCCGTCCGTATGTAAGAGGAAGCTACAAAGGTTGGGCGAGCCTGTCTGGCTGTTAAATCAGTGTGTTTGCTGCTGCAGCTGCCTGGTTGCACATGTTCCTGCCCCATGCAGAGGCAGCACAGCACTTCTGCCACTTGCACTGATAGGTAAGGGACAGCTTTGCAGGTGCTCAGCTGCCTGGATTGAGGCTCCCACTCTTCTGTTTCCTTGGGATATCTCCAGTCCTCCCGTTCATTACTTACTCTGTGAGCTTTGTGCAAGTATTTGGGCTCACTGATGAACTATATTTTCACATGTTCCTATAAAAAATAAAGGCTAGTAGTGGTGGGTATGAGACATATTTAGTGTGGAACATAGTTTAACTCCTGAAGGTGAAAAGCAGTGTTCTTCTGCAAATGTTATTTTCTCTTTGGATTAATATAAATATTTTTTCAAATTTTCAATTTGTGTCAGCTGCTTCTTTTTTTTTTTTTTTAATGAAAAAAAATCACTCACTTTGGAAAAAATACCAGTGTAGCCTGCTTGAAAATTATTTGGGTCTGCTTTAAAATGTTGGATTTTTCTTGGGAAATCATGTTCATATGCATGGCATATTTGTTTCAGTATTCAAAAAATTAGAGTGTTAATTGCATGCATGTGTGTGAATATATGGAAAGGTCTATATAGTTATATAGGGTAGACATACTTAATATGCATAGCTTGATGTATCTTGACCTCAGGTTACAAGAGTAGAAAATCCCATTTTCCAGCTTGTTTCAAATGTAGTAAAAATGCTGCTTCAGTTGCTTTATGCTACTCACATTGGGAAAGGTGCTTATACTGTGATAATTATCATCAAGGAATATTAATGCGTTCAGCATTTGTAACCCAAAAACTCATTATAGCTTAAGCTGTGCATCATCTGTGAAGAGAGAACTTTGCCAGAATTCGCTCTTCACAGGGGTTGCCTCCTGCTTGTGATGGAGTGGTCAGAGTATTGGAAGAGGTCACTCGGGCTATTTTTGAAAGCTCAAGTTTTGCAATTTTTGATTCACTACCTTCTGTCTAAGTAGCTTAGCATTCTTCCCCCACCCCCCAAAAAAAAATTTGCTATTTCTAATTGAATGCCTGGTGAAGTGCGTAAAGCTAAAAGATTGCATCTCATTATGCACAAGAGGCTAAAGGTGTAGACATAAATATTGCACATCAAGGTCACAGAGATTTCAGAGTCCATATTCCATCACCATACATGGGATTTGCACGAGCACCACTGTCACTCGTGCTAATGGGAATTAGTTATTCTAATCCTGCGGTCTTTGATAAGAATCTCATTTCTTACTTGTGTAAAACTGTTGATGCTTTTGGTAGCAACTTCCACTTCAGTATTTATGTATTCTGGGACCATGTTTTGATTCCTTAATGCTGTTTCACCATGAGAATAACATTTATCATTTTTACACCTCTCTTGTCTTCCAAGCTCCTAAACCCACAGTTTAACAGCCTTCACATTTCTAAAATATACTTGAGCAGTCTGTTCAAAGCATCAGAGCCCAATTCTTTTCTCACTCAATTTTCACACCAATGTCCCCCAGTTGATTGAGCTGATTTACATTGGTGTTGTTGAGAGGAGATTTAGTCCTTAGGCTTATTTTGTATTTTCATTAGTACATCTTGTTGTGAGAGTCTATATGTGCTTGTACATTACACTACCCAAATGGTAGTAGAATGGTTACAGAATAAGATGGCTGAAGTATCTAAAAATAAATAATCCTCTGCAATGAAGAATTTATTTATTGTTGACTTGTAATTTAAACCTTCCTTCCAAGTAAGCACTCTGCAAATGAGTATCATGCTTCCACCTTTGGTAATGGAGACAGTAGCAGTGCCAAAATTGTGTTGTTCTGTACTGATGTTGCAGGAATTTTTAATATGGCTGGGTTTTATTATTTTTCCTTCCCAATGCTGATACAATGTTTGTCATTTCTCACTCTTAATATTGCTGCATGTTGCATGTTGCAGTTTGCTTTATGTTAGGCAGAGAAGGCTGGCTTTTGTGGACTGCTTTGTTTCTGAGGTCAGGATGTGAACCTGGCCTTGCTCCTGGGAGGACTAGAAAAATCTATTTCATAACTTTCTGCAGGCCTCAAAAAAGGCTAAGAAGAAAAAAAAAACCCAAAAACTCACAAAACCCACAGGCTTAGTTTAGACCTGCGGAAGAGTTAGAGTCATCAAGAGGAAAGTTTGCAGCTGATCGGCTTTTCTTGTCATAAAGAGTCCCTGCTGTCAGTGCACACTCCACTGATACAGCAAAGCTTTGGGGAGCCTTGTGAGTCTTTTCAACACCCACGTATTTGTCCAGAAATACCTGACTTGGTAATATAGAAAGAATCTGCTGAAGTAAGAAATTGCTTGCCTATTAAATCACCAAAATGAAGGGCTCAAAAAAGAGGTAAACACAGTCCTCATGAGCTGACTTTGCGTATTACAGGCTTGCCCGGTTCACTTATGGGGCATAACTTTGGTTTGTGCAGCAGCGTGCTAATGCCTTGTAATGAATGGCTGTCTTAAACCAAGGAGAGATTCTCAGCAGGTGACAACACGGTTGATGGGAAATAATATGGTACCATATCTGCTGTGTGAATGTAAACTTAATAATCGCTATGAATTTTGAGTAACCCTGCTTCGCTTCCCAAAGAAACATTATGAAAAGATTGCTTCCAAATCCTTCTGATACTGTTCTTGAGATAGATGCCTTAGTCTTTACCTTGAGGCGCTGGAAATGAATGTATGCTCTTTGCAAGAGATAAGGGTGTAAACTTTCAAAGGAGTAAATTGTATTTCCATGTTTAAGTTCACCATTTACACTTCATGTGGTGAAAGCCAGATGTGAGGAATTACTTTTCAACATTATTTCTCCATCTTCTGTATCTCAGGACTTCTGAGTTATTATGCTAAAATGTTCTATTACATGTAATAAAGAAATGTTGGAAAACTGGAAATAGAGCAAGATTGCCTCCATCGATTTGGCTGCACTTGGATTGCTCTAGCTACATCTTAAATCACCAAAAATAGATCATCTTTGTGCAACGTAATAATGTTACTGAAAAAAACAAACAATCTGCATTGGCTGATGGCATGAAAAATGAAACCATTTTCCAGTTTTAACAGTTCCTCCTTTTAATCAAAAGGGAAAGTGCTGGGATTGTTCCTTGTCCTGCTTACACCAACACAGTGAGCTACCAAGTAGGTGATAATGATGAAGTGTGTGCAAATGCTTATGAAAAAGCAACTAAAATCAGAATTAGGGCCAGCAATTTTTTTTAACGTTAACATTCATGCCATGGTTTTTTTTTTTTTTTTCAATTTTGTATCTATTTGTCAAAATTCCTATTAAAGTACTGTGAAATACAGGGAGTAACATGGACACAGCATCTGCTTTTCAGCCAGACCCTGAAAATGCTTCCACAATTTTTAAATTCATCTGGATCCTATTTCATGCATAAGGCTTTTTTTTTGTAGTATTAAAAATCTTAAAACTATCTCAATTTTTTAAAACAATAAGCCCTTTATATTAAAAAAAACCCACAACATGCTTTTATATATGATTTATTTTATACAAATCCAAAAGCTCAGAGATTTATTGTATGTATAAACTCAAAACTGAGAAGATTAGATATTGTAGCATGATGTTCAAAGGAGAGCTATTGGAATGGTAGAATTCTTGGCTTGGCTCCCTCTTCAGATGTAATTGCTGCTTCATTAGGTCTTGGAAGAGCTTCCTATGGTTAAATTTAATCAAATGGTTTAGAATGGCAAGCTCGTATGCTCAAAATTCCAATACCATTCAGAATTTTTAACAAGATTTCCCTCAAATCTTTTTTAAACAAATATTGCTTAACACTAACTGTAGATTCTGAAGTAATTCATAGTAGCTCATCATAATGAATAAAGTCTCATTTAGAATAGTCTGCCTAGGACTTGGATGCTAAAGGGGAGTCATCTGTTGTAGCTAAAACCTGCTTGCCAGTAGCCTCTGCAATTAAGTAGCAAGACTCTGGTGCTCTTTTAGCTGTATTAGTGGGCAGCTCTGTGGGGTTTTTTTCTGCGTATCTTTTACTTGTGTAGCTATATTCTAATTCAGTGTGTTTTAATTAGCTTGGCTTGCTACGTTAGCTATTTCAGTTGATGTGGTTATCTTGAAGACTTCACATACTTGAGCGACAGTGAACCGCAGCCTTCTAAAGCACATCCATGGAGTGGATGGGAGAGGCTGGTGTTAGAGATTAGTGAGAAACATGAAAAAATGGTTGAAAATTACATGGAAGAAGACAGTGTGAAGGGGTGGAAAGGAGAAATGGAGCCAGCAAGCAGTATGAGTATGCAGGTCACCTTTTTCCAAAGCCACTGGAAACACTGGAGGTTTGCAAA